>MU404076.1:0-398560 GCA_022695795.1 Biscogniauxia marginata
CGCCCCTGCCCCTCCTCTCCCCCCCCCCCGCCCGCCTCCCTCCCCTCCGTGGGGGGGGCCCCCCCCCCCCCCCCCCGCCCCCCCCCCCCCCCCCCACTACCTCGACTCCAGTTTCACATCTACCACGTCCGAGAGCACATGTCTCTCGGGCTTGACAACACACCGGAGACGGGTTGGGATCCTGTCGAATCCAGCTCTCCTAATAGCCATATCGAATGTCTTCTCTCCCACGCCAATGGCCGGCCGAACTTGGCGCGTTCTTCTTGCCCGTACAACAGGCGACCTGAAGGCGCTTATTCTTATATCCGCTTCGATATCGGGCTTTCCATGGGGGAAGACGCTCTCAACATATTAATTTACAGGACGCAGTCAGACAGGCCCGAGAGAATTAACCCGATTACATTCTCCTGTTGCGAGGGCCGGCTGGTAGGAATTCATCATGATTGCCGGTTTATTATCAGCACTCCATATTATTTTATTTATTTTATCATTTTATCATTATTTATTGATGGTGGGAGCAATAACGCGGTTGGGATTACTCCCAAGCACCCAATAAGGGTCAATATGGAAAATAGACGTTTCCCTCCTGGGCTGAGGCGTGTGCCCATCATGTTGGAGAGGACAAAGTGTTTGCTCTACACACCCCACCGGGCTTGCTCAACACTTCTTGGCTCTCGTCTTCCCCTCTTTCGCTGCTGGCCAAGGTTCCTGTTGGTAATCAGCATCCTGGTCGGGCGGTGGATCTGTCAGGGTTGCAACGCCTTCAGGTGTCCACTGGGTGGATTCAGCCAACAGTCCATTGCCCATCGTCATCCTCGTCTTCGTCTTCGCGGACCGAAGTACAGATCCCAGCCCTTGATTGCAAATGTCGAGCGAAGGGCTAGATATTTATCAGTCGCTACGTTCGACGGGCTATTTTACACATTAATGAACGGTATCAAGCGCCGTGTCAATCCCCGATAGGTTATAGTTATGGTCCATCGAAACGTGTTTTACACGCAGACAGGACTACGGCTTAGCTTTTTGATATATGTACGCTACAAGCGTACGTTACCCAGCCGTTCGTCAAACATGCAACTAGGAGATGGGAAAGAAGATGTTCAGTTGAACGGCAGCCAATGCATGCGATCAGTCAGGGCCAGTCTGGTATGTGCATTATGTACGGAAAGTCTGGGCGTCCTGTGAGTTTAAAATATTTCTATTTGGTCAAGGCCATCTACTAAATGCAAGGCGATCATCCATCCGACAACCCCCTTCCCCCATGCTCTAGTCCCCCAGATCTCCAATCTCACAAGTATCCTTGAACTCCATTCCTGTCTAACAGTGTTCCTGTATATTCCTCGAGCCTGGATGATAAGGCGTCGACCCCAGAAGTCCGCTAACAGGGCCGGATGTGACAATGTACTTTGTCTTTCGCATGCTAAAACATGAGATAGCCATACTGTCAGTAGAAAGCGCTCCCCGTAGACTCGCGCACCTGCGCTCACTCGCCAGCTGAGGGTAATCTGTTGCATGCGTTAGGTGATGCCGGTATAAGCCCCCCTGTGGCCGTGAACCCCGCGGGGGGGCTGTGAGATGCAGACATGCTTATTTGCAAGCACAAAATGTAGGTACGGTACTGTCTGCTTCGATCGCTTTTCTCTTCTATGCCTGGATGGATGGTAATAGGTAGCAACGGCTACATTTAGCAGAAGCTTATTCGTTACACCTGCTTCATGTGGTAGCATGCACGATGTATCGAGATTAGTTCAGGTGCCCCAGGAAGTCCACAAGCGGCGACAATATCATGTCCTGACAACGTCAACGACACATGACTTCTGAAGGGACAGCATGGAAAACACAGCACGGCTATCCTCGAGTCCGCAGATAGAAATGCGTCACGTTCTAAACAACTCGGTCCATGGATATCTACTTGTCGATGAACTTGGCCACGAACTCACCACCGGAATGGGTGGATTTCTGTAGTCTCTGGATGATTTAGTTCTTCTCCCACCGTCAAGCCGAGCTCTCATGATGATTGCCAACCTAGTCTTCTTCAACCGGAAATCCCAATGATCTACGGGTTTCCTCAACCGGTCCAGACAGACCGCACATCCCAGCCCAGTCCGTCACGAGCTCACAACGACACTAGAAAATAGACGACGGGAAGTGGCTCTCGAGGTGGGGTTTTGCAGGATGCTAAGAAGACGCCGCACTGTTCGCTCTGCAGCACTCACGCATCCCTATATGCAAGATTCCGCGAGGGCTCAACCATCTCTGCAAGTGGAATTCAGACCAAGAGGTGCCAAGCCCGTCTCTTGCATGCTTACCCTTGGCCCGGCCTGGTAGGGTTGCTATTGCTCCCCCCTCGATACGTACCCTTCGATCAACTACATGCATACATTGTCCAAGTACCTACATAGTACATAGGAAGAGAGCGTGTCCCTTCAGTAAGATTTGCGCAACTCGGCTCGGGAAGGGCACAAGTTCGCATGCGGCTGGAGATATCTGGGTCTGAGCTTGGATCTATATAGGTACATCGCGACCCAAGACGATGATCCCCTTGCCGGGTCAGAGCGTTTCCGTATTTTTACCGTCGGCGCGAACCCATACCCTCGGGCTTTCGACGTATTTGAGCGAAATTCTTTTCATCGAAGTGGCATCCCTCAACGCAGTAAACCGCCCCGTCGACAGGGTCCACTGCAAGGGTGTATCAATTGATGGCTAGAACCTTGTAATACCTATAGCTTACATATTAGCTAGTGCACAGTGGGAGCTCGCCGGCGAGACAAGATCTTGCCAAGATTCCAGATACACATCTCCAGAGCAAACAATCTAGAGTCGGGGTGAGCATCAACCGTTTTGTCATCAATCGGCAAGGCTGTGATATTATTCGGCCTGCCAATAGTAAGACATAATGGTTAGGAAATGACAGCTTGACAGCGTGGCCGAAACCTCCGTCCCGTGCCTTCGTGGCCTCGGGCTACTGGCTAATACCCGAGAACCAAACCACAATTCAATGGTTCAAGGATGTTGCCGTTCAGCCCGCTTGTTTCATACGGCACATCTAAGATAGAACGAGTCCATAAAAAATTCGTAAGCTATCCAGGTCAGCCACATGGTTAACCACGGGCTTGTCTGGGCCAGGTGCCGTTTATTCCTCCTTGATTGTCTTGTTAAATTCAGGGTTCTGTCTCACCTAGTCGATCACAAGGATGAGGGTAGGGATGTCCAGCCTCCAGATTGGGGCCAGCTTTGGGGGGCAGAGAGCGCCAGGACCAGAGGCGCAGGCGAGCACGCACCATGCGCGGGCAACGCTACTCTTTACCGGCATCAGTCAAACTGCAGGCACTTTCTTCCGTGCGCCAGTGGATCAACGCACGGCAGAGTCAAAATCCACGTCGTTGGATCTGTGGGCGATGGGCTGTTTGCACCGACCATCTACTTTTGTGATTCACCATCTGCGAGGCTCCGGAGGGACGCATGCTTCTATGCAGCTTTCTTTGCGCTCGGCGCCCCTGCTTAAGCAAAGCGCATGGAATCTCGTGCTATCGTTACTTACAGAAAACGACATGGGCCCGAGATGGACCTCCGTCCCTTAGAAGGGTCGGCCGAGGGTGGGCACAGGACAAGGTGACTACGTATGTACATACATTAACCAACACAAGCTGTGCTGTGCTGTGCTGTAAAGGAGAGCCTCAAAATACCCACCGGCGCCATGTCATGCTCATGCCATGCATGACATTCGTCCATCCGCACGCGTCACCGTGAGCCTCCCCCTATGGCAAGATGAGATCATATCATGTCCACCTCGTAATTTGGTTGAATATGTATACGCTATACCTTATTGTTACCGAAATAGGTTTTACAACCCACCCACCTTCCCGGTTCGCCCATTTTTGGATCCGAAGGTCAACTTAGACCATAATTCGAAACAGAGCCGAAGGGCACTCTGCCCCTGAATTGGCTGTGATTCCAACCGAGCTCCAAGTCTGGGTGACCGAGCTCGCCTGCCCACTTGAGATAGATAGCAGGCTCTTCCGCTGAGGGCCGGGGGTGGAGCGGTGGAGGGAAAATTCAAGATCGACCTGTCAGCATTACCGGGCCCTCTAGGACACCATCGACTTCAGTATACACTAGTAGCGAGAGGCGCTCTCGCGTATCAATTGAACCCCTACGACCGGGATGTCCAATTTAGAGATTGCAAGCTTGTCATCAATGAACCCGGGAGGGATGTCTGTATTCGGGGTTGGTCTTGTCCCATACTATACACTGAATAGGGTGGGGGAAAAGGGGGGGTAAGTTATTCAATCCTCGCTCAAGGCCCCTCCCCCCTTATTAGAAGCAACGCCATCTTATAGGAGTCAAAAATACCACACATGGCGAAACCGGACTATTGGGTTTTGTTAGTCGACACCGCCTCTGGTGAGTTGTTAACCCCCCACGGAAGTCTAAGCCTTGGCTGCGCTTGTACGAAGTACACGACATTCCTTTTCTTGCCCACTAGCGGGACTTTTGGGACACGGCGCGAAGCCAATGCGTAATCTTCTTTGCGCCTGCGGCCTTCGACTACCTGTTTCTTCAGCTTACTATGTACTATGTTTAACCACCTCTTCCAACGGCCCTGCGGAAACAAGCTTCTCTCGTCAGCGCTACCGTTTAGAAGAACGAGCTTTGTCGAAAGGAAAGAAAGAAAGAAAGCGACAGGGTAGTCCGTGAATGATGGCTTGAGCACTTGCATACGCGAGAAGGAGACTAACGCACAGCGGGCAGCGGCTATGCATCTCCCACACCTGTCCAATCAAGCCTTATTTACCCCATGCTTCCAGCACCCCATGTCATCTGCAGAATCGAAGGAATTTAGGTGCTGGCTAGCCTTGCCGTACTTGGCTCGCCGTGGGTGTGGTGTGGGAGGCCGTTTCAGGGCCACTTACTACTCTCCCTCTCTCTAGGAATTTGAGAGTCCAACACGACTCGATCACGGGCATTAGGTCATCACTTCAAGCTCGTACCGGCAGCCTATGATGAATCAGACCTTACCGTTCCGAAGGTGTGGGAATTGGGTTTGCTAGTTCGATCCAGTCCCTTGAACTCGTCACGATCTAACGGGATCCAACAAGCAAACAGTTTATTCTCTCTTATTCCCCCCCCCCCCGTGGTAGACGGACAATGGCCAGGCAAGGGGAAGCCAATCTGGTTTTTTTCTCACCTTCGACTTGAAGGAAGAGAGATCGGCGTTAGAGCACACGCGGCAATGACCGATGGCAAACATCGGATCCCACTGGAAAGCCAGGGGAGTATTAGGATTTCTATGGTGTCATCGGCACTTAGCTCTGACCACATCTTTTACTACTCGCTGGGCGGTACGAAAAGGTTCTCTCTCCATATTGTCTTCGTGAAGGAAGTACAAGAGTACTTCTCTTATCAGCTGTGTCGTGCCAACCTCTTCGTAACCCTCCCACGGTGCCAACCCAGACTTTCCGCGTCCAATCAGGGGTGCCCACGTCAACAACCACCACATTTTTTATTTTAATTTTTTCTCTCTTTCGCTGATGTGGATGATGGCCTTAGAGTTGGGACTAGGGATATTTCTTAAAAAACGAGTAACTAACTAAATAAGCACCCGTGGAGTGACCGAAGTCACTGGAGATCTATGATGATCATCGGGACCCAAAACGAACCTTTCGGCTTCATTTCCCATCCAGCCTATGTAGGGCCGACCAGCGGCTTGATGTCCTTAGGAGGAGCTTCGTCTCATTAATTGCGAATCGAGGGCCGTCGATATTCCCCGTTTCCGATCCTGCGAGGTGCAGAGTCGAGGGAAGCACGCGATGCATATCATCTCGGCCTGTTCCTAAGGCGCCCAGAACGCTGCAAGAGGCGGACCGTTTATCTGTGTGCTAATAGGGAGTTACATGACCTACCTACCTGTCTATCCACCACACCTAGTGTAGTTGCAAAGAAGGCTGGAAGCCTCGCCCAAAGCCGGGCAACTAAGTGAGCATGGGCCTCCGGAGGTGGTGTGCAGACAGAAGAGGCGTAGATTTGTGGCGCCGCCGAGGTGTCTCTTGATCTTACGAACTTTTATGACTTTCCGTCCAATTGAGTTTCATCGGTTCTGGCGTGATCGCAAGGCCGATTTACTCGCTGGCCCAATGACATCGTAGAACGTGGACAGGATGCACAACATAGCTTCAAGTGATTTCTCGAGTTTACCAGACTTCGCTCGGGGAAGGTTTGGCGTGATCTCTATCTACTGTATGTAGCTAGTATCAGATGTCATGTCAGAGTCGTAATAGTCTTGACACGAATGATAGGCAGGAGTTGTTGGATCTCTGCATGCTCAACTCGACCTATAGTCGAATGGCCTATCGTATCTTCCGTAGTTTGGATAAGATATATTCGAAATCTTACTAGTTGCTATAGTATACAACTCACCATCTCTCAACGACTATTATACACCTCAGCTCTTTTTAATTTTAATTTTACTTTTTATCTTGCTTAAATTTTCTGTTAAACAACTCACTTTGCCAGAGGCGTTTCAACGTCGTGATGGCTAGGCAGACTTCACTCCTACCTATTCATCCCGGTACACAGTATAGGTCATCTGCCTTCAGAATGTCTCTAAACCACGCAATCAACAACGGCACGACTCTTTCGCATCGTGCACTGTACGAGGAGTATCTAAGTAGACCAAAGCACCCCGCGGAACGATAGGCCCAAGCTCCTCTCATGAGTTATTCCCTCCTTTGTCTCTCTCACCGCTACTTTTCTTCTCCATGTCCACTTAAGATCTTAACGAAACACCCCTCCCCCCTGGTCCAGCCGTAATATCCTTGCCGGTGCCCCATAGCGCTTGTCCGATGATCGCCGGCTATTGGTTTTTCTGGCTATCTTTCACTCGTCGCCCTCTGGCTGGCCTCTTTGGTGATAGTACCCGCAACTAGCTGGCAGGTTTAGTCACGAACGGGACCTTTCTTTTGCCCATCTCACTTTTCTTTCCGCTCCCAGCCCTCGCCGTTTCGTGTCTCGAGTTAAAAAAAGAAATCCAAAAAGAAATTCTCACTCAGCCAGCACTTTCACATGGCGGTGGCTGGTCTTTCATTGATGACCTCGAGTCCACCCGTCTCAGGAGACCGGTGTGATTGGGGTTGGTTGGGAAGTTGTCCCCCCCAAGGTTCTACGGAGGTGTTCATCGGTCTACCAAACCGGGCACGTTCTCCTGCCCGTTCTGGTCTTGAGGGAGAATTTTAGGGTGGTTTCGGTAACAATCTCATCCGGAAAAAGAAAAAGAAAATTAATCGAAATTCAATAATCCTTTTTCCTTCCTACCGATATGATCCTCATCGGTACCTCACTCACCTACCTATCTCGTACGTAGCGAGAGGTCTATTTGACCGAAGCCAAGAAACGAGGAGATAATTACTTACTGTGTCTCGTTACGTGTAACACGGCTAGTATCTCCTCGCCCTAGGGTAGGTAGTGTATGCCCTGGGTTCCCCCTGGACATTACGTCTGTTACCAGTGACCATCGAACGATCTTCATGAGAAGTATCTAAGTTTATCCTTTGGGGTGTCATCGGGCCAGAGAATAAAGACGTGATCACAAACAAGGATCCCACGGGGGGTGATCCGCAACCGCGCAATGTTCATCAGAGGAGCTGGGCTTCGCTTGACCTTTTTCTATTATTATTTTTTACCTATGGTCCGATGACAACTGCGAGACCTCAGTATGCCATCTGTAATCGCAGACGAGTTCCAGAATCAGGTCGCCAATTACAACATAGGAAATTTATTATCCCCATTGATTGTTTCGTAGATAGGATCACCGTTGATCTGGAAATCAATCTTACATCGTGCATATACCGTGGAGCCTGCCCGTCTGCCCATCTGTACGTCGACCCTAGCATCCCCAGCTAGTCGCTGTTGTGCTAATGCAGAGGTATGAATCTGTATGTACGTGAACGGCGAGCAGGATTCCCGCTACAGTACATAACCGCGCTCGACATGCCCACCGCGCAGTAGCGGCGGAAAGAGGCGACAAGGGCAGGATTTCCACTGACAACTTCTGCTTCCGGTATGTTTCTTGCCAACAACGTCCAATGCAATTTCTTTTCCTCAACCGGTAAAAAGTAGTAATAAGTATATAGTGCAGGTAGATAATGTAGATCATAGTCGAAACTCGATCAAGCAAAAAGCCGCGTGCACCTCGGCAGACAGATGCGCTGCACCCGCACTGCTGCATAGAAAGATGTATTGTATACGACAAGGTCTCTTTTCCCCTAGCTGCCCTGCGTCCGTCATCCATTCCAGACTCTCTTCTCACGGTCTCTTTCCGCAGCGGCCAGGGAAGGGATCACAGTGTCGACTACCTAGGTCGTCCTGGCCATAGCTAGCAAGCCCATGAACACCCCCATATTATCATGCAGACTCCCAGCCACCCCAGGAAAGAAGTATGTAGTAATATGTAGGAAGCAAGCAGACGTTGTGACGACCATCCGTCGTCGCCGCCGCCGCCGCCGGACAGCAGTAACATGGGAAGCAAGCATGAAGCAGAAGCAAGTATGATTCGCATATGTGCCTAGCCCGTAGGCGGGTGGCAATCTCTGTAATGCCTGTCTGTATAACCTCAGACGCAACGGATTGCTCCGTGTGAACTATGCCTGCTGATTAACCAAAGGGCTAGTCTAGACTCGACACCGGGCCATGTCATCCTATCGGCCATATCATTTCTCATCAGGTCACTGAGATGGACAAAGATGACGATCTCAGATGAATACCCCCAGTCCTCCCTAGCAGCAGCACCAAGCCGCTTTCGTGGCGGGCTTATATGTAATCATATTAAAGGGCAAGAAAAGGAAACTTCATGCAAACATCATCCTCCAAGTAAAGATTGACAAGTCTTGCAAATTCCAACCCGACGGGTTCGGACGGAATGCCTGACGCGAGGGATGGAGGAATGAGTGATTACTGTTCGAATGAAACAAGTTTTTATTATCAATCCTTTGATGATAAATGTAGTAATAGACTATCACTCCGTATCATCTGCAACAAGGACTCGTGTCAAGGCACGGTACGCCGTCGTCGGCTCCGAGCCCTTGAGAGAAACCACCGTGTATCGGACAAGGTCTTCGCCAAGCATCCAGCCCTTTTTCTTTAAAACATTCATCTCCATTGAGGCGAAGAAGATATTGCTTCGGTCGCGACCCGGCAGCAAGGCCACTGCAACGTCTCCAGAGAAGCAGGGAGCAAGACAAGCTCACCTCGATCGAGTGTGGCAACTGCTCATGCCGGTAAAATAGAGAAGAGAAGTACATACCTAGCCTGCCGCTGCAGCCAGCTGCACGGCAAGAAAGAGCAGGGCTCGGGGACGCAACCCGACTCGATGCCCGTAGAAATGGCTGTCCCTCGAAAGCGACAGTCCCCGTCGAATTATAGGACACCCTCAGCTCCCAAAGGGCAACGAAGTAGCAACACAGACATCAGAAACGTCTATCGATCGGGCTGCATGAACACCTAGGTGCCTGGGTATTTTTGTATGTGTGCCTGCGAGAGACCGCGCATGAATAAAGCTATTGTACCATGACAATAACAGATAGAGACTCGTAACTTCGCAAGGCAGGGTGCATTTAATGACCCGCTTGACCTTAGTTCGGCAAATAAATAAGGTAGGCGAGGGAGTTCCCGCCGTGATAACCTGTCTGTCGTGCAGATGAAATCGAGGGTCCCCCCCCCTTCTCGAGCCTCTGACGACGGTGGATACGAGTAAGTGAATGAGTAAGTGAGCGAGCGAGCGAGCATTGGCCTTGCACAGTGTTGATCTAGGATAGCTGCTTGGTTAGTTACATCGCATCACATCGCATCGCATCGCCGCTCCTGTCTCCATGGATGCACGTCACCCTTCTATTCTAGAGGGCAGCCTAGCAGGGCCCTGAAAGCTCGTCGAGCCTATGCACTTCCTTCAGCCCGGCCGTCGGAGACTAGAAGAATAATAAATGGGAAACGATGGCAGAGCAATTTGGGCTTGCTTCGCGGCGAAGGGCACAGAACTGGGACCACACTCATCGTCGACCGGGAAGGGATGCGAATCCTGTGTGTCCTAACAACTCGTGTCTCTTGGTTTAGGAGCCACCACACACCCCGGCATTTCATCCTTGAAGAAATCCGCCAGAATTGTGACTGTAACCCGCGCTGCGCGCCAAAACAAAAAAGAACCCCGTCAATAAGTCCCCGGTCTCCCCGGCTTTTCGCTTTGCACATGCGACCCGATTGGACCCCTTGGACGGCCTTTATCAGATGTCGTGATATGATTTTCGTGATGCCTCCACACTCAAAGCACAATATTCCCGACACTGCACACAACGGCGGATTGAGGCTTGGCAATATAAAATAGAACCGGCGTGGTTACTATGGGTGAAAGAGATGGAAAGAAAGCAATCAACGGACCAAGGGATCTAGGACTGGATCAATTTAAAGGGAAATTTACAAACAAAACAATGAAACTAGACAATGGGGCGTCACGTGTCTCTCGTGCTCCCTGGGAATTCCCAGAGTTTGTTTAGTCCGGGATGGTTTGTCTTAGTCTGTTGCTAGGCTACCCAAAATCCATGGTAATTGTGGACTATCCAGAGAAGCAACAGCGTTGACAACAACCTCAGAAGTAGGCGTTAGGGTCTCCTCTGGCTACCTGCAGTTTGAATCTACGCCTCGGCATCTTGTTCAGTCATGAGACGTGGGTGCAATAGATCTGTGCGCTTCATTTCGTTAACAGAATCCTCTTTGTCACTGACTCCCTGACGTCTGAACCATCAACCTGCCGAAATATGCCATCCCCACAAAACGAACGGCAGCAGAGGCAGCAGCAGAGCCCAAGTACGGACAATCCTTCGACCCCTGGAATTCCTCATCAACAGGCCACCAGCGGGCCGAAAACCGCCTCGGCGCGAGCACGGGATGGCGCGAGTCGCGGAACGTCAAGCTGATGAGCCAGTTCCAGGGAGGCGCAGGCGGTGGAGAACGAGTGTCTGACGCCGTGGGCGCAGGTTCGAAGGACTGGGACGCCAAGGCCAAAGCGCTGATCCCGCCGGAGCTGCGCTCCCGGGCGAAGAACTCAGTGATGGACATGCTCAGGAAGCCGGGGACTATGAAATCCACCATGGCGTCTCCCCCTCCTTCCACTAGGCTGCCGGCCGGTCCCAGCAGCCCGAGGGAACGAGACGACAGTCTTCCAGCCGAAGAGTGGCTCGTAGCACCGCGCAAGGCCAAGGAGGAGTCTCGAGAGGCAGGGAGAGCGCGCCCTAGAAGGATGTTCGATGGTGTTGTGGTATACGTCAACGGGAGCACGCACCCACTGATCTCCGATCACAAGCTCAAGCATGTGCTCGCCGAGCACGGCGGGAGGCTGTCAAGCCACCTGGGGCGGCGGCAAGTCACACACGTTATCCTAGGGAGGCCAGCGGGTGTAGCCGGTGCCGGGGGCGGCCTAGCAGGAGGGAAACTACAGAAGGAGATCCAAAAGACCGGTGGTTGCGGGGTCAAGTTCGTCAGCGTGGAATGGGTACTTGAGAGCATAAAGGTTGGCAAGAGGCTACCAGAGTCAAGGTTCGGCAACGTAAAGGTCGCCTCGAAAGGCCAGCAAAGTGTCTACGGCCTGTATTCGAAGAATGGCCCGGCTAGTATTGATAATTCCGAGCCTCCTCCAAGCGGTCAGGCCTAGAATGAACAATCCTACCCTGACGATAGTATCACGACATCAGACGAAACAGAGGGCAAGCCCCTAAATACAATAATGATTGCATTTTAAGGTGCATCGGGCGGAGTCAGACGGAAAAGGGGCATATCAGCATCCATGGGTAGAGCATCAGAGCCGGTGACTAGCATACGTTCTACTCTTAGACGTCACGGGGTATACCAAGTTTCATAGGCGCACTTACTTTGCGGTGAATAATATGATATGATTATCTATTTTGACATTAAATAGCAGCGAGTCGTGACATGAAGATCATACTCCACATCATCTCGATCGATGTTTCAAGATCAAAATGATCTACCACCTTGCGTCCCCATCCGGTTTTGGCTGCAAGACATGCAGGATACGCAGAACCGGGTTCTTATATTATACAAGGGGTAATATGATAATATATAGTTGCTTATAACGTTGTCCAGAAATTCTGACGACGAATAGGACATTCTCAGTGAGGCAGTGGGAGTGATTATGGAGGTTATCACAACTCATTGATATCGTACTCGTTATTTGGTAGCGTAAGACGTGTATCAAGTAGACATATATCAAGGCACCAATTGAGCTAAAGTACCATACGCCAACACGGCAGCAAATAGCAGCACAAAATACGTCATAATAGCAGATCCAATATAGTATCAACCGGGGGATGTAAAAGTCGTGATACCCAAAGGTGATGCTAAATACGTTGTACAGTAGCTGCATAATTATATAACCACCGGTTCCTGGCCAACGAGAGCGGCTGCTGGACTTCAAAATAAGCTTTCCGCCGCACAGATTAACAATATAATGTTAACAGATGTCTCAGATTCAAATTTCGGTGAGGGGGGTGACGACGAAGACGATCCAACAGGCGGGACAATAGTGAATGCCCAACAAGTAGACGTTGGAATCGAATGGCATCGGCTCGGGGCACTATCTACCTAGACACGAGACTATTCTAGTCTAATACGTCGTCAAGTCAGACAGACTCACATGCTAATTGCATAAATATAAGATACTTTGTCATTGTATAGCATAACTCCTATCTCGCGTGGTGACAGAAGAAGAATGCCTAGCAGCTAATTGGCTTCAAAAGGTTGAAAAGCTAGATATGCACACTGCAGTGACTTTCAAACAGGAGACAACTGTAGATCTATTAATTATTAGGGGTGTAAGCAGACTATAAGAGGAACTCAATAGATAGAATAACTCATTGCCAACTAAAACAGGAGACTAGTTAAAAACTCTCTCGGCATAGTAGAAGGGGTGGAATACAATTTGTTGTTTTGTACGAGATGTCCTGACATCGAAAGGAGGAAGTTATCAACCGAATATATGAACATAGAACGAGATATTGATCTTCGTGGTCAAACGGCTTGCCCTATCATAGGGCAACACAGGGGAAGCAACTTGTTATGAGTCCCGCGGGTTCCTATTTTATAGTCAATCCCCTGAGTGCCCACTGGGAGATGATTTATCATTTACATAATACACGTATACTAGGGGTTATGGGTGAAATTTTAAGCCTCGAAAGATGAGTTCCCTCTCCCTCCATTTATTCTTTCCCACTTATGGTAGCTTATGTGGACTTTGGACAACTCAAGTGTTAGCTGGTCATTCAGAACATCCACTTTCTTTGGTTATCACTATGGATGCCAAATATCCCATACATTCCCAACAGCTTCTCTCTTGTTGGCGACGTATCCTTATGAAGCAGTTCCGCGTATTTAGGACCGCCACCCCCACCGCTCTCGTCATCGTCGAGATCCATGATAGTCCCCTCACCTATGGCCACCGCTCGTCCGGCGATCTCCCTAAGCTCGCCTACAGTACCAAACGAAGCATGGTCGTTTACGACTGAGCTATATATCAGGTGCATGGCAACATCAACATGCATATAGAATGGGGCGAAATGAAATCCGAGCTGGATGAGTTGGGCGGCAACATTAGTGTTCATAGCTGTATCTATCAGCCACGGCATGAGAATGTTAACTCGGATCCCCTTCTCTGCGGACGGTTCCCGGCTGGCTCGGAACAGGCCAAGAGTGGCAAATTTTGCTCCCCCGTATATCACACTCCCTGGGAGAGTGGTATACGATTAAGAGCTCAACACCTATGTGATGCGTTTGGTATGGACGGGTTCAGGCTTGATGGCCGTTGGTATGAGGATATATAGCTGCGCGAGTTTGAGCGTGTACATAACACCTTTCGCGTTGACCTCTATTGAGGTGGCATCCGGCCGAAGCGGGTCTTCGTCTAGACTCGCCACACCCCCGTTAGCGCCCGTCACGAACGGCGTATCGAAGGCCTCGGCGTTGATGATGGCATGGTCTAGTCTGCTACAGCCACGGCCACGGCCACGGCCAAACCTCACTGCCGATGTGAGAGCTGCTACTTGATCCTCCCACGCCGTTACGTCGCATCGAACGAAGTTGGCATGTTGACTCTGCTTATTGATCAAGTCTGCCAGGGCTTCCGCGACTTCCGTTTTGACGACGTTGGCATACGAAAGCACCCCAAACGACAAAGACGATGACAGGCTTTGAGTTAAGTGAGGTTGTGTCTAACAGTCGTCAAGAAGCAATCAGCAAGAGAATAATTTCATGGTAGCCGCAACGAGAAGTTAAGTCAACGTTGGCGGTGGCAAAGAGTTAATGAGAGCCAGTAAAACATCCTGCATATCGGAGGCAATGGACATACTAGAGGCGTAGATTCACTACATGACATTAGCGAGATACGGCGACGTCGTGGATAAAAGCGATGGGGGAATCGCCGGAGCCTTGTAACGACGAAGGTACGGTGAGGCCTGGAATATCGATATTCACGGCGCTTGCGAGGTTAATATGGATGTCGATAAGGAGACCTGAGTGATACCGAGCTTAGATGCTTAAGGTGATGTCGTGAATGTCAGCGAGGAGATCGGGAACCCCCTGGATATCGGCGAAGATCACCCCTAAATAAAGGTAAGTCTAACGGCTTAGAGACATGTGAAAAGTGAAAAGTGAAAATCTCTGGATTATTGACCTCGCTACTACTAAAACCGGTCATTATCAATAACAGGAGTTTAGGTGTTGTTGAACTTCGGAAACATGGATGACAACGGCGGCGTTGTCGTATTCTTACTTACCGAGGAAGAATACCTAGCGCGTTTTCTTTGGTTTCTGGGGTCCGGGGAAGACAGGGGTAGCTTTACCAGTGGGGTTACCGTACCCATGTATCACTTCAGTTACCTTCCCTTTCTCCCTTTCTTTACATTATATAAGTTTTGCAGCAATCCGAAAGAAAATTAAAATAACTCTTCTTCTCCCTTTCGTTAAACTGTATCGCCTCTTCATACCGGCTCTCTTGTGCTAGGAAATATCGTTTTCACGGGATTAATCTAGAGGTAGTCTCGTAGAACGTTGTTGATATTGATAACTAGGGACAATCACGATAACTATGGGCAGCGTGCAGGATGATGTTCATCGCCAATCACTCGAAAACCCCGAGGCTTTTTGGTCTCATCAAGCAGACCATCTGCACTGGCACAAGAAGCCTAGTTCAGTCCTGACAAGAACGACGAAGAAGCTCGGAAACGGCGTTGAGCACCCTCACTGGAGTTGGTTTGACGGTGGAGAAATATCAACGTGCTTCAACTGCGTAGATCGACATGTCCTTGCTGGAAACGGGCATCAACCCGCTATCTTCTATGATAGCCCCGTCACCAAAACAAAACGGACAATCACGTATGCCCAGTTGTTAGACGAGGTTGAAGTTACGGCTGGTGCTCTCAGAGAAGAGGGCGTCAAGAGAGGGGATGTCGTGCTTGTTTATAGTATGTAACCTCGTGCCGCATTCTCATCTTGATGATAAGTAAGCTTACGCTAAGTAGTGCCCATGATACCCGCTGCCCTCATCGGAATTCTTGCTATCAATCGTCTCGGCGCAATTCATGCAGTAGTCTTCGGTGGCTTTGCAGCAACTTCGCTAGCTCACCGCATAGATGCATCTAAGCCAGTCGCCATCCTTACGGCCTCGTGTGGTATCGATGGAGCCAAGCCGCCCATGGGCTATAAATCGTTCGTTTCGGAGGCTGTACAGCTCTCTAGTCACAAGCCAGATCGCATCATCGTTTGGCAGCGAAACGAGCTGCGCTGGGATCCTTTGGATAGAACGGCTGGCGAGCGTGACTGGTTTAAGTTGGTACGCAGTTGTAGGGCAAGAGGGGTTAGGGCAGGTTGCGTTCCCGTTGCTGCTAACGAATGCATCTATATCATTTATACCAGCGGGACAACCGGCTCTCCCAAAGGTGTCACACGGGAAGCAGGCGGCCATGCGGTTGGTTTGCATCTCTCAATCAGCTATTTGTTTGGTATCCACGGGCCCGGCGATGTCATATTTACTGCAAGGTGAGAAAATTTGGCACCCATATTTGCAAACGATCCTTCTAATACACGCAGTGATATTGGCTGGGTGGTCGGACACTCGTATATCATTTATGGCCCTCTTCTTACTGGCGCCGCGACGGTTCTCTTCGAAGGAAAGCCGATTGGCACGCCGGATAGTTCCACGTTCTGGCGGATTATACAAGAGTACAATGTCACAAGTCTGTTCACAGCCCCAAGTGAGTAATAATTCCTGCGATACAACGAAGTTCGTGAAGTTAATCAGCTCGTAGCCGCATTACGGGCAATCAAAAGAGATGATCCAGACAACAAATCCCTCAAGCTGATAGGCAGCCGAGGCGGTTTAAAGAGCTTCAGGGCATTATTCCTTGCCGGAGAAAGATCAGAACCTTCAATTATCACAATGTACCAGGAGCTAGTCCGGAAATATGGAGCACCCGGGGCTATGGTTATCGACAACTGGTGGTCTTCAGAATCAGGATCTCCAATATCTGGCATCAGCCTGAACCCTTATGCGGGAAAGGTCAGGACTTCTCTTGATAGAAGCTATAAGCCACTACAGGTCAAGCCGGGGAGTGCTGGGAAGCTGATGCCAGGGTTTGACGTCAGAGTGGTTGATGACAGTGGTGATGAAGTTAACAGAGGTAAGATGGGGAATATCGTGATGGCGTTTCCTCTTGCTCCAACAGGATTCACAACTTTATGGAAGGACGAAGAGAGGTTCTACAAGAGTTATTTGAAGAGATTCAATGGTAGATGGATTGATACTGGCGGTACGTGTTTGAATATGATTTGCCCCCCGTTCAGCTGACTGACACAGGGTAGATGCCGGCATGATAGATTCAGATGGATACATTAGCATCATGAGCCGGAGTGATGATCTGATCAACACTGCAGGCCATCGGCTTTCTACTGGTAGGTTTGATCACAAACTTGCGAGATTACTCCTGACAAGTAGGAATAGGGTCCATCGAGCAAGCAATTACAAGCCACCCACTGGTAGCTGAAGCTAGCGTGGTCGGCATCCCGGATTCTTTGAAAGGGCAACTTCCGTTCGCATTCATCACTCTCTCGGTACCCGATCACCCTACATCCGCTATCCCGGACGCTAAGGTGTCTGACGAAGTCCAACGACAAGTTCGGAAACAGATCGGGGGTATTGCTTCTCTAGGGGGTATAATCCAAGGAAAGGGGATGATCCCTAAGACTAGGTCTGGAAAGACCTTAAGGCGCGTTCTACGAGAACTGGTCGAAAACGCTGTGCATGGGGAATATGAAAAGGACGTTCAATATCCCGCGACTATCGAGGACGTATCGGTAATCCAAGTGGCAAGAGCTAAGGTCCGTGAATATTTCGACCAAAAGGGCGGCACCCATAAGGCGATCGAAGAGAGAGCGAAGTTGTAGGTCCGGGTGCTGCGAGTAGCAAGGGCCCCTATATGCCTAGATGCTCCTTGAGTCTCTGTGTTGCCGGGATTTGGCGGTCCGATGTTATCTCATCGACTAGAGAATCGAGTATCTTGTCAAGCTAATCATTGCATTCTGCTCGTTACAAGTGGAAATAGCTTAGAAAATGTTAAGGCAGAGCCTTTTGGTTCACAAGATGCCTTTCAACTTGTCTTGGACTGCTGCGAAGCTACAGAATGCACGGGTACCCGGGTTGCGAGGCTTATAATCCCTTTACAAGAAGGCACAATCACGAGATCAGATATCATGCCCCTGAGGTTTAGGGATGCATTATGGGTTGATAAGGTAGCATCATTCTCGAAACCGCTTCAATTATTCCCCAGCAAAACTTTGCCATTGGACACGGCGTCTTTCCCTGAGTTGCTCTGTGCCTCTGCAGGAGAAGTACTCTTTCATCAAAGGCCTTAGCTTGACAATTCACTGTCTGGCACGGTGGATGCAGGGCGGCAGATGAAAAGCATGAGCTAGATCTAATAAAGCTCCACGACAAGCTATGCTTTCATATATGCCGCAACTTAGATTAATACATCGCGTACGGAACTTGTAGTTCCTTGTCGGCTTCACGTTTACGACCAAGGGGCTATGCGCCTTCCGCAGTCTCCTCCCCTCGCCACATCATAGGCTGTAGATGAATTCTGGGTTTTCGCGGTCTGTCAGGTCCATAAACTCCTGTCCGTCAACTTTCTGATAACCCGGACTTTGTCGGACGGCCGCTTTGATCTGGTTCTGGCGTCTACACCAATAATATATGAAGATCAAGACGGCCCAGGAGACGCAGGTGCAGATGATAACGACGGTGATCGCATTGTTATATTGGGGTGCATCCTGTGGTCTGAAGACCTGCGGGCCGATTATCTACTTCGTGTTAACTATCTCCTGTTCTGGAATCGAAGTCATCATTCATCTCATCCTCTAGGGGACGAAACACTTGTAGGGTATCAATTGATAAACAAAGAAAATTAGACCTTTCAGAAGCAAATTGAAAAATCCGTGTTCATGAGAAGAGTGAAGGGGTTTAGAAGAAACTAAAGGTTGAGGGCTGAGGGTTCAAACAGGGGCATATCTTTACTCACGTTACCAACGCAGTATGCGATCAGGTACATTGCTGCTGAAGTGGTCTTCTTCGTCCACCCAGCTACATTGGTCGAGATAAGCCCAAGAAGTGCCACGAAGCCAGTTGACAAAGATTGGTACAGGTAATACCCTACGAGCCGCCCAATCTTGTTCTCCAAGGGTAGGAGGCGAATGAGAAGTAAGCCGAGGATGGCCAGCAAGAGACCGCCAGCACCAAATAGCTAATAAATTTTATCGATATGTTTTCTCAAGTAAATAACTTCTTCAGGGGGTGGTTATACTTACGATACGATTCCGGAACCTATCCCCGAGATGCCCACAGATAAGAAGCGTGATGATCTGAACAACACCACCGGGTGCCCCCAGCAATAATGACTGGTTGTTGGTGAAGCCGAACGAGACGATTAATTGTGAAAAATAGTTAGAGAAGCCACCTGTTAGGACTGTCATTATTATGGTGGGACTGAGGAGAGTAACTGGTGTGACGTACCATTGGGGATCGTCGAGAACACACTGTATAGGACGAAGGCCCATATCATCGGGTCCGTAAAGGCTTCTTTACACTGGTCTTTGCGTAAATTAACATCTTCTCAAGGGTTCGAAGACCACCATTCATGAATCAATATGTAGCTTACACCACTTGAAGTGCTTATTACCCACACCCTGCTGATTGACACGAATCCTCTCAACTGCCATGAGCCGCTCCTGCTGGGTGAGGAATCGTGCGTTAAGTTGGCTATCCGGCATAAGATATAGGAACAGCGCGCCGACGAAAGCCGTAAAGAAGCCGGTAACGAGAAAGACCAGTTGCCAGCCAGTGATAAGTAGAGGATGCCGCTCGGTGCCTACGGCGATGCCGTACGCGACGCAGCCGCCAATGATCTGCGCCCAGCCGTTGAAACTGAACCACCAGCCAACGCGGGTACCTTGCTCCCGAATCGTGTACCACTGGGAGGTAAAAAGAGCGAAACCCGGGCTGACGGCGGCCTCGAATACGCCGAGGAAGAACCTCACCGTCATCGCCCCGGCAAAGTTCTTTTGCTCGGGTCGTAGAAGTTTAGTCTCTGACACTACCCGTATCCTGCTTCAGATGCGGAGCGTTTTAGGGTTCTCCTTACCTTGACTGCTGCCATGCAACAGAGAACAAGCCCCCACGTTATGACGTTAAAGGCAGAGTACTTCGCTAGGGGAAGTCGCTGGAGGAGGCGGTTCGTTGGCCATTCCCAGAAAAGGTATCCAAAGTAAAATATCGAAGCCACCCAGTTGTATTGATTCACTGCCATTCCGTCTGTGTCAGAAAGGGCCAAACATAAATCGATAGACTGAAGGACTTGCCCCCGATATGTATATCATCCTACAAGAAAACAGCGGTAAGCGACTCGACTTTCATCTAATAGTTATAAGTGATAATGGCTGACTCACTTTTATGCCCATAACAGATGCGTATGAGAGAGTTGTTTTGTCCAGATAATTAAGTCCATACACTATGCAGAGTAACGGCATCATGTGAAGATCAATCTTCCTCAGCAACTTCTTTTCCGCCTCGCGGCTCAACACAATCGCTTCCCCTTCGTGGGCAGCCACAAGTTTCAATGCCTCGTCGTAGTCATTGTTATCTACATGTTTGCGCATAGCATTGACCTCGGAGGTTTTAGATTCTCCTGTCTTACCAGTGTCGGCCATTGGACCTACAGCAGGAGCAGTTGTGTTCTTGACGTTGGGCATGATCACCGGATGTGTGAGAGTTGAAGTGTAAAGTTAAAGCATCCAAGTTGAATCTGACATTAAACAAGTAGTCCAATGGGCCTTTTGAACCTTTTATCTATAGGTCACATCGGTTAAGACGTCGATCGTTGATACTCTGTGCTCGCTGATACGCAATGCAACATCACCGAAACTGATTGGTCGTTGATTTAAAAGCTAGAATGAATAGAGATAATTCGTATCTATGCGTGCAGCACTATGCGGCACATAACGGTATTGACAATTAAATGTATAAAGACTCGAGGGTAGTAGCTTTGAGTTTGATTATCGCGTGAATGAGGTCATCGGAATTGGGACTTAAGCTAGCTATTTCATAGGACTTTGCAATGCCTTCAGTCTATATCTGAGTAGAGATCATAGCCCCGATTTACCCTTCGAATGAATTCATGTTGTCATATTGTCTTACTTCGGCCGAAATGAAAGCAACTAAGTATGCAGTAACACTAATAAACAAACTAAGAGTCGTCCTTCTAGACAAGACGACAGCTTATGCTATATCGGACTATGGCGTAACCAACCACAACGCCGTTAGTTGAATCAAAAGCGACTCAACTTGATTAGACTTTGCTGATAGTTAGAGCAACATTCATCGCCCTGGTAAGAACAGGCAATAGGACGCTGATAATCAGGGTTATCTCTAGTGCACAAGAGAGCCGTGATGGTAGGATCTTTTACGAGCGCAATACATAAAAAGACAAACGGCGAGTGGTTGGAATTGGATATATTCTAGTTGGAATGCCAAGATAAATTTATAAATATAGGGGTGAGGCCGGAATCCTATCTTTCGTGTTTATCCTCATATATTATTCACTAGCGAACTGCCCTCCTTTAAGCCCAGTCGACAGCCTGTCAACTCAATTAAAATAAGCACCTACACATAGTGCTTAAGTAGTCAGTAGTCTGTCTACCTTATTACCGGGTGCCAACTGATTACGTGAACTCGCAATATCCTACCGAAACTGGCAATTAACCGGAGGGCGTGGTTTGGGCGTTGCGAGGTAAGCAGGAAAAAGGGCAGTTAGTATCGTTCATTCCCGACGTAGACTCAGCGAAACCCGAGGAAAATATTGCCACGGACAACATTATCATCTGGATGGGTAGTGAGGGAGAAGGGGGGTGGCTAGCTAAACCACCCCCTAACTAACAACTTCTGTAATTGTTGCCTACGAGTATAGTAACAAAAGGGACACGTAACTATTTGCACTCATGCTAGAGGAGACGTAAGCGGTTATCCACGCTAGAATTCTTATCAAGCCAGTTACCATAGATGAATACTAGGTATACGAACGACGCCAATGAGCGAAAAACACGCCGGCTCGACAGCTTGGTTCATGAGCTAGGTTAAAGTGATATCGATAAACACGAAACGAGATATTGAAACCAAGAAGTCCTAGAAACTTAATCCACCCCCCTTCCACTCTCTCTTCCTCTATCTCTATGGTGGAATCGGTTGGGCCGGGAAGGGAGGGAAGGTCTTAGGTTACGGGACTGACCGAACTCCCGGCGATAGGCCTTACTGGTAGCGATAGAGCCAAGCACTAGACCTCGATGGGAACATTTTCTATTAGGTACATAGACGGATCGAATGTGCTGCGAAAGACGAATGAGAAACGGGGGGGGAGAGGGTGACACGGAGCGGATCGTAACGTTGTAGCGCGCGACACCGACAACTACAGTTGAGCCCGAGTTGACTTCTAAGTCCGAGTCCGAGTGTCCCCTTCCTGGTAAATCATCAATTTAAAGATCAGGGAATCATTATTTAGAATAGCGCTGTCCCGGCTCGAGCAATTACTTTATACGAAGATAACTTCTCTTCATCTTGCCCATTTAAACCTCCCACCCATTGCCGTTTGGTGGCCAAGGTGTGCTCGTCCTTGCCTGACCGTCCCGCTCACCCAAAAGTCAAGCATGTTTATCGTCATTTTCCCCAGGAATTTGATCATCGATGGGCCGTACCTAACCTATGTAGATCTCCACCGATAAGCGAAGAAGAGGGAAAAGATCCGAGAATCTACCTACCTAAATCTAGCTGTGTACGTATCTGCTGCAAGGTGCACGAGATTTGATCGGATCGTCATGGTAGATTAAAAATAGGATCAACTGAGATCTAGATCTACTGGAGTAGCCATGGCCATTATGCTGCCATTTTACCCAATATTTCATTTTATACTCGGGCATTGTTAGATTCTGTAGTTTCCAAGGCTGAGCGACAACTCATCAACACCACATAGCATAAAGATATTTAAGCACAATATTGCGATGCCTAAGAGAGAGAAGAGTCGCTCAACGTGGACAATGTAGTTAGCTGTTTAGTATACTTCATCTACGTATCAAATGGTAGTATTTCCTAAGCATTCTAATCATTTATTCTCATCTAGATCAGGGTGTTTCCCTGGATTCTGGCAATGACAGAAAAAATAATATGGCACAGGAGAATGTAATGAAGGGGCGCTGGACCAAAACTTGGCCTCCTAGTAATGCCTGCTTTGCCTTAGAACTAACGTACAAGACTCGGCAGACACTTTGAAGTGACTTGTCCAGAGACCAATAAAACACCCAGCGAACACCAGATATCTGTAGACTCCCTCAAGATATATAAACGTCGCTGTCGGCTGAAAATTTGTACAAGAACGCGAAAGCCTTTATAGCACTGGCGGCAAGAGCACACAAAATAAAAGGTGAATACTTCTTGGGTGACGAGACAAGGGCGAGTAGTTGAAATGGTTTTCTTTTTGATTTGGCCAAGGGCTTCTCCGAATGAATCCAGGCTCCCAAAATGGATTATCGCCTAGAAAACCTGTCCTCATTCCTAAGAAATCCTTTTCATGTCCATCCCAACGGCCCGTTATATAAAAACGAAGACTGCGCTGATCGTAAATCCTTCGTGGCGAGGTATCTTTGGCTGTCCGTAACACCGAGACAAGAAATTACAAGAATCAAAAATCCTGGGGGCGTCGAATAGTCAAACCTCCCCGCCTAAAAAAGGCCGCAATGCAGAATAACGTTGCCGTTTCTACTACTCTCCATCTAAACCGAACCACTCCCTTCCCAAAAACAACTTCTAATTCGCTTTCCCGTCATGAGATTCGATGGCCGTGAAATTAGGTATTACCGAAAATTAAGAGAATCTGGGGTCATGGCGCGAAACCGGAGCCAGAAGCCATTTATAGGACGAAGGCAGCCAGGCCGAGGACACCGGCGAGACCGGCACCAGAGAGGGCAGCAGCCTTGCCGGCACCGGCGGTGGGGATAGCGGTAGCCGAGGTGGTCGGGGCACCGCTGCTGGTAGGAACACCGCCAGTGGGGTAAGTAGCAGGAGTGGTGGCCGGGACAGTACCGTTGGAGTAGGAGACTGTTGGGTACGTAACCTCAGAAGTCGGGTAAGCCGGGGGAGGGGCGGGAGCCGAGCTGTGTCTATATTAGCTGGAGATCGTTTATCCTAGATTCAGTAACCCTTACCAAGTGGCGCAGATCACGGAAGAGGTGGTGTAGACCGGGACGGTAGCAGTGCAAGGGCAGTCCGTGATGGTCAGAGTAGTGGCCTGTAGGTGTCTGTTAGCTTCACGTGCGGCTTCCTAGTGGTGCTGGCTGCGCCGTCCGCTGTGCATTCGCGCGACTTGCTAGCTCTTTCGAGCTAGTATCCCGTCCGTAACAGCAGCAAGAGAAACGCCTGCCTGGGGAGCCTCGTACCTCAGTGACGGTGTAGGTATTGGTGCCGTAGGTGATCTGGGTAGCACTCGGGCAGAAGGTCTCGTAGACATCGGTGTACACGGTAGTGGTATAAGTACCGTTGGATGGGGGAGCAGCAACCGGGTAGCTGGCCGAGACACCGGCGGCGAAAGCAAGAGTAGCAGCAGTGAACTTCATTTTGACTAAGTTGTCTGGTATTAAGTTGCTCGGGAGAGAGTATGAGTTGTCGAGAGGTTTAGTTTAGGGTAGAGTGATTAGATTATGTTGGATAACGAGTGAAATTGACTTAAAAGTCAGGGTGTGGTTTGCTAGCAAATGAGTGTGGGTGAGGAAGGAAGGAGAAAAGGATTGTCGGTTTACTTGGAATAATCGACTTATATACAGGATGGAGCGAATAATTAGTGTACAGGGGTAATCGCCTATGGCTTCCAATGCGACCTGGCAAGCCTGCCCTCATGGTGGGCAGACAGACAGATGCGTATGTAAGTGGATAGTCCCAAGCGTCCAAGGAGAGACACGGGTAGAATGAGCGCCAGGCTTGGGGACGATGGGCGACATCGCCATCCATAGCGGCCCATAATTATTTTCATATCTTATTTCGCTTTCTGGTCAAATCATGGGTCGGGGAACTTTCTGGGAGTTGGTCTAGTGTAGAGGTGCTAAAAGGGGAAAGGGGTGACCGGGGGGAGGGTGGTGTGTAGCGAGCGCGGTCAAACCAAAAAAGGCAGAATTCGTGTATAGAAGAAGTGTTGTATGTATGCTTGGATGTTATGAACAGGGGGTGTCGATACTGTAGAATCCTCCAGACATTGAATTTTCTATCGAGACTCATCTGACTGTAGAGTACCATTCCCTTGATAATGGTGAGAGTTGAGTCGCTATACACAAAACGACCTTCGTCTTATTAGTGTTGATGTTCCTGTTCTTTAGGGGAGACGCAATTCGAACTGGCTGAACCGGGCTTGCAGTTGTTATTGACCTCTCGGGCCTTTGTCTCCTGCAAGGAACAGCAGCAAGAGTCGACCGGGGGGTGGGATCGGGCGGAAATTACAACGCCACTGGTCTAATGCTTATTCGGCTAATAAAAGAAGCCTACGATGGGGATTCAGAACTAGGATTTGACACAGATTAGACACCATGCGACTGGCTGTTAGCCCCTCGAATGTGGTTAATATCGTATAACCGTCCACTGCATATTTGATGTTATCTATGGCGTTGGTAACTATTATAGGTCGAGTGCAGTGGTTGTGGCTGGCCGCCACCTGTGTTATTTTCAAGCAGGTTGGATGCGATTACTTATATTCAGTCGGTTTATTTATAACTAAATGTTTAATTATTTCGTGAAATACGCATAGACGATGTCATGTTACTGAGTGCCCTGTACATGTAATAAATACCTATTTTTGTCTACGAGACTCCTTCAGTATACCAGTTGCGGAGGAATACGGTACATCAATGCATGTAAGTCTGACCACATGCTTTCAATGTAGCGCCAGCAAGTTGCGTGCATACGCACCTACGCAGGAACCGATTGCGCTTCTGCAGGAACAAGAATTGAACCCAAACGGATCAAGATTGTGGGTGATAGCAACTTCTTACCTAAGTCCTGCATGCAGGTGTGTCCAAGAACTGCGATGGGTAGTAAGAAAAAAAAGGACTCACTTAGAGCAGCGATGGCTTTCTTGAACCATGAGTGGTTAACTCAGGGGCTCGGGGCTATTGAGAGTTGCTGATTGGCCGTGCTCTCAATGAATACAAGCGAGAAGTGTCGAATTTAGAAAAAGCGCTGCCGCTGCTTTGAGTTGTCAACTCATCTGACAACTGCTGAGGAACTATGTATTAATGTTTCAATTCTAATTAGCCACCTTCGCAGATGTTTATCGGTTTAACCTTACCTACCTGTTATTCACTCACTTGACCTCTAGGTGAGAGCGCAACAGGGGATAACTAGCATCGAAGGTCTCCCCGAACCCAAATAGCAAGCAGGGGTTGCCAAGTCAACTCCCAGGCTGACGAAATGGGGCCCTCGGTGAACTCCAGGCTCTGTAATCCGAAGAGACGGAATTACTTGCTTTCTAGAGCTTTTCCTCGATTTCTGTTTATTCTACCGGAAGAGACAACGGTCCAAAAGTCCGCTAGAACAAAGGCACATTCTCTCTATTTGGTATAGCATGACCGACATCGCATGGTAACTGCCAATAGTTCAAAAATAACTTCTTCGTATCTCTTGGGTTATCAGGAACAGAGTAGGTAATCCTCACGGGCTGCGAACGATTGGATGCTAGTGCCGAAATTGGCACTAAAGACTAGACAAACTGGATTATCTCGTGAGTCGTAAGACACGTTAGGCTATCAGTACGACTAAACCATATGGCCCTATGAATCATTCATGCTGCCCCGTATCTGTCTATCAGAGATTTCCACGATTCGACCCAGCAATCTCGGGGAAAAAGACTTGGGGGCCAGGTCTTGACAGGTTCTCGACTCACGATAGTGTACATTACCCCGGTGAAATCTGGGCCTCAAGTTCCAGTGGTTTGATCGCCCGCCCCTAACAATTTCTGGGTGGTACTGGATGCCAGTAATACCTACTGTAAGCAGTCTAAACTTATTTTAAGTTGTTGCTCGGTCCAGCTGGTGGCATCTACTCCCTATCGTCTCGTGCTTGATCGATCGTGAGTTATCGCGGCGGAGATTCGTAAATGAACAGCCGGTGTCTCTTCTCGACCAGCATAGTTGCCGTGTCTGCCGCTGAGCACCTCATGCTGTTATCATCGAGTGCTTGGGTTGCAACATGAGGCACACTCGCCGCATCACCGCCTTAACAACCTAGATAGACTATGGTAAGTGGTCCGATTCGGTGCCTAGGTTACATGGATTGCGTGTCGCTTTGGTTTAATTTCCACCATGCTCGCCTTGCAGACGAAAGCCTAGACTATCGATGCAACCACCACCGCAAGTCCATAATTAAAGCCATATGATAATGTCTCTTATCAACGCGACGATGGCCATTCGCTGCGTGTTACGCGCTCGACTGTGTTTCTCGTCTCAATTTTGGGCGTCTGTGGACAGAGCCGTTCTTGATTACACTGCCATTCGCTCTCCCATCTAGCCCCTTATATTCACTCTGCTTTGGGATCAGCATGTCGTCTCTATTGAATTTCCTGCTGACTTTGTAAGTGCAAAACATGTTCCAGTCTTAACTAAGGCTCTGCGACAACTTTAATTTTAACCTCCGTGTCTCTTAAGAGTCAAATATGGCGCAATCAGAGATACCTCCGGTGAGAATGACTTAGACATTACATAGATACTTTTAGGTATTCACTCATCCGGCCTTACATCTATGAGCCGACCACCTAAGTTAGGTATTTCCGCAAACAACTAGTTTAACAGACGGTTTCTGGGGTTGTCCCTTATCCTTACGAATATTCAACCCTCAGCCCGTCGATTATTATGACGAGCCTCGAGACGGAGAAACAATGCTCACATATTCAGAAACCCCGGCTTAGCGGTAGCAGCGGGGAACAGTCGAAGGCGGGGGACTAGCCGGGTTATGTGTGTGCAGATTGCGCGATCTTACCGAGGGGCTCTTACTGAGCTTACATTTAACGTTGATGTCATTCACAACAGCCGTCTTATCGGACTGTAATGTAGAGATCTCAGCGTCTTTCTCGTGAAATTTTAGCAAATACTTCATGTCCCTAGTGCTCGATCCGTACGAGAACCCCCTGCCTTAAAGTATATTACCTCTCAAAATGGGTAGTACCATGAGAGCTGTAGGTACGCGATCCTATTCTATAGGTACTCCCTAAACTCTACCGGTGTAAAGTAGACCAGGAATCTTAATACCTATGTATGCGAACGTGGGGAGGCTAGCCAGCTAACGATGTTGGACTACTAGATATCAAAGACGGCAAGGGCCCGGCGACCTCGCTCTTCATAAACGACAAGACGCCCAAGCCGGTACCCAAGCAAGGCGAGGTGCTGGTGCGCATCAAGGCCTTCGGGCTAAACCGGATGGACCTGATGCAGCGAGAGGTCAGTTCGTCTAAACCAGTGTGCTCTCTATTATATCCGTGAACACATATTCTTCCTCATCCCTTTTCTCGCAGCCGACTCGGAGGGGACGGGATTTCCACACACTCGGCTCGGGTCCGCGAGCGCCGGAAGCTATCCGAGAAAACTTGCGCCATCCCCGGGAACACACACCCAAGCCAAGCGTACCCAATACACACATACCTCCTACCCGTACTGACTCGCGCAACAATTCGCAAACCCCACAGGGCAAATACCCGCTCCCGCCCCAAGCGCCGTCGACCCTAGGCGTCGAATTCAGCGGCATAATCGAGTCCCTCGGTCCCTCCTCCTCCTCCTCCTCCTCCTCCTCCTCCCCCTCTCCCGCTTCCTTCCAACCCGGAGACGCCGTCTTCGGGCTCGCCTACGGCGGCGCGTACGCGGAGTACATCGCGGCGTCGCCGCGGACGCTCCTGCGCAAGCCCGCGGCCCTGAGCTGGGCGGCCGCGGCCGGGATCCCCGAGGCCTTCATGACGGCGACGCAGGCGCTGCACCTGGTGGGCGAGTTCGCGCCGGGCCGGTCCGTGCTCTGGCACGCCGGCGCGAGCGGCGTCAGCATCGCGGGGGTCCAGCTCAGCGCGCGCGCCGGCGCGGCCGCCGTCTACGCGACCGCCGGCACCGACGACAAGTGCCGCTTCGTCGAGCGCGAGCTCCTTGGTGGTAGTACTAGTAGTGGTGATGGTGATGCTGCTGCTGCTGTCGCCGTCAAGGCGTTCAACTACCGCACGACGCCCGACTGGGACCGCGCCATCCTCGAGGACACGGGCGGGCGCGGCGTCGACGTCATTGTCGATTACATCGGCGCGAGCTACTTCGAGCGCAATCTGGCGGTGGCGGCCCGGGACGCGCGCTGGGTGTCGCTTGCCATGTTGGGAGGGTCGCGGCTCGAGGCCGGCGTAGATATCTCTGGGCTGCTGTTTAAGCGTGTCCGAATCGAGGGTAGCTCGTTACGGAGCAGGGACATCGAGTACCAGGGCCGGCTGCGGGACAAGCTCGCCGAGTATATGCCCGACTTCGAGAGCGGCAAGCTCAAGGTCTTCGTCGACACGGTGTTCCCCATCGAGGATATCGTGAAGGCGCATCAGCTGATGGAGGAGAACAAGACTAGTGGCAAGATCATTTGTATGGTTTCATAAGGGGTTTATGTATCGGTGTATTTAGTTAAACATGGCTGATAGAGCATGCTTTAACTGCCTACTCCTATTCATCCTGTAAACCAATCGCAATAATTCCCTAGCGATGGTGAAGAGCTACACAAGCAGCATCACGCAAGTCCCTCCCGAACCATATACACTCTAACTAATGTTCCTTTATCCACTTCAACATTTGCTCGAATGCTGTACTCTGCGCATCTTTGATATTCGAATCGCTGTAGTCCCCAATGACGGCAAAGCCTAAGGTCTGTCAGCACGTCTTGTCATGGTCGCACGTTATAGATGGCGTTTTGACTTACCATGGGGTACGCCAGGATAGACTTGGACCTCATGTTCCAGGTTGGCCTTGGACATGGCATTCTCTCCAACCTCGCGCACTTCGTCGGGGAACATAGGGTCGTGCTCGACACACACCAAGCTCACAGGCACCTTGAGATGCTGGAAGTCATCGGGCGAAACGAGTGTCGCATGCGCGAGTGCGCCTGCCTTGATATACGGCCCCTTCTTCGTAGGACCCTGGCCTTCACCTGCTTCTTCGTCCGCGGGCTTTTGCGCGCCACTCCAGCCGGCCTGCGGAGGAGTTCTTTCGCTCGCCAGCAATAAGATATACCGCCCTCCAAAGCAATATCCTACGGCATATATGCCACCTCCATTTCCCACGGCATCTGCAAACTCGCCCTCACATGCATGAATGACCTTCTCTAACAAGGGCATTACCTTCTCCTCAGTGTGGCGCGCTAGCCACATATCGATGAGGAACGATTTAGCCGTCTCAACCGCTTTAAGCTTGAATGTGTCCAGAATCGAGGTTGATTGCGTCTCGGCATCAGGGATGGCTGATGAATTCGGCGCCGGGTCACCTTCGAATAGGTCAGGCATGACGACTACGTAGCCTTCATCTGCAAACTTGTCGGCTTGTATTTGGTTATTTGTCGACTTCAGGCCAGTGCCGCCGGTCAGGAGAAGGAGGAGCCTCGAGGGATTCGTCGGGTAGGAGCTGGGCTTCGACAGGTATACCTAGGGCGCCTAGTATAAGCATACGATCGCTGTTAAAAAGAACAAACAATTGTACCAACATCGACACCACCGAGCTTTCTCACCTCTCCCTTGGGAGTCTCGCCGGCGGCTGTACGAACAAGGTGAGCTGAGCTGACCTATAATTTGATATAATAGGAGATAGTAGGAGATAGATATCGGGAACGTACGGGTTGGTCGGTCAGTGGTGCAGTGTTCGCCCATGGTAGGTCCCGTCTGGGCCGGCGTGTCACCGGGAATCAGAGACTCCTGAGCATCGCTCTCGGGTGCTCTCGTTGCGACGTCTGCGTCGGTCATGATCGTAGGTCAAGGTCCTCGGTCCGTCGAAGTAAAAAAGGATAATTAGGGGTTCCGAAGGCGGGTATATGTTGTCTGAATGAACCAAGTTGTATCGACGAGTAAGTAAAGTAGTGGTTGGGATCTGGGAGGAATATCGCGGGTATGCTTGTAATCGTAGCACATCAGCTGCTTTCACGGATGGTGCTGAAGAGGGCTGAGGGGGATGACGTACCAACTGAAACTGGTTGTCAGCTGCCAGAGGCGGATGTCACTCCAGGCCTGAACACCCCTGGAACATTAGCAGGTGCCGGCTGCCTGGAAGAACCCCGCGCTCACACGCTACCCAGAAACCACTTTAAGCCTGGACGCGACTTCTGCAGGCCCGACGCGTTGAAGTTTTATTGGTGCTCTCTCCACCAGCCAACTTTCAACCACTTCCAAGCTGTCTCTCTGTTTGCACCTACACGCGATACGTTGCTGCTCCACGAGGACAGAAGATACCGGACTGAATTGGATTGAGGCACAAGCAGAAAGTCAACATGTCTGTCGCCGCTGCACAGCAGGCCATCACCCAAGGCGCTCTAGAGTTCGTTCATCTTTCCTCAGTATCTTGTGGCAATATCTTGGGGGAGCTCTGCATGCTGACGACTACACTCTTAGCGCCATCTTCAACGACCCTGACAACGTCGCCAGAACATTCCCCGTACCTGTGTTGCAATGTCTTCAAATAAAACCTCTCGGAACCCAGGGCGGTGGCCAACCCGAACGATACCGAGTAGTCCTGAGTGATATAAGGAATTATGTCCAGTGCATGCTGGCAACCCGTACGTGTGACCCATGCCGCTGTTCGATGGGGGTGCATCTTTCATGCTAACCGAGGTCTAGAGGCGAATCGTGTCATTCATGATAATATCCTCGTTCGAGGAAGTATTGTCCGTGTCAAGTCCTTCCAAGCGAATGCCGTCAAGGGAAAGAAGTAAGCCTCACTTAGGACTGTATCCACGAGAAGCCTAGTTCTAATGATCCTCAGTATCTTGATCATTCTTGATCTCGCTGTTGCCACAGAACTTGGTACCCACGACAGAATCGGCGAGCCCGCTCCGTTCGAAGCAAGGCAGGAGCCCATAAATACCACTATCGGTGGTTCAGGCTTCTATGGCGCGAAGGCCGAATCGCCGGTACCCGTGAAGTCTGAGCCCATCAAGTCTGAGCCCATGTCGTCGCGTACGGGAGGAGGAAGCACCAGCGTCGGACCCTACAGTCATGGCAATAATGTCATTTACCCAATCGAGTCCCTATCTCCATACCAACACAAGTGGACCATCAAGGCTCGCGTATCCCAAAAGTCGGATATCAAGACCTGGCATAAAGCATCTGGTGAAGGCAAACTATTCTCGGTCAACTTTCTCGACGAGACTGGCGAGATCAGGGCGACAGGGTTCAACGAGCAGTGCGACATGTTGTATGACATCTTACAAGAGGGCCAGGTCTACTACGTCAGCAGTCCTTGCAAAGTCGGCCTGGCTAAGAAGCAATTTACAAATCTCCCCAACGATTATGAGCTCGTCTTCCAAAATGGGACAATCGTTGAAAAAGCTGAGGACCAGACTAGCGTCCCCCAGGTTCGCTTCAGCTTTGTTAACATCCAAGAACTACAGTCGGTAGAGAAGGATACAACAGTAGATGTTGTGGGTGTTCTCAAGGATGTTGGTGAAGTCTCACAGATCGTCTCCAAGGGCACGGGCAAGCCATACGACAAACGCGAGCTGAGCATTGTCGATGATTCGCAGTACATGGTGCGCGTTACAATATGGGGCAAAACGGCCACCACGTTTACCGCACAACCCGAGTCCGTTGTTGCTTTCAAGGGCGTCAAGGTCTCCGACTTTGGCGGCCGTTCGCTTTCACTGCTCGCGTCGGGTACCATGACCGTCGATCCCGACATTGAAGAAGCCCATCGCCTGAAGGGCTGGTTTGACTCTCAGGGCCGCACCGATCACTTCAACACTCACACTATGACGACCTTGGGTGCAGCGACTGGCCGTCCGGACCAGACTAAGTTCATCGCGCAAGTGAAGGATGATAACCTCGGGATGGACGACGCAGAGTATTTCACCCTCAAGGCAACCATCGTCTACATCAAGCAGGAGAGCTTCGCGTACCCGGCCTGCAGCTCCGAGGGCTGTAATAAGAAGGTAATTGACCAGGGAGATGGCACCTGGCGTTGCGAGAAGTGCGACATTAACCATGCACGCCCCGAATACCGCTACATTATGAGCGTCAATGTCAACGACCATACAGGCCAGATGTGGCTCTCATGCTTCGATGACGTCGGCCGCATCATTATAGGTATGAGCGCCGACGAGCTTATGGAGATTAAGGAGAACGACGAGGACCGCGCCCCCGCCATCTTCGAGGCCGCAAACTGCACCAAGTTCAACTTCCGCTGTCGCGCCAAGATGGACACCTTTGGCGAGAACCAACGGTATGGTTTACCCCCCACCTTCTCCCCCCTTTCCAAACTTACCAACGTTGTTGCTCCTCGGCGTATCTACACGGAAGTTTGAGAATTTTTATTTATTTATGAATGAACGGGCACTGACCATACTTGATATCTAGGGTACGATACCAGGTCATGAGCGCCGCACCCATCGATTACAAGACTGAGGCCCTCAAGCTGGCAGATATGATCAAGCAGTTTGGCATCAGCTCGTGATCCCCGGCGGGTTAAAAAAAAATCCATCAAACCTGACTAGCTCAACTAACTTTATGAAAGAGAAGAAAATGATTGGCTTGTAATGCCCACGATAATGTCGGCTGGTGGACAAATAAGCTGTAAGGAGAAAAGCGAGCAAAAAGAAGAAGAGAAAAAGGGGTAGATCAATTGCGGTAGGGCTTCCATGAATAACCTTATCGCCGCATGCTTTGCTCTTTGCTTGGTTTTCTTGCCCGAGATGGGGTTAGAACGGAAGCTAGGGGGGAGAGAGCTGTCAGGTCAGTCAACAACAGGCAGGGTGTGGTTGAGTGTAGCTAGCTCATAGGGAAAGAAAAAGTGATGTATGTGAACGGACGGGTGAATGGGCTTGTACGTTTTGATACGCCGCAGAGGAATAGGTAGTTAGCATGTCAATGCGGAAAAAGGAAAAGAAAAGTCCCAAGTCATGAGAAGTCCATACATAGGTGTCATCGGGTTATGAGCCCGTCCTTGTTGATTGATCCGAGTCTATAGGTCTCAAGCCAACCAAGCAAGAGACCGATATCGAGGATGATGCGTGGACCATCGTCATCTTGTCTAATGTCTACACACGAAGGGCCTCGTTTATCTTCCAAGCCATTACATGCGTTTGTATCGCAGGCTCGACGGACACAAAAATCATTTCCACTCCTGAACGCCATTGCCTCTCTTCGTCTCAGTAGTTGTGGTATGATAACCGCCCCCCCCTCCCCCCATCTCACCCTTAGACTCGTGCCGAGTGCCATCAAACTAGGTGGAAACTCTTCAAACCCTACAAACTCACCAAGCTAGGGTAGGAGACCTTCCCCGCCGTGGCGGCTGAAGCCTTCAGCATAGAGAGGCGAGTAACGGTCTCGGGTTCGCGGGAGCTATTCTTTCTCTGCGACGACTTCTAGCCGGTCGGAAGCACTCCCCCCATCAGATCTTCGTCGTCGACGTGGGCATCGAAGCCTAGGGTGGGATCGTGCCCCTCCGCCTTGTCGTTGCGTTTTGATTCCTTGATCACATGCTTGATGTAATCCTTGCTAGTGCCTAGACGTTCACTTGTCGCCCTGAAGATAGGCTGTAGCTGCTTCAGCCGTAATGCCGTGCTCGTAAGCTCCTTCGCAAACTCATGCTCTGATAACTCTGTCGATGCTGATAAGAAGGTGAGGAATACCGTGCCATCGTCGTTCTTCTCGATTATCCCCTTTAGCATGCCTGCTATTATCATGTTTTGGATAAGGGCCTCCACGTCTTCGTCCTTGTCAAGGTTCTCGCCTGTCTCGGCGCTCATGGTCTGCTCCCGGATCTCTGGAATAGATATCTTTGTATAGATCTCCTGCAAACCCAGGACTCGCCATTTCTGATAGGCAGCCAAAACCTCTTGAAGAAGTCCCGTATTGCCATCGTCCCTCCAGATTTCAGCGTTCTTATCAGCTTCCATCTTCAGCTCTGGCGCGTTTTCGGTTCCGAATATTGAGGCGACTGAGGTATATGGCTTGGCTAAAGTGCCATAGAGTTTGCTTGCTGTAGCTCCGGTGTATGAAGGAGGATCGGTATGTTTTCCATTCAACAGAAGGCTTACCAACACCCACTTCTTATAGGCCTCGACCATTATCTTGCTTGCCCCACCCTCGCGCGTGGGGAAAGTAACTACTCTTTCGAATGCCGCATGCGCCTTCGCCCAGTCTCTCCTCGCGCAGTACATCATTCCACAGAGCAAATCATATTCCATGACCGAGGCCGCTTTTACTGTGGCAGTAAGGCCGTTTTCTCGCGTTATATAGGCGGGGGGTGATAGATCCATATCACACAGGTATTGAGGATCTCCATAGTTAGCCATGCCGGGGTAGAATACAATATTCTTGTCAATCACCGGTAGCGCAGTGTCGATGTTATTGGTGCTGTATGCGAGTCTCGCAAGGAGGACGTGGGAGGAGGTGAGCATGCTGCCAGTTGGATCGAGCTTCAGGATAGCCGTTGCGAGGACATCGACGCCGACAGAAGGCTACAAGATGGTGTTAGTGATATCCAGCTAAGAATAGACTGGTGTGTCATACCGGCAAACATTGGCCATTTCCAACTAGACTGAAGAGATCTTGTAGGTGGGTTCCGGCATATCGGCATTGTCGTCCGTCAAACGAGACCAGAAAGGTAACCAGCTTCTCCAGCAGAAAATCTCGGGTAGCAGAAGCTGCGAATGCGGGAATGACCAGTGTGTGAAGAACGGCGAGATAGGATAGTGAGTTGACGGCTGGGTTCAGCAGCTAAGGGACAAGGTCAGCTTTCATCCGGCAATAGAGAGGTGGGACAGATGACGGCAGTGCGTACCTCGAGCAGCTGGGGGCCATTAAGCGCGAGGTCAGCACTGTCCTCTTTGAGTATCCTGGTGAGCCTGCCGAGATGCGTCTTCACGGCCTTGTCGTAACCATCATTGTCTATGAACTGGTCCTCTGGCGGGAACGCCAGAAGTATCGGGGCGTATCGATCCATGCTGCGAAGTGCACGATACGTGGAGGATGCTCGGTTCGTGGTGGCGTATCAGTGCAATAACCCGAGAGCCAGTGGAATCCAAAAACCAACTGTCTACTAATTATAGCAGCATGATGAATTGTATGGATGTTCTCAGCCTCGAGATGGGGAATTTAAGGGAGCTGTTTGCCTTGTTGTAAGTGTGTAGGTAGGTAGTAAGTAGTAAGTAGCGGGGCAATGGATCAGGCGGGAGCTCTCAAGCAGGGATCTTCAGGCCCCCCAAAAAAGTGATGAGGGGCATGGCAGACTTACTTTAGTGTGGGGACGTCGTTTTGTGCGAACTCAAGGCCATTTAGTGCCAGCTGTCTCGCACCTGTCTCACAGCTGAAGCATTGACAGTACGGACTAGTGCCCAAGAAGACTACATGTACGGTTTAGGTTACGCTTTCTCTTTTATATGGAAGCTTCGAAGTCAAATACTACCATCAATTATCTTCCATCAGCCAAAGAGGAGTTCTGGCTGATCCAATGCTACCAAATATAGCAAGTTGAGTTAATTCTATCCAAATATTATTGGTTTATTTTCCTCGTTTAGTAGGCCACAAAGACTACTAGAATATCCCGTCCCATCTAGTCAAGCTCCGGCGCCTTTGCTTCGACGTAGTACAGCAACGTCCTGGCTCCAGCTGTGTCGTACCGTGACGGAGATGACGGGACGAATTGATGCCCCCCTCGCCCCCCCTGAGTCATTATACGAAAAGGCAGGATGAATACCTAAAGTGGTAGCACGATGATGATACGAGCTCGCCGCTGCTGTCGGAAGTCCGGAGCTAGTGTGAAAACCAGCAGCCCTAGACACGCACCCGTGTGCGGATATTGAGACACGAAGCTACAACCTATGGTTCTACAAATGCCAATACAGCTTCTCTGGTGTCAAGAACACATTCCTGTCACGTAATAAAATGCTTCCCCGCAGCTCGGGAGTGCCTAGGAGCAAGTTTTATGACAGAACCGCCTAAGCCATCGTATGTCTGATGCCGAGCTTGATTGGTCAATCCTATTTCATGATGCGTTGAGGGTGACGACACCACTTGTTGCACCTTATATATGGGCAGCTTAAATACTCCAGGCTGCCTCGAGGGCGTCACTCTCTTCTTCCTCAGTCTCCCTATGTGAAGCTATCTGCCATTGAGTAGATGTATTAACCTCTACGCACGCACTTGGAAACCCCCGTACCTTCAGCAAAGCTAACAAGAAATCGACCAACACGGTCATCACGTCGGTCAGCATGATTGTCCCCCAGGATATCCAAGAGTCGTTCGCTCGCTTGATCGAGACCCAGCCTCCTAGCCATGTAACCCACACGCCTCTACCCACCGTGACTCCAGATATTCCCAAAGTATACTATCAGCACTCTACGGAAGTTGGCCACAGGACGCTTTGGTACGTTTACATGTCTATCACTGCTTCTGTGGAACGTAGCCTAACACGCCCCTTTCCAGGGTTGTCTGCATCCTCATGGGTCTATCCTCTCTCGCCTTCTATGGCATGGCGATGAGAGTCCCAGTGGTAAGAAAATATATCCGTAATTCAAAGGAAACCCCCAATGTCAAATCCATAGGGACCCAGCTAATAGCTCGCGTAGCAAAAACGTCTCTTCCACGTCTTGACGGCGTTCATCACCACTTTTGCCTTCTTATCCTACTACGCGATGGCAACCGGCGACGGCGTGGGCATCCACACCACTATCATCAAGGAATCCAAGTTGCATGTTATCACTGAGATTGTCAAACGAGATGTCTACTGGGCTCGTTACATCGATGTATGTTCACGCTCACCCCCTTTTTTCAAGTCTCTAGTCCGATCCCAGGAGCGATTTCTAAACTGATGAAACACAATTTTGCAGTGGTCCCTGACGACACCGCTTCTGCTTCTCGATCTCTCCTTCCTGGCCGGTCTCGACGGCGCCAGCATCCTCGTGACCGTCGTGTCGGATGTCATTATGATCCTTACTGGGCTATTCGCTGCATTCTCTCGGGATCAAGCCCAGGGCTGGGGCTGGTACGCCTTTGCCTGTATCGCGTATCTCAATATTGTATATCAGATCGGCTACAAGGGACGGCATGCCGTATCGACAAAAGACACGAAGACCAAGGCCTTCTTTGGTTCCATCTCCCTCTTCACCCTTGTACTATGGACCGCCTATCCCATGTACGTCGAGAATCATTCATTCTACTTCCCTAAACAAAGTAGGATCGTCTACTAACCATCACAGTGTCTGGGGTATTGCTGATGGCGCGCGTAAATTTAACGTGGACGGCGAGATCATTGCTTACGCTGTCCTGGACATCCTTGCGAAGCCAGTCTTCGGCTTCTGGCTCCTTCTCACCCACGATAGACTGGCTCGTGCGTCTCCGTCCATCGAGGGATTCTGGTCAAACGGCTTGTCGTATGAAGGCTCTCTTCGCGTAAGACTCCAACTTACCCCTTGATAACAACAACACTTCAGATAACTTGTCTGCTAACGTGAGTAGGTTGGTGATGGCCGCCAACTTAACGAGGAGTAAGCGGTAAGACCCGCGAACCCCACACACACCTTAGCACTCGAGTCTAGGATGGCATCACTGCCTCCGCAGCAAGAATTAAGATTTCCACGATGGCGACGGAACGTCCCTACGTATAATAAGGGGGGAAAATGTTTATTTGCAAGTGAAAAGTTTGAAAACGATGGAATTGTTTCTCTGTACAGTAGGTAGCCATGGGTAGGGATTATGGGATTTATATCGAATTTACTTTGGCGTATATATCGACAGGCCATAAAAATACTATTGTTTTTTCAGCCGGGAGTATTTCACTACCTAGTTACGACATGAAGTCCAGAAATATACTTAAGCTTAATACTTAATAGAACTATTACATACCTAGGAGTGACCGTAGTGTCATATTTCAGTTTCGTATATGTATGTATCTAGATGTGACCATATAGAATAATCGTCCCAAGGGTAAACGAACCAGGAAGTTGTTGGTGTCACTAAATAGTACAGCCTTCATTATATCAAGCCTGACCTTCCCTACCCCTATTTTATTGATTAGTCGCTACCGAATCGTCCACATATCTTTATTGTCTTTTCTCCCAGCGCCGCCTTGAGGTCTATCGAACTTTACCTAGGACTGAGTTTTGTAATGGGCACGTGGTCTTTTAACGATGATAGCAGGCTTTACTTCTGCTTGCAGGTAGGGCGGTTTGTGGATGAAGGACGAGAATGTTTCTTTAATTCGCTCGGCCTACATATCGATGGTGTTCAGTAATTCCTCCTAGTGTTCTTTCCACCACATGTACGAATGGAAATTCCCTGACAAGCCCGAGTTTCTTGGTTCATATAGCGACTTAGTTGTATATTAGTGTTAAAGTCCGTGTTGGCTCTATGCAGGACTTGGCAATGCTTGTCTAAACCTCGATCACAGTTTAGAAGGCTGAGATTAAATCATCTGTGACCCTTTCTGGTGTACGGCGACAGATCTATTATGAGATGAGACCCTGCCTATTACTCCGAAATATAAAAAAAGGGGGAAGTAATTATGATGACTGCCACCACGAATACCCTTTGAAGCTGTCCTGAAGATATGTTTTGACTGCCGAGTCTGCGTTGATAGGGGGTATTGGGCTGCTTTCGTCTTACCTAGACTAGCCTCCTGCATTGCTCTCCATAGACCTATACATACTCAAGTGGAAGAGGTATAGGTAGTGGTTGACAGGGAGACGAGAGGAAAAAAAAAAACCCTGGAATTTGAACTTGGGGCTTGAAACTGTACTGACTTTAGAATGAGATGAAACGCCGTAAACAGGAATTGGTATGAAAAGTTGGTAGTCAAAGTGTCCAACCTACAGACTACCTAGCAGACCGGTTCTCTCCTATTACCACTTAAGCACCAGATATCTCGTATCAATTACCATTTGGGTAATTTGACGGGGTTTGCAGACCGCGTAACGCGTAGCGCGTCGCGAGAAGACATGGAAGACAGGCAGGCCATCTGGTCTGTTATTCTCAGCCTAGCAATAACGGTCAGCAAGGTACGCCTGATGAGATGAGCTTGGCTGCTCGGACGAGGAGAGAAATGACAGGTGAGATCCCCCGGAGACGCATGTGTGGACGAGTCGAGATTGCGTGGGCAGGTGGCAGGCCAGCTGGTGGCCCCTGCGACCTGTTAGTGCGAGAAAGCATAGCGGGCAGCGCGGGCAGAGAAGCGGGTTATCCCATAGCGGTAAGCGCGGCTTACTCCACAGGCGAACTGCGGGCAATCTAACTTTAGCTCCGCGACCCGCTCGCACGTTTATTAGCCATCTGCCAGAGGGGACTCGGACCATTCACTCACGCGTCTCTGTTCTCTCTGCGGGTCCTACTCCATAAGGTGATGGCTTACGTACAGTCCCGTCAGGTCACTTCGTACTCACTCTTCCCTCCACTACCCACTGCCCTCCCTCCATGCCAATGCCACTTGAGCCACTTCTGCCACTGGCAGTGATACCTCCCGCTTCCAGACCTCGTGAAATTGGCTCGAGCGGCACGCCGGTCACCACGTTATTAGCCTTGGTTAGCAGACAAAGCTGTGAAAAAAAATACCCCGTGCCACAACACCAGTCCCTGTCCCTGTAAGGCAAGCCGACGAGATGGCCTTCGCTCATTGGTCAGACCTCCCATGACAACCTCCTGTTTACATGTAACCTCCCCGACTTCAACCTCGCCATCTCCCTCTTCATTTTTCACCACTTGCTCATCAAAACACCCCCTAATCCGCTCACATTCTGCTTCAATACGGTCGCTATCAACAGGCGATCATCGCTGAAGTCGCAGAATTTTTGTTTTTGTCTCTTTTTGCACTATTCTCCCCGCTAGTATCACGCCATGCCCGTAGAACTCCGGAAGCGCAAAGCACCCGCGCCAGTGCCGGAACCTCCTGCTAAGAAGCAATCTAAGACTTCCAAGGCAGCTACCAAGGTCAAAGAGGCCGTCAAGGGCAAGGCAGCAAAGTCTGCCGATGCCAATGGCGCTTCCAAGCCCGCAAAGCCCGTCGTCGGTGACACTATCACTCTCGACGGCTTCGGTGGCGAGGTCGAGACCAATGATGGTACAAAAACTACTCTGAAGGCTCTTGTCGACGAGAGCAAGGCTGGAGTGGTTCTCTTTACCTACCCTAAGGCGTCCACCCCCGGTTGTAAGTCTGATCCGGTGCAGCCGTAAGGCATTCCAGTTGATCATGTCTGACCTAATGTGTATAGGCACCAATCAGGCCTGTCTCTTCCGAGACTCGTACGAGCCACTTACCAAAGATGGGCTCGCCATCTACGGGCTTTCCACTGACTCGCCTAAGGCGAACACTACCTTCAAGACAAAGCAGAACCTACCTTACCCGCTGCTCTGCGACCCGAGCGCCACCTTGATTGACGCTATCGGGCTCAAGAAAGCCCCCAAGGGCACCACCCGTGGTGTTTTCGTCGTCGACAAGGCCGGCAAGGTCCTCATTGCCGAGCCTGGCGGTCCTGCTGCCACCGTCGACGCGGTCAAGAAGCTTGTCGCCGAGGGTGTAGGCTCCGCCGGAAAGGAGGAGCCCGACGCCGACAAGGCTGAGGAGGAGGAGAAGCCCACTAACGGGGAAGCTGCCGCTGAGGAGAAGAAGACTGAGGAGGCGGACGAGGAGTCTGAGGAGAAGAAATAGGGTTCTCTTATGGACCCCCTTGGGTTGGTTGGTCGGTTGATTGATTGATTGATTGATTGCTTTGTGTTATGTTTTCTAGTCGTAGTCCAATGGCGTTCAAGCGAAAAATAAGCAGCAGTACCAGATGATGCACGTTTGGCGAGATACACACAGAATCAAACAGGGCAGGTAAAACCAGTGTCTGCGCCGCATCTCTTTATGTGATAACAGCCACCATCTCAATTCCTCGTTCGCTCTCGCTTTCCTTGAATGAGCAAGCAAAAGCGAAAATAAAACGGACAAACCTCTAGCGAATTGTGTCGGCGATTTTGGAAACAGCCCACCCATAGAGTGGTCCGAGCTTTACCCGAGTGGGTCAGTCGACCAATCACAGCCGACCCGAATCGGCTTTCATCATCAATCGAAATCCCCAGCGAACATTTGACTCGAGCTTGTCGAACTTCGTCATCTGCGAGCCAATTGAGCCCCAATCCTCACCATGGCCTCCCGACTCAGTCCCCTCCTCCTCAGAACAGCCGCTCGCACCGCATGCCGAGCTCCCCGGCACCAGATCCGCGCCTTCACGGCCAGCGGATCGAGAAGAAGTGATACTCTGCAAGTGGTACGTCCTTCCCCCCCTCTCGACAAGATCACCAGCTCGACATGCTCTCGTTCCGACACCAGGGAGCCTGGTTCGCGGGAGAGAAGGCTGCATGGCTTTTCTGCAACGTCTATATGAGCTCCGTCACTGACCCAGACTTCTCTTGTTCTACCCGGCAGCACCGCAACACGCCCGACAACAACCCCGACATCCCCTTCAAGTTCAATGCGCAGAACGAGAAGCTCATCGCCGAGATCCTGAAGCGCTACCCGCCACAGTACAAGAAGGCGGCCGTGATGCCGCTGCTGGACCTGGGGCAGCGCCAGCACGGCTTCACCTCCATCTCCGTCATGAACGAGGTCGCCCGCCTCCTCGAGATGCCGCCGATGCGGGTCTACGAGGTGGCCTCCTTCTACACCATGTACAACCGGACGCCGGTCGGCAAGTTCTTTGTCCAGGCCTGCACCACGGTGAGTCTTTACTGCTTCCCCGCGTCTGGCGCCCGTCGGCACTATATGTCTCCTTGGATCAGCACAACACGGCATGAGCTAGGATGAATTGGGTTGGGTTGTGGATGCGTGGGACAAAGTTCCACCAAAGGCTGATGGTGGCGTGTACGGGGGCGTGGAGGAGAACAGATCTTGGGCGAATACGTTGGGGGGAGGAGACCTTAAGGATAACCCTACCATGAGACGAGGAGCAGAAGGCATTCGTCGGGCTGGCGCAAAGTCCCTCCCACACCAATCACCACACATACCCTCCTGAACCCAACCTTCTTATTCTAAATAGCAGAAAAGAAGATCAAGGTGCAACGCTAACAAATAAAATCAAACACGCAGACCCCCTGCCAACTCGGCGGCTGCGGCAGCGACGTCATCGTCCAGGCCATCAAGGAGCACCTGGGCATCAAGCAGGGGGAGACGACGGCCGACGGCCTCTTCACCTTCATCGAGGTCGAGTGCCTGGGCGCGTGCGTCAACGCGCCCATGATCCAGATCAACGACGACTACTATGAGGACCTGACGCCCGAGACCACCAAGCAGCTGCTGACCGCGCTCAAGGAGAGCGCCACTACCTCCGGCGCCGGCGCCGCCAAGGTCAAGGTCCCCGCCCCGGGCCCCCTCAGCGGTCGCAAGACCTGCGAGAACAGCAGCGGCCAGACCAACCTCACCAGTCAGCCCTGGAGTATCGAGACTACGCGGGCGGACCTGTAAAGCAGCAAAATGGGGGGGGTTATTTTGCTCGGACTAGGTCAAGAAAGAAGGGGAAGAAGGTTGAGAAATTAAAAAAAATTAAAATTTTTTTTTTAAAACGACTAGACGGGTGTCACGACGAGGTTGTGGCCATTATTCCATCCCTATCTGTCCTATCTACTTAGATAGAAGAAGGCGAGGGCGAAGTTGTAGTTTAGATCAACCCCCCAAGAATGGGCATGAACGGAGAACGGAGCAGGACACGTTTGTACATAAGCTACAGCATTGTATCGATTTGGTTGATTTGATCCATTTAAGATCGTTTTTATTTTTATTTTCATGCTTCCAATGTGCTAGAAAACCGTTCTCTCCTTTCCGTAATTTCGCTCGCTCTCTTGTGCTAATATATCATTTTCTTGCTCAACCGTCATCATATGAAGCCCATAATGTTGTATATCGTTGTATATCTATTTTCTCATTGCCCTTCTCCTGATTTCTTTTCTTCTTTTTCTTTTTCTTCCGCCCTACCAATGATGAACTATCCCACAAGAAAGATCCCATTTTCCAATCATGTATCCTATCTCACCGAGTCTTTCCCAGACAGAAAAAAAATAAAGGAGGTGGGGGGTTAGAATCGAAATCAGCATTCCCAGTAGCTACTTACTTTCAGGGGGCAGTGAAACCCCTTCTAGCAAGCAGACTCAACATAAACCCCTTTCCTCCTACCTAGGTACTTAGAACACCCAGCTTTCCCTCTCCTCTCACCCCAACCTAAAAATCCACGCGTCGCCCAACCGCCTCCCATCCTCGCTCAGTCCGCCAGAGACCAAGATGGCGTTCTCCTCGAGGTCGCCTAGCGGCGCGGCGGCGGCGCGGCCCCTGGCTTTGGGGCCTTGGACGTCGAGGTCTTCCTCGTCGTCGTGAGGGCCCACGCTCACTCTCGTCCACTCGCCCTCGCCGGTGCGGCGGCCGACGGCGTGCAGCACCGCGTCGGTCACGCTGGCGGCCGTCATGGCCTCAGGCGGGACCTGGTAGGTCCAGACGTCGGAGTGGAAAGAAGGCGATGGAGAGTTGCCCGACTCACCGAACATCAGGACGAGGTACTCGCGGCCCCCGCCGCCGAAAACAAGCTCCATGGTGCTCGAGCTGCGGGGCGAGGGCCACGTCTCCGTCTCGATGAGCTTGGCCGTCTCGTTCACGGTCTCATCGGCGGGGACAGCGCCTGCTGTTTCCTTCTCTTGCGGTTGGGCTGGTTCCGATGATGATTTGTGCTCCTTACCGTGCGAATGCGGAGGCGGGGCCGTAGCGACGGGCGGAAGAAGGGTCAGCCAATCACCCCGCGCGAACACGCCGATCTCGCCCTTGCTAACGCGGTCGTCAAACTCGTCGAGCACGAGCTCTAGCACGTCGAGTTGCCCGCCGAGCTCCTGCTCACCGTCGAACCCGCCGTAGCGGTACAATCTGCTCCTAGCGATAGCAAGGGCGGCACCGCCACGGGCCGGGCCGGGAGCCGCGGGCAGCTCCTTCCAGGTGTAGCTACGTACGTCGAAAGCCCAGACGTCACCTGTGCGCGAGCCGTCGGCCAGAACGCCGCCGTGGATGATGAAGGTACCGAAGCCGGCATCCTCGTCGTCGACCGCGTTCGCGGCGATGCTGCCGGCGATGGGCCGCTGCGGGATCCCCACCTCGGCCGAGTTGCCCTCGGCCCACTGCTTCCAGGTCGCAGTGCGCCGCAGAGGCTTGATAGCGAAATCTCGCGGCTTTTCGGTGGCAATGGCAGCGGAGTAGCTGCGTGCCGGTGGAACCGGGCTCGTGCGGTACGGATCGAGGTACGACCAGGTGTGCGTCTTGGTCTCGAATACCCACACCCGACCGCTCTCGTCGAGCGTGTCGGCATCCTCGGCCGAGCTGCGCCCACCGAACAGGAAGATGCGCGAGCCAATGACGGCGGTGGCGTGACCGAGACGCGGGCCGGGCACTTCGGAGTGCAGGTCTATGTTCTTGCCTTTGTCGGCGGTGGCAGACAAGGGATCTGAAGGACCCTCTGACAGCGGGACCTCTGTCAGAGGGGCGGCGGTCTCGTCCTCTTCGCTGATGGGGCCGGGCCTCTCGGAGGCTAGCTGAGTCTTCGGGGACGGCTTGGCCTTTATGGCGTGGTAGTCGGCGGGAGCACCGCTCGAGGGCAGGGTGAGAACGTGCATGTCATTGTCGAGGGTCTGGCCGGAGGCAACCTCGCCGCCGAAGAGGTATGCAGAGCCAGCAACAATGTCGAGGGAGTGTGATGAGCGGGGGAAAGATGGAACTGCGATGTGCTGCCAGGTACCCTTCATCGTCGCATGACCGCCCTTCCCTCCTATGCGAGGCATTGAGGGCAAATGGGGCAGATGCGGCAGATGCGGCATGCGTGGCATCGAAGGCATGTTCTGTGGGAGCGAATTAAATAGGTCAGTGCTGCGACGCTTCAGTTTGGTGAAGGACTCCATTGTAGCGGTAGCTGGGGATGCGATTGTATTGTGCCGGGTTCTTGGAGGAGTGGCAACACAGATATTATGGTGGTAATGGAGGTTGTGGAGGGAGATGTGAGAGAAAGAAAGAAAGAAAGCTGGGGGAGTTCAGCTCTAGGTTTAGGTAGCTAGATAGGTAGGATCAAGGCTGTGATACAAGGTAGCTAGAGGAGGTAGGTTACCTTAGGCCGGCGGTAGATAACAGTATCTATAGTGTGTGTTCCTGGGCTGAAGTCTACCTCGAAAATGTGACGTAAGACTAGGTCGATTGAGGAGGGGGGATCTCAGGCACGGGGATCCTTTCAGGTCTAGGTTAGGTTGCCTAGCTTGCTCGGTCTCGTATTGCTGGGTACTCGTAGACTATAGGTAGGTAGGAAACTACATCTAGGCAATAAAAACTGGAAGACTTGCTTTTATATATGAAATGAACAGAGGAAAGAAGCATCGAGTGGCTGAGGCAGGTCTAGGTAATTTTCCAGATGTAAAGTACTGAGGTACTTCAACGTGATGTCGAACGAGTTGTCGTGGCATCATGACTAAGCCCATATAAATTACCTACCTAGTCGTCCACTGCAGGCGCTGACTGAGCGCTACAAACGGGGAGGGCGGGGTAAATGCCACCCCGTAGCAACCGCCACCAAGGCACCAACTTAGGTACCTACCTACCTACCTACCTAGGTAAAAATACGGCTTTTCGGGTGGATATGCGCAGATTCACTGCCTTCACAACTTATCTATTCGCTCGCCACGCCTTATGTTTTGCGTAAATATATGTAGGTACCCATGTATTGATGTAGCCAAGGCTCGATTATCGTGAAACTCCCATATCCTTGAGGAGTAGTATAAAAAGTAGGTATGCCGGCAGGGAAAAACAAGGAGGTAGGTATACATGTCCGCTTTGTTCCTATTTTGAGTTGCATAGGTACATTATTATGTAGAGTAGAGAGTCGAGCCGGGTTGTCGCCCTGCGTTATAACCAACTACATGTAAGTCTATAACGACCTAGGTACATAAATTCACCTAACATGAGCAGTCAGTGTTCCGAAACTCCTCGGATAATAGGTATACTCGCGCAATATATAAGCTACAAGAACGAAAGGTCTTTTGGCGTTTTTTGTACCTACATAACATTAATATAGCTAGTCTACCTTGTAGGTTCAGGTTATGTAGATGTTTAGTACTTCGCTTCCATAACAAGCTACCATAACTAATCCCTTGGACCGGCTTTACTTCATATACCAGAAAGACAAAAACCAGACACCTACCTATAAACCTAGGTAGTTACCAGGTATTATTTACATCCTTCCCTCGCCCAATTACCCACCGACATATCCCCCCCTCCCCCAAGGATACGAGTAACAATACATTCCTATCCCCCCTATTTACCAGATCCCTTCTTACCCGTCCCTCCCGATGACCCCCGTGCTAGAGCTCGTTGTCGATATCGTCCACCACTGCCACTGCCACGACTACTCTCACGACCCGCTCTCTGACTTTGTCGTGCTTGTCTCGCTGAAACGGGGATAGCGGCGGTCTTCTTCTTCTTCTCCTTCTGATTATTATTATTGCTCTTCGTCTTCCTCCGTCTCGGCCTCAGGAACCTCTTCTCGCGCTCCCTCAGCCGCGTGGCGAGCCGCTGGTCCTTCCAGCCCGTCCGCGTGAGAAACACATAAAACCCGAGCACGGTGAGCACTATGCCGACGACGACACCGGTAACGATGCCGGCGATGGCACCGTAGCTGAGGACTGGAGGTGTCCCCGCTGATGCTGCTCCGGTGGTGGTTGATGATGATGTGGCGATGGCTGGAGTAGGATCGGTCGTGGAGCTCGCTGTGGTGCATTCTCCTCCGTCCAGAGTCCTAGGGAAGACGGGTTTCGTGGTGACTAGTTATTACGATATGAGCTTCTACCTGCGAGATGTGATGAGGAACTAGGTAACACCTACGATATAACTCAACCACCGGATCACTCGGCGTCGCCTTTGCCGGTAAGGGAGCCATGACTGCAAACTGCTAGCAATCTACCTGGGCCTCGGGATAACCTCGTGCTCTGCTTGACTTGATTGTCATGATAATGAGAATTATGAACTCAAACATCGAAGGGAAAGCAAGAAAAAAAGGGGGTGACTCGCCGCCGGGGTTGAACCGGTCACATAGATTATAATACCAATCAAAAAATTTGTCTCATTTCTCTTTGTTCTCGAAGAGCCCAGCTCATATCCAACGCTGGTGCATGAGCGCGAGGACTTATCGCGGGTAAAGCACACCCGGAAGTGAAAACATACTTGTCTCATTTGGAATGATAGTGCCTTCCCGAGAGGATACTACGGCTCAGTCGACATGTCGAAGTTCTCGTATGTTCTCATTTTCTCTGAATTCGAGGGATGGACACTGGGGCTTCAGGAACACCCTCCTTAATACGACCAAGAGGATACGTATAAAACCCCCCAAGAAATTCGTGCGACTCTGACAAGTCACTTATGATACCCCTTTTTTAATTCGAGCATAAATACATTTCCGAGTGAGTAAATAATACTCCAGAAAGGCTAGAAAAACGAGAAGTAGAGCATAGGGGAGAAAGAATAGGACGCTATGGGAATCATATATAGAACCGGAACCTCACATACAAATATGCTCATTATTGTAGAAGTATCATACACAAAGAATATTTATTATGTCGAATATAAATGTCCAGTATGAAGGGGCAATATGTCTATCTCGATCTATACCGAACCTATAACTCACATATGAGCTCCCCTTTCCTGGTAATGGAACGTTAAACTTCACCTTCAACCACTGGGTGAACTGATAGCACCCATAATTAACAAGGGGTCTGTCCACTCGTAGCAAGTATCAACGTCTTGTTTACCCCTTTAAATCTTTCGACTACCCATCCCCCGGCCGCCCGAATCTTCCCCCATGCGTCAAGGAACGGAGAGAACGATACAATCTGAGGTCCATCAGCCTCGAGATATACCTAGAGTCTATACCAAAAAGCCTTGCTTGCTCCCTTCTTCTGTCTATAAACCGGTGGTAGGCATACCTATAGTAAGAAGGTTGAAGCGGGAAACTCCTGGGAGTTGTCAGAATCTAACTGCTATGGCCGCAGGCCTATGTCCACGCGCGAGCAATTCCGGTCTCAACGACAAGTTCTCATCTCACGGCACAACTTAGACGGCGTGGCCGCCGCCCCGCATACCAGCGATAGCGAAGTTTGGCAGCGTATCGAGCTCCGGCGTGCGAGCCAGAGTGATTACGCAACGGCTCTGCCAAACGCACCTGTATCAGCCCACACTCTCGCCCCGAAGTCGTAAACTTGGAATAACGCAGCAGCATACATATATATATTGATCCGACTATACCCTCGAGATCAAGAGGGGAGGGGGCGAACGGTTTACCTACAGAGAACCATAGGATACGAACAAGAAGGATGCCGGTATCGGTATCGTTGCAATGAAAGGAGTAGTTTTTAACTCACACCTATCAGTGAGTACCTAGTGATATCAGTCATACGAATCTCACGGCCGAGTGAGCGAAAGTAGAACTTTATCGCCTGAGGTAAAAATAACCATGGTATAGAAAATTATATGCATCAACAAGCCAAGCTGCGCGTATAGGGAAAGGGAAGATACAAAAAAAAAGCTCTCGCTGTCTTCCTAGTGACTCCTCATCCCTATCCTGAGATAACTGAGAGCAAACATATCACGTTTATATTGCTTAAGATACCTAGACAATATTATTCATGAATACTCTACCCGTCTCATTATCACCATTCTTCTCCTTCTCTTTCCCCTCATCCTCTTGTTCTTTATTCCAATGACGCCTGTTTGCGCTCTTCTAAGACATACTATATAACCCAGAGTTTCTAACAGCCCCTATAGCTCATTTCAATACTAACCTAAGGATATTCTATAGCAGTGGATAGGTATGACTATCGGATATATCATATAGTGAAGAGAACCAAAAAAACAAAAAAAAACCCTTAATGCCTTTTTTTCACTCCAGCACTGGTAGTTCATGACATTGAGCAGAGATCGGCTTCGCCATCTATTCTATTTTCCGATTTTATTTGATTATTTAATTATAAATATATATAAACCCCCTTTTGCCTTGACAGCAAAATAATATTTGAAACCAAGGGGTGAGAATTGATAGTTATGCGAGTCGAAAAAGTTTTTTTTCGAACTTGATCATTATCATGCTATATCTGAATCTCCTATGTTCCCCGACGAGTAAAATATAATACGAAAAGATATAATGAGATACATGATCGACCGCACGGGTATGTAAGCCGTTCCCGTCTGACTACATTCTCTAGGACACACATACATACACACTTTCTCTCTCTCTGTCTGTCTACCCATTTGAGGCGTCTCCCAGCGTCCCGCCCGATACGAAGGGAGCGGCCGTATCAGGTTTCCAGCAAGTCGTCGTAGGTATCTACCTCGTAAACTTGTAATATCCCCATCCCTGGGTTCCTCGCTCGCGGGTAGGTACATACCTAATACCCCCAGTGAACTAACTACCTACCCAAGCGGATCAGGAGTAATCACCCCGTCGCCATCGCTCTCGATATCACTTTTCCCCTCCACTTCAGACCTGACCTAACCTAGACCCTGCAAACCCTCACCAATTCCGAGATACTTTGGGTCAGATCATGGATTCGATCTAGGAAAGCCAGGGGTTCGCCCTCCCAACCTCCTCCACCCCGCAATCCCATCCCATTGCTCGTGTTGTTTAGCTAGCTACATTACTTACTTACCTCGCTAACATGTTACACGTAATTCAACGCGGTAGATCTTACGTCATACCCGAGGGGGAGAGAGGGGGAAAAGAGCTGCGAGACTAAGCAGGGGTGAAAGAAGAAGAATAAGAAGAAACAAACCCAATCAATTGGACCGCGTTGGCCGAAGAGCGCGTGGGCAGGATCTACAATGCGAGGAATTGGGCTAAAGGTGGTGGCTTCAGGTATACATGTACATGCGTTTAGAGAGGGTTTAGGAGGAGGGGGGGGATCATTACTTCCAAAAGAACAAATCTGCCCAAATAAAACTTGAAAGACCCCTTTAGAGTATAGTTAGGCGAGCGATGTGGTGGTGGTTCAGTCTCGCTGAGCTTTCTCTCGGATCTTATGCCCTCGGTCCGGAGGGACGAATCTAGATAAGTTGCTACGATGAGCCCGGGGGGCCCTTGTCTCGCCCGAACGGTCGGGCTCCCGTACGATTGTGACCTTTCACACCGAATTACTACCTGCATAACGCCTGTTAATGTGACCCCTAGCTATAACCAAATGTCAGAAAGGGGCCTACCCTGGTCTTACCCTGTCTCTCTCCGTGGCCCCGGGTGAACTACGCTAAGGTAAGGGTAAGGGTAATAATCAAGAGAGGGGTTTTGAGATATTACGGCATGAATCTCATTCCGTAGCTGGCTGAAAACCGCGGAATTTGTTCCTTCGCTTCGAAAATTCCGCCGTCGTCTCCTGTTACCTGGGACGTGGCTGGAGAATAGTGGTCTGTAGTTCTCGAGGTGTTCTGTCGGGCTCAATCTACGTCAGGGTAACCCGGCTATTCGGACTCGAAAGAAGATCGATCGATAGGCGACCGGAATACCACTAGGTTAGCACGGGGTACATATGTATGTATGTACTTTCCCGGTTTGCTTGCTAGGTAGAGCCCAAGATAGAGCCAGAGCGAGACAAGCCTAACCTAGTGTGTGTAAGTGTTACGGCTGTAACAATAAGCGTGAGAGGCTTCTAAAGGGTCTTAACCCCCACGGCCGAGACCGAGTAAGATGTAGGTATTGTTCGTGGGAGAGACATAGTATAAGTCATAAGCAGGCGGATCCCGTATCCGATGCAATAATATTTACCTACATGTAGGTACCTCAGTTAGGCGATGGAGAAGTAGCGCTTACCATCAGGCATATCCAATCCCACGTCCAGCCGATACACTATCCGAATGGACGGTCATCCCGGGGTAGGTGAGATTCGTTTGGGGGGGCCAGGGCTGTTTAGTTCAGATTCGTTGACTTTCAGCTTACATGTTTCAAGACATTAGACCTAGAGTCCTTGGCAATTTGCCCTGGAGTAATTCTGTAGGACCAAAACGTATATAAGTAGGGACATACGAAGTACTACTATATGTATGTACATTGTACATAGGTAGGTACCTAGGTACTTACTTACATGGGAGGTACCCGCTATGTAAGTCTCCATATATCTCTCCTGTGACGGGCCGTTCTTTAGTACGGACTTGAATATGCAGGTAGTAGATGCTTCTAGCGTTGTTTGTACTGTACGCACCTACGGGCACTAACTTCCAACTAATTAGGTAGTCTTCAAATCGTATCTACAGGGCTGAGCTCCATTAGCCAATCAACACCGCCAGAAGCAGGTAGGCGCTAATTAGGTCTAGCACCGTCATAAATCCGTTATTTCGATAGCGACGGCGCTTACCGCGGCCGGTGACAAGCAGCAGCGTGGCGCAAAGCCATGAACGTATGGGGAAGCGAGAAGAACAACAACAAGGAAAAGAGATAACGTAAAAAAAAAGAAGAAGAGTATTCATAGTCTGTCACGAGATCGCTAAAAGAAAGCTCACCAGACAAGGGGGCTTGAGAGGGACGATTTCTACATGCAAGGCATTAGGTCTCTCTTTTTTTTTTCCTTGGCGTTTTCTCTAATAGATTCTCGATGTCTCTTGAGCCCTTGTCCTTGCAGGAGAAAGAGGAGGTGTGGGGAAAGGAAAAAGGAAAGAATAAACACCAAAAGTTCAAGAGCTTCGATCTTTTCCTCCCCGTTCGGTTCCTTTTGCCCACTACCAACCAACTAACTAAACCCCCCTCCCCCCGTGCCGTCCCTAGCGCACCAACTAGGCAAAGTTGATTCTTTACCGGGGAGGCGGCGCCTTCACGCTTACAACATTTAGCTACATATCCAAATCACCACCGCCGCCGCCTCCTTCCTCGTATGTATGCGTGTATTCTCGACAGAGAATAAGAAAGGAAAGGAAAAAGAAAAAGAAAAATACCCCACCGCCTTTCGGTACCGAGTGATGACGATGATGCCAACAATAGAAGAGCTAGACCTCGCGCTTCGACTTTCCTAGTCTGGATGTCGTTCGTTCTCTCCGAATCCAAAAAAAAAAAAAAAACACGCAAGTCGGCGTTGGGCGTTATGTGGTGTGTGGACGCTTTTCATCGCCGTGATCTGCGCTGGCCCAATGTCTGTCCGCCTTACAATCTGCCTGCACGAGAATGCCTTAGATTACGAGTAGGAAAGTTCCCACTCATCCCCCATTCGCGACTGAGCAGCAAGCTGGAGAGTCGCCGTCTCCAACGTTTGTATCTGCCCAGTGATACGCCTACCTGGTCCCCGAAATCACGGGCGTCTTCAGTTGACAAGGAAGTTCTTTTTCGGGAGAGAGAAGAAATAGGAGCCCGGGAGGCACCTCGGTGATTGCAGTTTTGAAAACGTGAAAGCAAGAAGCTTCGCGCCATAATAGATTTTGCTACATACGTAGGAATGAATGCCCTCAAGATTCGTCCAAGTTATGGCCGTCGTGAAACGCGTCTGGACTCTCTCTTTACTGCTATCCCAGTCTGTAACCCGAGCCCCTATCCGGAAAGAAGTTTTTCTTTCTTCCCAAAAGAATATACGTTTGAGCTTTCAGAAAACCATTTATTCACCCGTCATAATGATTACAAGTGCTTAATTCAAACACCCCCCGGGGGAAAAAAAGAACAAAAGAAGAGATAAAAACGAGAGACAGGGGGAGATAAGAGACCGAGAGAGAAAAAAGGCCTATCCACAATCTGAATGTGTCCCTCCTATAGTAAATATCACCCAAATATATGTATGTGGTATCGTTTATGCGGACTGCCTTGCCTTGCCAATCTTTTTCTTTCCCTTCAATAAAAAGAATTGGTACATAAGAAATGTCATAATGTTCAAAATAACCGTCGGGGGTTTAACTTTTGAAACGGGGAAAAGAAAAACCACATCTAGGTAGGTAGGTAGGTAAGTAAGTAAGTAGGAGAACGTCAAAGTTCGCTGTATATCATCACTCGTCAACCTCTTCACCCTCGGCGTCCAGGTCGTCGTCCTCGTCGTCCTCGCCAGTGTCTCTCCTTGGGGCCAAGCTAGGCTTCAGGGGGTTACGCAGCTCCCACGTCCCGTTGCCGCTCTTCGTGATGATGGCTACGCTCGGTAATGTTGCCCAGTCCATCAGTGTCTTGTCGTGCTCTCCGCCGAACTTGATTGGTGACTCTGCACCGGTGGCTGCTTTTTCCAGATGCTTCGCGACGTGTTCCATGCGGTCGTCCCATGCGCTGGGGCCGTCGAACTGGGCGCTACAGTTGTGGGCTGGGCATCGCATGTGATTCGGGAGCTGGCACCTAGTCCGGTGTGCCGCTTCTTGGTATGAGCGCTCTCGTTCCTCCTGGTCAGGGATTGTCTTCCTTTGTTTAACTTGCTTTCTGATATTTGAGGGAAGATGCATGCGTCGAAGATGCTGTGTATACAAGTCCTTGCGGTTGAAGATAACCCCCCGGGGTATGGCCGATGCGCAGTTCGTCTCGGAGTGACTGTGACCCGGGCGACTGCGGGAGGTAGCAGTTGGCCTGTTCGAGCCATAATGGTTACTGTCAATCTTGCCGCATTGGTCTTGTTGGCAGACCCAGTAGTTCAGGACGAGGTGCTGGGAGCAACAGTGTCGTTTCCACTCATTCTTGCTGGCAAACGTAGAGGCGCAGCCAGCGAATTCGAAGACGCAAGTGAATGGTCGCGTATGCTGCTTCTTGGTATGGACTTCCAGACCATTTAGGTCCTTGAAGGATATATTTGGGCACGAGTTACAGGTGTAGCTCCCCTTAGTCCCTTGGATTGCGGGCTTGGTCGATGATCCCATCGCCGTAGAATCGTCAAGCTCAACCTTAATCCGCTTTGCATCTAAGCTTAGCTGTGAGGTGTTAGATCGCTTGCATCTCTTCGCAGCGCGGTTCACTGTAGAAACTGTTCGCTTCCCCTTCTTGTTCGGCGTGTAATCATCATCTTCCTCCTCGATTTTCACGTTGGTCAGCTCAATCTCGTCCCCAGACGCCCCCTCCTCCTCTACTTCGAATGGCGGGCATGCTTCGTCAGTGCTAGAAAGGCACATTTCCTGTTTCAATCCTGGCACGAAGCTATCAGGACTTAGCCGTCTGGCTAAGGGAAAATGCTCGGTGCTGTTGCATTGATCAACACTAGCGTGGCTGTCATCGGTCGACATGCTTAGTGTCCTTGGGGTGAAACCGCATCGTTGATTGCTATCATCATAGTAGCCAATGGGTGTCTCCTGATAAGGATTGACATCGATTGGCTTTACACAGGCGTCGGCCATACCTGTGTATTGGTAAAGTTGGCTGTGTGAACCACAGCCATCGTACTGACTCGAGTAGGGGGACAGAGGGCCTGTCTCGGTTGGTGTTGGCGACTGAATTTGGCAGAAGTCACTCTCCCTCGGTGGGCTGAGAGCACTGCTACATGTAGACGATGGATGGGAGTAGGACGGTGAATGTTGACGTTGAAGCATAGAAGGGAACGGAGCGACAGTTCCAGGCATTGTAGTGTCGGCCGGAGGATACGCAAAGAATGAAGACTTGTTGCTGTCCGCCAGGTAACGGTGCATCTGTGGTGGGCTCCAGCTGGCTGCCACGCCTTCTGGAGAAGTCGAACGCTTGAGCTTCGGATCAATTCCTTCCATGGGAAAGTCCATACTCGGACTTTCAGGTAGGTAGAAACTGAACGGCATCGGGTCTGGGTAAGGGATATGAGAATATTCCATTGTGGGCAAATTCCGGTTCAGTCCGCGTAGTCTGAAAGACGGCAAGGAGTAGAAAGTGGGAGAAAGGGAGCCTGTAAATCGTAATGAAGAGGAGGCTTGGGGATGTCTTCAAGACACACGGGCTGAAAACGAGTGCTGAAGATTATGATCTTGGCGGAGTCTTGGTCTGAAATCTGTCGCGCTTGGGGAAGTTCTATGGGGGCCAGTCCAGATTTCCAAGGGGCGCGGTTGATGATATGGGAAGACTAAAAGGGTCTCGACGAGAAATCTCGAGTTGTTCGTTGGGGTATAAGTCAGACTTATGGAAGATAGAGTGGTATCGCAGATTAGAAAATCCACTAGGTAGGCAGCCAGGAGGCGAAGCACATTGTCTCGAAGGGTATCGAGGATGTCATTGACGAAAGTCGACTTAATTACACCCGTCACTAGGGGGATCCTAGCCACGCGCATGTTAGGTATTGCACACTTCGCGAGCAAGATCCACGCGGAGCCTCAAGTACGTATCTACGTACCTCACCCCCGTCTGACATGCATAGCGTGAGGGCTCGTGGCTGTGGCCATTGCGCCTACTATTGCACGCCGTGGTTGCTTTTTCCCTCCACAGCCCCTGTCGACTTAGGTAACATTTGGCACCACTCTTGGTGTTGGTCGTTGGTTCCTTAATGTACCGATCTGTAGGCCTCGTGAGGGACGCTCCAAGAGACTCAGGACTTGGAAAAGTACCCAATACCTTGAGTCAAGACATGGTCCGCGCACCACGTATGGTCGGCAGCGACCGGCAGTGTTGTTTCCAATCTCGTTTGCCCATATTTCGCACGTCAGTCCCGGCAAAAGCAGGGACGATCTCCAGATGCTGCGCATTTCGATGAAACGACCACTATGCGAATAGGAGTCGGTGCTTGTAGGAACTTGATACTCCCGTGAATGTGCAGGCACACGTATGTCGATGTTGGCCGGAAATGTGTAGAAACCTCTCCCCGCAAAACCAAAGGCGGAATCGTGGAGGCACCCGGACTACGAGCGAGGCAAATAAGGCAGAAGTATTACAGAGGACTGCCAACTACCTGCATGACGGGTTCTGTACTCCCACCATGGATCTCTGGTTTGCGACGTAGTGTCCGGCGAGGTGGTCCTCGAAAGAATGAAGGACGATAGTTGCTTCCGTACATATTACATTGAGGTTGGACCGCTGTCGCGTTCGCCCGATTTCAGTGCCTATCGTCCCGAGTCGTTGGATGGTTGGCTCGGATTCAGACCAGGATGCAGACATTGATCAGGGTTCCAAATGCGAGGGCAGACAGTCATCCAATGCCAATGGAGTGCCTGGTGCTTAGGTTTGGGAATAAACTGGTAATGGCAGATGGTTGACCGCCGTCTGACGGTGCCGACAGACAGAACAGGACAACCGATCAGAAGCATCAGGACATGACGAGCTACGTACCTGGGACATGTGCAACCGTTCGAAGAGTCGGTATATGGGGATGCGACTCCAGCACGTAACACACACTCGATACTTCCACGCAAATCACGACCAACACGCTGGATTTGGTCCCCGCCGCCTGGGGATGCGTCGTTTGGACAATAGCCAATACATGCGCAGATCAACCGCGAGATTTTCGCTAGTAGTGACAGCTGAAAGCGGGACCCCGGCGGCTATGGATCGATGGGCATGTCTCGCACAGCACAGGGGTTGTACTCGTTCGGCGGACGCAACCCCCGTTGATTATCGCGTCAACAGGACACACATTGCTAAGCTCGCGAAGAACAGGGAGGTGGCCCCCCCTCCAACACCCTCCCTGGGGGTCACGGAGGAGCTGTTATCACAAGAGCTCTAAGTGTTGGATGTCGCGCGTGGTTGATGATAGGTAGGTAGCTTGTAAGTCGGTAGCTTAACAAGGAAGTGCGGCACGACGAGATGTGATTAGTGTCGGGCGGGTCCCCGAAGTCGAAAGACGGCGGCATAACGTGGGCGGTAACTAACCCCTTTGGGTAGGAGGGGCCCCTAAATACTGACATGTAAAGTGCTCTGTCTTAGGCAGAATTGGGGCAGAATTTGCTGTGGGGCTGTCAAGAACAAGGCGACCAAGCCACCCACACCGAATGTCCTACTCAAAAAGAAGGCAACCTCCAGTGGCTCCATCTCAGCACGCAGTCGTTCCTAATGTACTGCGATGTACATATGGGTACTTAGGCATGTCTCGCGCCTTAGTGGAAACACAGGTGTGATTGTACGTAGTTACATATGTAGTAAGTACCTAGGTAAAGTACTTGGGGTACTTAGATCGACGTAAGAGCTGAGCCTATACGTAGGAGGGGTGGGGTATCTGCCTATATCACCCTCTGTCTTTTCTTTTTTCTTTTTTTTTAATTGCCTACCTAGTTTGACCACTTCTATCGTCTTATTGACCAGCACTTTGACGTCCTCGATAAGGACCAGAATGCAGTCAGATTTACTTGGCACCATTTCAAGCGTTGGAAAGTAAAAAATTTTCTTTCTCGTCATTTCAGGCAGCTCTTGTCCTGTCTGCAACCCGCTTTTTTTCTCTGTCTCGTGTTGGGGGCTGAAAATAGAAAAGTGAGTGCTTACGCTGCTGATCCGTCTTGGTATAGGACATGGAAGGCAAGGTCCATATCGGATCGTTATCTCCATCGATCTTAGAGCTTAATTACAGGATCTCGCCCTCGGTACCTGTATCCATTACCTGATCCTATACCGAACGCGCATAGTGGATCGGCGATATCAGTCGCGGTTGTTAGAGCGCACGTCCAACCAACTGCATGCCGGGAACCATGACAAGCGATGCGGGATCGTCCGCGAAGGAGCCGTAGCCGCCGTAGAAACACTAGTGTTTAGCTCATCACCAACACATTCAACGTCGGGAATGCTAGCCGGGGAGAATCCTATGTGAACCGACGGGGAAACCTCGTAATTGTTGGTTGTAAAGCAAGCTTCGCCCCTCGACGGGAATCCTACTACGTACGTGTGTGTGCGCGCGTGTGTGTAGGTAGGTATGTATAGATTAGCGGGGTATCGTGTTACTTACACCAAGGGACTGGCTAAATCGGCAGTGCTCCTCTCTAATGTCGTGCAACTCGCTGACATACTATCTATAACTTAGGTACGTACCTATGTAGGTCAATATGAATGTAGTTAGTAGAGCATCCTATACTACCTCCCCGCATTCAAGTCTGCTCTATAACAATAGGGTTCCCCACTAACAATTGTTATAAGTGACATGATAACATACGAGAATGTCATTTTTAGACGAGTAGCCTACCAACACTGTTATAAATAATTGACTCTCTTTTTTTTCTTTTCTGTTATCTAAAGTTCTATTCATATGTGCAATATACCGAGTTAGATACGCGCGTTACATAGCTAGTCGTGTCCTATGCATAGGTATAGCATAGCCCCCAACAGTATGGCGTGGGGCTAATTTGGGTATCTCATCCCCATCTTACAATGGCGTGGCGTGGTGCGTCTAAATCGTCCTGTATGTCCTCCCTGCGTTAAAGCAGCCGCAGGGACGATGCTGAGCCGCCGTGATACATCCTGGGCGCGTGGGAACGGGCCCCCAAGTGTTTCATCAGAACAGATTCAAACATGTGCATCTTCTGCTGTCATCAGAGGCGAAAGTACGTTGGGGGCTATTTATGGTACGATTCAGTTGGATATTTTCTCCCTTGTGTTCCTGGCGTACTGCTGCAGGTCCGGCTCTCCTTCGGGAGATAATTCCCTCTCCTCCTCATCCTCCCTCCCACACACACCCCTCCGTCAACTCTTACATCTTATCTCACACGCGGGAAAAGGGAAAAGGGAAAAGCTTCTGTTACACGGGTCTCGGTGGCTCAGACAGTGGCCGATCACAAAACCGGATTCGATCACCGTTGCGTCAAGAGGGCACCGTTAATAGACATGGCATCGGATCTATGGACAGCTTTGTCCTTTCTCATCGGGCGGGGATCGACGAACACACGGGATGCATGTCTAAAGAAAATTGAGCTGCCTGGCGCCGGTGTGCTGGCGTGGGTGCCGGCAATTCCTTTCCTTTCCTTTCCTCTTTTTTCTTTTCCCCAATGGAGTTCTTCCATTGCAACCAAGCAGATGGTCTCGACTAATCGAGAGAGTCTTAGTCAGGCCCATATTGGCACGATGAGGCTCAAAGTGTGCTACTTGCGCTGATGGGTGCTACGTCGGGACTCAGTCCTCGCCGGTGTGTGCGACGAAAAGAAAAATATTTCATGCTTCCTGAGGCTCTGCGAGGTAAGATATGACGTGGTGATACCCATCTGTGTTGTATCTGTCATGCAATTAAATGTCTGTTTATGTTCAATGCGACGCTATAAAGGCGGTCTAAAATCTGGACCAAATATCTTATGCGATTCGTTGTGAGGATGCTACCCTACCTATTGTCATTTTGCATACCTAACCGTGGGGTAGTATTTCCTTGAGGCCGGCTCACGGCTTGTCTTGTGCTGCTTCCGCTCGCAAGACTATCACGGTTCGTGCGACCGGGAAGGGGTAGGTTATCACCTAAGACATGTAAATCGAGCTTAGTGTGCGAAGATTGTTACCGGTAACTCGATACGGACGAGAAACCCGTGTGCTTCTTATCTGTGAAGGCCCCCAAAGACTTTGGCCCGGTGTAACAAATTTTTTCATCGTGCCGAAGTTCTCACCCCTTTGAATGGACGCCACTCCCCCATGGTGGATAGCATATGCTTGATACCTACGATATTGGTATAAGCCGGCTGTCGCCGATCGACAAGGCTTTACTGCCAGTCAATATTTGGAAACCCATCCACGTGGTGCTTCTCCTAGCCAGCCCAAGATATTCTCGACGGGCCATGAGGACTGCCAGCGCGTCGTTTCAGACAGCAGGAGCCTAGGTATAGATCCCTATAGCCCGAACTACGTGGGAACACCAACGAGACCGTAGGACTTGAGACTGAGATCTTCCTTATGTCTCTCGTAGGTACACAGACACGTCATACAAGCCAGCAGGTCTCACTTCCGCAGCAACGCTATTTAAAGGCATGGCAAATGCCGCAATGGAGAGAGAGAGAAAAAGGGGGGTTGACGCGGGGGAGGTATGGTGAGCCACCGAGCTTGCTTGACCGTCCAAGCATGGCGCGCACGGGTGTCGGAGCACGTGTGTAAAATCTAAAGTAGGTATCCATGTAGGAAAGGAGGGCTCAGTGATTGGAGTCGTGCTGCCTACACGGACACCCATCTCGTAGATCAATGGTTCCAACCCGCATCACCAGGCACGTACATACATGGCCGGTTACCCCAGAATCCTTACAGTGAAACCTTAGAAGAACCACGCATTGTCGAGGGTTAGTTGACAGTTAACTGGAGACCTACGGGGTGAGCAGCCTCCAATCAACATGTGGAAGCGCTGGCCGTGCCGGCGCGGCACTCCCTCGAAGGGAGTTACACGATGCAAACCTGCTGACCACCAACTAACGTGTCCTAGCGTGACGGCACAGGTTGTATCGTGTGGACTGATCGAATCGATCGTTTGCACATGTGTCTAAAAAGCGCCCTGGGAATAAAATTAGCCTTGGGTGAGCACTTGCTACTTACCTACCTACCCAGAAGTGCTCCCGGCCCCCTGGAATCACCTAGCCGGTTAGATGGCAACTCAGTAGTCCGAGTTCCCGGACAGAAAAGGCAGGTCAGTCAGAGTTTTACGTTCCTGATGATACCTAAATTTAATCACCATACCCAGGATTCTTGACTTACCTAGATTACCTAGTGTCAAGTCGGCACGTCGTTGGCCGCCCTAAGGGGCCAGCCACCTACCTGAAGGACTTGAATACCCTGTCTTCCCTAGCTGTACCACCCCTCTAGAGCTTCTGGTATCAGTCTCACATTTACTTTAAAGAAGCGTGGCCTAGCTGTATGCCACCTGTGTCGGGAGATTATCCTGATATTAGGTAGTACCAATCGGTGATCATCGTTTTAGCTGAGCCAGGCCTTGAGCCGCGATGACTCGAGCCAAAGGATACCCATTGAATTCCATCTTAGGGTGATCTCTTTGCTAGCGGTAGAGAAAGAAAAAAGAAGGAAGGTATTATATAACATCATCGGATACAAGCTATCTACAGACTATAGATACATGCTCAGAGGGAGAAAGCCTTTCCTTGCTAGCTCTGATTAAGGAATTTTAGATCACCTGACGTTGGGCATGCATTTTTCCCTGGACTTATGTTTTGAGATACACTCTGGTACCCGAGAAGAACACAATTTCGCTGGAGACCCCCATCTATCTCCCCGCCGTTTCGTCGTCAGCCTATAGGGATACCAAGTCTCCTTCACAGCTACGGAGAGAATTTTTTTTTTAACTCGCGGATCCTTCCTATGCAGCCAGAAGGTCGCAGGATTGAGAGTTTCGTCCCACGTTCCTTTATTCCGGGAAAGCCATCTCATCTAAGTTAGCTAATCAACGAGAGTTGATACTTCGATCTCTCCTGTCACTCCCCCGGTTCTCTCTCTCTCTCTCTCTCCCCCCCCCCCCGGCTCCTAATCTCGCATCCCGCCCTGCCAGAACTGCTCATTAAGCGCTTTCTTGCAGATGATCCTTTCGGTTAAGTTCCCGATTGAAAGAAGAAGAAAAAGAAAGTCAAGATTACTGTACCCCGTCGGAGGGACCACACGTACCTGCATGAAAGAAGCCTACGGAGCCTCAAGACACCCCCCCCCTCTGAGGGCAAGGGAGGGGAATCGATCCATCTGGGATGTGATCGGGAACACGACCGCCAGCAGGAGTCTTTTCACATGTTTATTTTTCCGGGTCAAGTCAAGCTATTGTATCATGCATCCGGAAAGCTCTGGATCTACCCAAGAGTTTTCTGTGTCTCGTCCGCTGCCTATCAAATTGCCACCTCGAAAGTAAGGGAGAAGCTTGGCAAATAGACCAACGAGGCTTTTAGCTAGGAGCACTTTTTGTGTGTCTTCCGTGCGTAGAAGTGATGGACTATAGCGTGTGTGGCCGCGTTCATTGTATACCTATGTACCTGGGTACCATGAAGGCTGGCGCGCCCTCGCCCCTCGAAGAAGAAAAAAATGCACATTGGTCTCTGTAGCACACCGGGATGCGCATGGCAGCAACCTAAATCATTTCATCTTTCGGGATGAGAAGGCTTCTGAACCACTGTCCGTGCCACTCTGCCACGAAATACATGATTTATATTATGAGGCAATAATTTGTGTCTGATGAATGCGTCTGGAGGATTATCAGAACCAAAGGTAATACTTCAACGGACGGTCCCTTTTATATTCAAGACAGCCACTTTGTTTCCCGGTCAGATAACCTGGTGCCGGTGGCTTCTTCTCGTGGCTCTCAATCTACACCGATACAAATCACGGCAACGGGCTGCTGACGAAAGGGCTTAACGTGTTACTCACTCGAGGTTAGTACGTAAGGTACATATGTATCAAGTAATACCTGAGTATTTTCGTACTATTAGGAACGAACAGACCTTTATAGTGATTGTTTTCACCCGTGGCGCCCCCTTTTCAAAATAGAAACATGGGCTTAATCGCTCATACAATGTCTTGACTGTCATGTAATTGTTTATGTGAAATCAATATTCTTGACTTCTGCTACCATAATATATCTAGGCTCCCCGGCTACACCGTAACCTATTCATACAGGCGTGGGATTGCGTAAGGACCCGACCAAGTAGATGCTCCCTTGTGTTCTATGGGGATCACGACGACCACAGTTTTTGAAGATTCAAATTAAAAACTACGACGATAACATGTTTATTTTGCACGAGCTAGCCGTCATAACTTGTCTTTATCATATCATTATAGCTAATAAAAGAGATATGAAACCCCGTATCAGAAGGTTGGGTATATGAGAGCTGCTAACTCCAGAACTAAAAACCGCAGCAGAGAATACTCCGTTTGGCTTAAAAATCCATGCACCCCGGCCCAAAATCCGGCATATATAACCCGTAGAGACAAAGTAGACTAGACTATAGGTTTCCTTGGGAATCCTGGAGAACAGTATGCCCTACCTTCGGGAAAGAGTTTAATTGCTAACATCAGCCATACCCGCAAGTATACCCCCCTACCCCCCCCCCGCTATACCCTTGGCCGATAGTTACAAAATCTGAACTTCTAGTTCAAAGGAGGGGAAAGTAGGGGATAGATTTCTTCACTTCTCGTACTGTAAGTGCATTCTCTACATAAATTATGCTCGCATATACACCGCTGACTCATCATTGGGAAAATATCAAGGCATTGACACTACTAAAACGTTAGGGCATAGGCTTAGGGTATGGCAAGGAGCTCCTTACGCAGTGATATAGCGGAGCTTTACCGGCTTGTTTAGCTCGCTTAGAACCGCCCTCAGTGGAACCATCTCTGCGCTTCCTTTTTGGCTTAGAAGAGTGAGAGTACTGTTTCTGTTGTTTCGTAGTGTGAGAAGTATCCGAGCGGTTAGTCGACGACCCCGCCGGCGGGGGGGAGATAGAATCTCTCGAGTCATCGGAATCCAGTACAGGCGAATCTTCCCTTGGATGTGCAGGGTCCACGTCCTTCCAATCACTTATTTCTCTTCGAGCTTGATTGTTGCGGCCGGAGAAGTGGTCATCGATATGGTTATATCTCTCGGTCCAGGCTTTCAGTCCTTTCTGCTGGATATCGATTATCTTCTCACAGAACCCGCACCAGAAGCGCGACTCGCAGTTTCGTCCTAGGCGACATGTTTCTAGTTTATACTCTATGATTTTCGGATCTTTGATTTGATGATGGCTTTCTAGGTGGTGCTTAAAGACTTCTTTTCGTTGAATACTCTTCCCGCAGGTCCCGGTAGGATTCTCCTTAAGCCTCTCGTCGCATCTCCAGTGTTCTAACATGAAATGCTGACTGTTTTCGTGCCGTTTCCAATCATTCTTACTACCAAATTTCTTATTGCAGCCTTGAAAAGTACAGCCGTACGGCTTTCTATGCCGCTTTTCATGTTTTCTGACGAGTTAACTTGCTGCAAACAGGGTAGTGACAATACAACTTACTTCAGTTCACACCTTCGAGGAAATGTCTTTTTACATTCGGAGCAAGCATGAGTGTTATCTTGACTAGAGCCGGACACAGATTCTAATTTTGGTCCCTCTAGTCCCTGGGTAGTTTCTTCCCTCTTGTACCCGAGTTCCTCAAGAACGCCACGACTCTGGAGGGTCTCTAGGAACTTCTTAAGTTCGTTTTGATCGGCTAGATTTACTGCGAAGGACAAAGCTTCCGTAGTCTTACGGCTTTCAGACTCGTTAGGAGCATCCGCACTTCTATCAGTGTTTCCAGATAGACATTCACCCTTTGCCTCGGTCATGTGACTGCTCATTGACGGCCCGTTTAAAACATCCCCAGGTTCGTGTGACCTGTTTATCCTATCATGACCTGGTTTTAAAGCATCTGTCCGATCTTGGCTTTGGTCATGATTCACTGGTGTCGGTTCAGATGCTGTCTTAGAAGCATCTGGAATTAGATTGCCACCAATCTCGTGTATCATGGATTCTGAGTTGGTATTAAGTATAATTGGATGTGAAATATCCCTGGGTTGATCTGGGAAGGATGTTGTTTCTTCCACTTGAGTCTGGCTCGGATGCTCCGTCAGATTTGATCCATTAGATAGACCAAAGTTTGGATTCTGAGAATAATCCCATAAGCTGGACGGGTATGTCGATTGCTCCGTGGAGAATGCACCGTATTGACTAAAGTCAGAAGGGACTTGTTCCCTTGCAATACTAGGAGACTCTTGCGGCGGAGTCGGATACCTATCGACATAGAATGTCTTAGAGACATACAGCGACATGTCTGAAGCCAGTGTCTCTACGTACCTGTACACGTATTGCTCCAAGACCTCATCTGATAGGTTTTGTTGTTGATGCACACGCTTCAGATGAGCCTTGAAGTTATCTGCTCGAGGCCAGATTTTATCCTTATTTTTGCACGTACCAAGTCGACATTGGTATCGATTGCCAGAAGCCTTTTCAAACGGGTGTACACTTCTTATATGCCTATCAAGATCGTTCGAGGTGCTGAAGCCCTCTCGATGACGAGTGCAGTCTTCCACAGAGCATTTGAATGGTTTGGTGTGCCTCTGGTTGTGTTTTCTGGGTGCCAGGCGTTAGCAGGAAGATGATCTAGAAACAAGGAAACCCCGCCCAGAGGATCTTACTTCCGTTCCGACTTTGTCTTCAGTTTTTTACCACAGTGGTCACATAGCAAAGCAGGGTCAATCTGGATTTGGTGCTCCGCAGTGTGCCCTTGAGGTTGAGGCCACGGATCTCCTTGATTCACATCATCCTTCTGGTCGAAAGACTGGAAGGGTAGGTCACCAATGTGTCCAATATGGCTTTGGGTTTCTTGATTCCTATCAAACGACTCATCGCAGACAGACCCGTTGGCGACGCTAGGCCTAGGGTTGTAGCTCCCATATCCGGAATCAGAGGGTATTACACCTGGCGGGACAGTGTCGCATTCAGATGGCGCTATACTATCGTGGCACTGGCCAGAAAATGCAAGTGAATTGCCTCCTAGATTGGGGGCGATAGATGAAGCTCTAGCATTGTCTTGCTCGGATGTTAATCCCGGGGGGATCCAAGGCCCCACATCGTTATACCATATACTAAGAGGAGTCTCCGCGTTCCTGGACCTAAAGGCATCGGATGTAGTCTGACTAGTAGGAAAGGGTATATTCATATTCAAATCTAAGCCAGCAAGATCCTGGTGCCGAGTAAACACAGCGAGATTCTTAATAGGCCTGGAATAGGCCTCCGCGTTGGAGGTACCTGAAGATTCAGGTAAAGTTAGAGCCAGCCGGTCGGCCATGTTGGAAAGCCCATCAATGAAACGAAAAGGAGACAAATCGCCTTCCCTCACGGCAGGGAGATAATTTAAAAAAATAAAAAATAAAATAAAAAAATAAAAGAGAGAGAGAAGGAAAAGAAACGCCCGTCAGGAATTACAGACCAATCCTTGGAAAGAGTCTTGGAATTCGTAGAATGATTCAGGTATTGTTCCGATCAGATCCGCTAGGAAGGCGGTCGGGATAAGCAATGACGGCTCGATTCAACAAGCTTGATATCACCTGATTGTTTAGTAAGCATTGTTGGTGATATCTCCATCTATCTGTCTTCATATTCTTCAGGATGTGTGCTCAGCTACCTGGGCGGTACTTGGGTGCAACATCGCAGCGCGACATTGTAATGAAAGACGGAAGCGGACGGAAACGACATCTAGGGTCTCATACGAGGGCAGACTGACAATTTCATATGACACCTCTCGTGACGCGGAGTCGAGTTTACCACCGGAGGGGGCAGACGGGAGATCAACGCAGGCAACAGTTTTGAGGTGGCCCGGGGGCGACGATCCAGACAAAGGTCTTGAAGCTAGAATGCAGGCAGAAGAATCCCTGTAGGAAGCAAGCAGGCACGCCGAATGCCCTCGAAAGGTGTTGGAAGTCAAATTTGGAGGTTTGATTGCTTGATGGATTGATTGATGGTCAGGGTAAGAGAGGCATGGTTCGCATGTGTAAAATTTGGGGGGGAGGCAACCGTCAGGCTTCCATAAAAGTGAGGCGAACAAGTCTCGGTCATCAGGCGGGAAGGACAAGCACATTGCAGGGAAAGGACAAAAGGTACAAGTTACAATGTACCTTATGCACGAAGTACTTACTCCGTGCATCTTACTTACTTACATACATACACATGCGGACACCGGGGATTGTCCTTCCCCTCCCCCGGCCCCCCGTTCCGAATACAAAATACGCATTTTAGTATCACTAGCTACAAGCAGCCTTGAGATTCAATTCGTACTAAAAGTCGCCAGTTGCCCTGATTTTGCTGCATCTGTTGATTATGTTTTCGGTGTATGTTGTTGAACAAGATACCATCATGATCGATCAAATCATAACACAGGTACTTATCTGATAAGCCTTTCAGATAGGTCTTTAGATAAGTCATGAAAGTGGGCCCTCTACTTTCGCAGTCCAGCAAAGTTCTTAGTTACCTAATCATGTTGCTGTCGAATAGGATCGGGATCACCGGTGGCTTACACCTTCAAGCCGCTTTCGCACTGCACATTGCAGCCCTCGCAGCTTCGCGGTTTACCCAGTATTTCATATTGGCCGAGCATCCAGTTCACCCAAGCCGGTTTCCACCGGGACACATTGAACCATTGATGCAGCCATTCTACTTCGTCTCAGCCGGTGACCGATCATCTTCCCTTCATATCCTGAGCGAAAGTTTGGTCTCGATACTAGTTGGGTTGAGGAATCGGTCGGGTACTGCCGCCGTAAACATCCCAGCTTCGACCGAACAATACCGCCATTGCCATATGTACAAAACCATGTGTCGAATGATTTCTCACAAGAGCCATCCATGCTGCATAGGCTCACCCGAGGAGATGCGCTTCGCAGCTTATCACGAGCTCCGATCTGCCCATATCCAATCACCATACGAAGCCCATGGGGCGAGAAAGTCCTCTCGAGCTATATTGGCGTGTCCGATCCCGCTCATGATGTTCAAGCAAGCGTACTGGAACGCGGCTTGAGAGCTGTATCTGTTAACGTAGAACAGCATGTCCAGGGCTTCCTGTCATCCGCGAGTCGACATCTCCCCACGTAGAAGGAGCCTATCATAACGGCCAGGTTACGTGAAATTGGTGCTATTAGACCCTGGGTCATAGAGCGAAGAGTTAGTCTTTCAAGCTGAGCACAACATCTGTTTGATGACTGGTCGGCCGTTGGGTCGCTATGGTTGCTGACGAGACGGTTTGGGATCACTGAGTTCTCCTAATCTCCTAGGTCTGGACCAAAATTTCGCCAGGAAATAATTTTCCATATGAGTTATCATCTGCTTTCGGGTACAGCTTATGTTTTCCCTTGCACCAGTGAGCAAACTGCAGCCCTGACAAAATAGCTATGCATACCAGGGGAAAGTGTTACTTGAAACACATAGAACTCCTGTTGGTCGCATTTCTGGCGTCAAGCTGTGCAATTACAGTATGGGATTCTTATCCTACACGTGTCGTTGACTTATTTCGGCATGTGTCCATCCGTGAAGGATCTTGGCCGACCTTTCCACTTCACGGTGCCGGTTATCTTTCCAGCTTGAGCCGCCTGCAATTCATGATGCCGGGGGCGCAGACTGGCACTACATCACCTTGGGAATAGTTACACAATTCCGCCATGGTGCAGCAAACGCGGATTTTTGCAACAAAGATGGCAATCTCTTCAGCCTATCTTTGAAGGGCGGGTGTCATGGGTGACACGGTGTAACAAGAATAATACATCTATAATCTTGAAGCTCTATACGTACAGGGGTATCACTTCCAATCTATTAATATTCGAGCAAAGCCATCCATTCCTGGAGAAATGTGATTAAAGATGCCAGGTGCTTACATTGTTTGCTAGGTTTCACTAGGGCGTGACCCTTTCGTCACGGGCCGCCCCGTCAGGATCGACATGACAGGCTTTAGAACCCATGTATTGTGCTGGTTAGGTGTGTTTGTGGTTCGATAACCGGGTTACTGGATCTAGATTCTCACGGATCTCCTTCCCGAGCAAGTAGCCGTCCATTTACAACAACAGTTTTTTTTATTTATGAGTTATCATTAAGCTTGAGTCATTTCACGGCAACAAACGTTTCAAACTCATACATCACTGTAATAGATCATATACGTCTCCGGAAATCATTCCGCGCAGCAATCTGACGTATTCCCGCGACATGGGAGTGGCATTAGTTTCCGTAGTTTGACGTCTCAACCCTCCACTTCAGCCTCAATCCCGAATATCTCCTTTTGCGCCTTGGAGATCGCTGATGGCCCTAGTCATCTTTGCCGCTCCGGTAGTTGAAAGTGGGCGGGGGTCAAGATACATAGATGTGTAGATTAAGGGATCGGGGCCGCATGACGACGCTCCCCTGTTCCCCCAGAGAGCAGTGGATCTTCTGGCTTCGATGATGATCTCGTACGGCGTGGGGAAATGTGACATATCATTAGAGTGAAGTGTACTGCGATAAATAATTCCACGGTCTATGCGGATAGTGTCTTATCACAAATGCGAGCTTCCCTCATGTACAGGGCAAGCTGCGTCAAATTGATCGACTTGAGCTCATCCCATCTTCATCACGTCCGGGGAAATGGTCTCCCCTGCCAGTTTCATGGATACAGTGATTGCTTTTCGATATCGAGATGCATCTAGAACACCGGTGGAATGGCCGGCGCGGAAAATCCAGAGAACTTCGTTGGTTATAAAAGGGACGCCGTACTAGAAAATATGAGGGTGTATCGCTTCACCATTCTACTCTTCATACTTGATGAACACATAATCATAGGGCTTGCTCGTTCTAGTCCGATCTTATACAGCTCGTGGTATGCTCCCTCTCTGATCTGATCCCTGTATTTATTGTCGACTTTCGAGACTAATTTATTCTAGGTTACTCCCGTCTTCTCCATCATTATCATCAACGACATTTAACCACCACTCTCTACTCTTACGAAATTCCCAAGAGCTTCCACCAGATCGTCGCTATTTAAATAGACCATTTAATCCATCTAACTTCTCAACACGAGCCTACAACGACGAAAGGAGAAAAAGAAAAGAAAAAGACAAAATGTGTGACTGGGAAGAATTCCTCTTCGTTTGCAACCACTCGACGCTGCGGCTCAAGTCGTACTGCCACTTTGCCCGCAACGACCCAAACCACCAGTGCTACGGGGTCAAGATGCTACGGGACTCGTGGCTCCAGGAAGGCCAGCTCTGCGATGACTGCCTCGCGAGCGGGTACCGTATCCACAATGGCATCATCTGGCAGCTCCAGCCAGGGTCCGCCGCCATGCAACATCAGCAACAGCGACGCTGAACTGGTCGCCGTCGAGCTAGCGTTAGAAACTGTACCAAGAGAGAGGAGCAAGTCTCTATATATGGGGGGAGAGGAGCGGATGGAGAAGTTGATTAATCACCCCTTTGCCTACCTATTTGGGGCTGGGGTTCTTGAGCAAGACCCTGACCAGGCCGCCCCCGTTTTGCCCTGGAGCAGAATCTTACATGAGCATGTATATATAGATTACTAATAGGTGGGCAGCCAAGTTTCTTTTTCTTGTATACGGCACCGTCTTCCGCAAGGCTACCGACACTTAGGGGTCTATTGTGGAAGGAGCGCATATTCTAGGTGGAAAACCTTTGGATTTGATTGTTCTTGTTTACATTGGCACTTGAATCAGCGAGTTGGGAAGTTACCCCTTTATGGTTTATCATCGTACTTGTATCAACGGTTATACAAAAAAAGCATCGTGTGTTAGCGATTCATTTAAAGAAAATGGGAAGAAAGGAAAATACTTTGCGCGAATGGCTTCTCATTGGAAGATATGCCTGGCTCACTTTTAGCGGCAGCTAAACTAAAGTCTAATAATAATCATCCTATACAATATGGAGAGATTGAATTTAGGTGCTCATTCTAGAGTTCGCCCATTCTGTTGCCCCTGAATCTTAATGTACAACAACTAATAGGACTTGCTACACCCTAAAGTATTTTTCTTGATAATAATCATGCCAAAGAGTTGCTAGAAAATGCTATTGTTATCAAGATTACCGATTACCTTGTGTTCCGGATATCCCCTCACACGAATAGAACACGTGACGGGAGGTAGGCTGGTGGAAGCCCTTTTCCCCTTCTCGGCATGCTTGCGTGCTGCATGGTCTAAGTATAAGAAAAAAGTTCTTTAAGCGTGCTCATCACAAACACAACTCTTAGCATCTTCCGTAGCATTCAAAGAGATATTACGTCTACAAACTCTAGACACTCCTTGACCTGGCCCGTAGAGGATCAACGTCCATCTCTCAAAGCTTACGCGAAAGCTACGCAAGGGACAACACATGGGCAATGACTTAACATGTTTGCGTCGGCCATGCCGCCCTTAGGAATGTGTCCGCGGGGCATCCAATGACCTCTCCTCGTAGAAGAAGGAAGGGATCTCCCTCATTTGGCATGCTGGGGGCGAAAAGGGAACCTGCAACCTGCAAGCAACCTGACTTACCAGGGAGTAGGCGTGCGGGAGAACTGCATCTCGTTGACGCACATAATTTAGGGAGGAGCATCTACCTACCCTCACCCCCTGCCTCTTCCAAGTCACTCTACCTTGAAAGATCTAACGTCCATCGGGAAGCTTCCCTTCGTCGATCCCCAGGTCCTCATTTCGTTGGGGCATGCATCCTAAGGTTGCCAGCGTATTGGAATTAACGCTGGACTGGGACAGCTATAGCTATATGGCTCCCTCCCTGGAGGACCCAATAGTAGACCTGACATGGCGGCAAGTTCACCGGCATCTCATAGATATCCCGCAGGGCTCGGTTATTCTGGAAATTTCTGTAAATATGCTGACAGAATGTACTACAACCCCCCTGCTTCTTAACACCTGCCCTCTCCTGGCAGTATACTGTCGTGAACATTGAATACCCCCTTCCCCCCACTCTTAATGTGGTAATTCAATTAGATAAGCGCTTGGAAAGCAGTAAGCCTGTTCGCATCAAGAGTGGAGAGTAAAGCCATCAATAGGTAGCAATGAATAGACAGTACTGGCACTGACTGCGGAAAGCTTATCAAGAAGCTTGCAGCGGTCTCCCATAGCTTAGTATTTTTTTCATGTGCACTCGAAGTAAGTATATAGGTTGGCTTAGACAACACTGAAGGTGAATCAGCAGCATGTTCCTATCGCTAGAGACATCTGGCTTTCTCCGAGCGATCCCTAACAAATAGTCTCCCCGACACTCACGTGGCACATCCTAACGATCGTCTTCACTCCCTATTTGTTGCTCCCTCGACGGTTCCCACGACATTATAGCGCTTCGAGAAAAACGTGACCCAGTCGTTCAGCGTGGTCTTCTCTTTATCGCTAAGATCCTGCCATTCGGGCTTAGCATCCTCTGCTTTCGTGGAGGTCTTTGCGAGTGCACGGGAGGCATCCTTCCCCGCAAATACTGGAGAAGTTAGCAGAGCAAACACGCTGGAAAGTAGCCCGGGACTCGAAATAGATAGTCGGTGAAGCTGTTGATGAACGTAGGACATCCTGAGCTCGCCCGATGCCTCACTACGACGAGCAAACAGAAATATATCATGAAAGTCTCATTGGGAAGGGTTGAGGTTAGGCGAGCGAATAACACATTGCGGATGTTTCCCGTCCTTTGATTTTTGACGCGACTGTTTGAAAAAGGGGGGAGGGCATTAGAATATCCGTCCGTGACTTACCATGATAGGCCCCGCCCTCTTGGTATGCCTTATTCCCAGTCACATCATACACTTTGCCCTGAACGTAGTTGTTAGAACATGAAAGTACCATAATGTGCCTAATAAAATAGATTCCATCGGTTTATGTCATAAAAGTTGACACTGAAGTTCGAAGACTTAACCAGCAATCAGGAAATATGAGATACCTTGATAGCAACATAGGCCTTTTGCCCCTCAGTTCCTAGATCAATATCACCATTAGTAACAGTTCGTCTTCGTGTCATGGGAAACATGACTTGAATCATGAGCTAACTAAGCTACAAAACCTGTGTCTTTTTGAATATGGTAGGATCAATTCCAACTACTCCGGAGGAAGAAAGGAAAGCAAAGCTCACCGTTCGCTTTTGCCAGCTCCTCCAGGGAGATGGGATCATCTTTAGGCGGGTCGAGGTTTACCGGAACTTTGGGCTCAAACTTGCCAGCCATTGTGGGTGATGCGGGCGATAGGGAGAGGAGAGGGACTCTTGTTACAAACTCTTGATACAGTCAATTTTTGTTGAGCGCCTAGTTATACCGGGGCCAATATTCTAGTTGACAGAATGGTAGAGGTATGCGTAGGGAGAAACCAACTCAATAGCCTTGTACAACTACAGCTGGCAGCACTGAGAGATGGAAACTGCCCGCTCGGCACAATTTACAATTTATCAACAACCGTCACGTCATCGGAATGTGTGAGGGATGGGACGGAAACGGGAGACTAAGACATGTGCAAGATGGTCCGTGCATGCTATACTATAAACAGGTACCTAGGTACCTATAGATTAGATCTCTCTAGACAGCTGAGGGCAGCCGTCCTCAGTAGCTAGCCAAACTAGCTAAGCGGGCTTAGGCTTAGTGCGGGACAGGAGAAAAGCGAGCTCCAAAAGCCGCTTGGTAGAAGCTCGAGAAATCCGACGTCATCAGCAAGCACTCAAGACATCACCTCCTACCTACATGGTCTTTGAAAATTTTCAAACTTGACATAATCGCCAAAGCTGCAATGGCTTCTTAACAACTCTTTATGTGCGGCTGTTCTACCAGTCTACCACATCTGTGTACTATGTCTACAACGCGCGCCGCCGTCGTGCGGCCTTTCAATGGACTACTCCAATGTCAATGTCCTCTTCATCCTCGATCGCCAGCGCCATTCTCGACTCGCCTCGCAGCTCCATTGACGGGCGCTAAACTATCCTATAACGGAGGTCTACAGAGGCGGCATCAGTCCTCTGCTTCGGGCCAGCATGCGCAGGAAGAAAAGCCTCCAACGTCTTCGTCGAAACTGCTACTGCGAGCTTTGCGCCAGAGCTTCAGCCTTCGTCCCCTAGTAGGCGCATTGCGTGGCCAAACCCTGCGTTCTCTCTATCGGCAAAGCCCGGAAGAGCTTGTTATTGCTATTGCTCTGTATGTGCCTCTCCATTCTTGCGCTCCTCGTACCGGTGCATGTTGCTAACGCCGTACGCTATCCTGAAGTCTCTGCGGTATAGGATGTGCGTGCGTCTATGCCGTCTACGCTTACTTCAACTACTTTCAATCAGAACAGTTCACACGATTCCCCCCTGAAATCGCGAAGTCGCTTCGTCGTGCCCTATACTACAGTAATTATTCGCCGGATCCCCAATCGGCTCTCAAATACTATAAGCTTGCTTTAGAGCAGTGTTCGGAGGTTGGTCTCGATCCCTTCTCCGACGAAGTGATGGGAATCAAGATACAGCTAGCCGCGTGGCTGGAAAAGATTGGGAGCTTCCAGAACTCAATTGGTGTCTTGGAAGCCCTCCTTCGAGACTCCAAGAAATGGGTCCAGGTCATGGAGAAGAGCGTCCAAGACGGCCTTGTTGACAAGTCAGGGAAGCTAGTAGGCGATTCGGTTCCACAAGATCAGAGCGCGAAGCAAGACGAAGAGTCTGAAACCCATCCGGAACCAGAGAACCTCTGGGCAAAACGGACGAGAATCCTAGGGAAGTCGGTAGGCATCAGTGTCAAGCTTGGTGAGCTATATGCCGACGAGCATGTTCTCCAAAGTGATTTGGCTGGGGAACGCTTGATTTGGGCGGTCGAAACCGTGTTGAAAGAGCTGCAACGGCGTCAAGTTGATGGTGTAAAGGAAGGAGAGGGTGATTGGATGACCCCTGAACAAATTGGCGGTGCACTTGAGGGTATGTCACGAGCTATGATGCCAGAATGGTGGTTTCCAACGATGGGCTAGAGAATTACTGACTCGGGACACAGCTTTGGGAAATCATTACGAATCCAAATCCCAACATTATCTCGCGGCGCCGCTATACCTGCAGGCAGTAACACTATCACCACGAAACAGTTGTCACACTGCTGTGCTGAGTAAGTATCCAAGACCATACTCTATCACAGTTGGTTCACAACATTGACGCTAACTAAACAATGTCTTGAAAGTGAACAATTTGGCAATTTCCTTGGCACAACAGCCAGTTCGATCTCCACTCGAAGCTCTACAACCCTCAGCGGTTAACACGCCAAGCAACGACGGGGCTTCTAAATCACCGACACGATCTACGCTTCTAGCTAGTTCTCGTTCATGGGCATCACAGGCCCTTGCGACTGCCCAGAAGGTGACGGGCGAAGATCGAACCGATGAGTGTGATGAAGCTTGTGCCGTAGCGTTATGCAACCTTGGGGACATTGCCGCTATGACTGGAGACATCGAAGAGGCTAAACGCAGATTCAAGGAGAGCCTCACATTAAGCAAGAAGATTGCTTTTCACCCCGGAACTAAACAAGCCCAAGAGGGCCTTAAGAGAGTGTCTATAACCTCGTCAAAATAACAAAGCACTACATACATAGCCACCATGTTGTCTAGAGCGCAAAGGTAGATTCTGCGCTTCGTCACATCTTCTGTAGTTCGCATATCTATCATGAGACGATAGCGCCGCAAGATATGGATCCCTGGAGCTATCGGATGAATTCCTGGACCATTCGCCTAGTGCTCGTGAGGTTTACCCGTTGATCTAGCACATTATGTGCTCAGTTTACTGTACGCCTTGTATTGCGAAGATATCTCCACTCTTACAGATGTGCGTTGCCTGCCCATTCACGGCGAACTAATGTGGAGGAATACGGCTGTGTCGGTCCTAAACCAAAGAAGCTGCAGGTATTCTATTCGACAAGATACGACTTCCACTTGTGATATCAACCCCTAGAGAACAACATTTCCGATCACATTTGTCGGCAGGTCGGGGGAGGGGAGGAGTTTCCGTCGTGCCCGCAACTTTGATCCCGGTAGGACCACGAAGATGATCTCCTTAGCAACTTCGTGCGTCGCAGGTCGAATAATTCTGCACCTGACTGCTGACCATTGCGATCATGAAGCCTGGCTGGCTAGCTATAAGTGAAGGGGAGCGAGGGGAGAAAGAAAAAAAACCGAATCGGGCTAAGTGGGGAAAGGAAAGGCGGGTGGTTATTATATTCCATCGTGACTTGGAATTAAAATAAACCAACAGAGATCGTAGCGATAGATCAGCAAAAAGAGATTCCCCTCCATCTCGGTGGATTGTCAGGGTTGTATTTACACACGAACGTCGGGGTGATTGGCCATCGTGAAGTCAGCCGTTTGTGGAGCATCACCACCATCCGGGGCCGTTCAAAATTCGATGTGGAGTTTTACGACTTGGTTAATACGCAAATGCGATTGAACAGATATGCATGGAACTTATGGAAGGAAGAAATCTCCTTGTCTTTTCATTTTTTCAATTTAAAAAGGAAAAAAAGCATCGCTTGTCTATATACCCGGGCGATTAGGGGCCCATTATCGTCTTCTGGTTATCATCTTGCGGCCCCAGTCAATACAACCTTCTAATTCCTACCTATCTTGAACACTGATAGTAAACAAAGTACTATCTCACCTTATCAAGGGCGCAATACGGAGTGCACATCGCATACCTACCTCGTACTATCCGTCTAGTTTCTCTGCGGATTTTTCTCCTTTTTTCTTCTTCTTTTCTTTTCTCTTCGTTGTCCTTTTTTAACCTTTTCTTTTTTTAACGCGGCTCACCTACATAAACTCTTATATACATACCTAATATGGGGTAATATTGGGGGTCGGGGCGATCTAAGACGACCCAATCCTCATCCGGAAGCATCCTACGAGAGATGTATCTCACAAGTACTACAAATACACGTGGTATACACCTACCTAATGTAGTTTACAATGTATATGTATATGCCGCAGCGTCCCAAAAGGAAAAAAATCAATGGGGAATTCCCGCCCCGCCCGCAACGCCGGTTTAGACAAGCCGGCGGGGAGTCGCGGAGTCCAAGTCCGCTGGGGGGTGGGGGGAAGGACGGATAGGAAACTCAATTGGACTGACTACCTACCTACCTAGTCGCCTACCTTACCTACCTAAGTTATTGAAGTCTGCTTCGCCAGAAAACCCTCCCTCCATCGAGATCACGCGGTGATAACAGCCTTGGACGGTGACGTACCGTAAGCACCTAATCGTTGCATCTACTGTACGTATGTGCATGTACGTATGTACGGTGTTGGAGTTATCTTGTTTCCCTCCCCCTCCCTTGTCCAGACTCAACATGCCCCCATCTGGGAAATTCTCCTCGAGCAGGATATCTTCCTCCTTCCTCCTTCCTACCTTTGCGTCGGTACCTAGGTATTTCCCGTCTCCCGTCTCCCGTCTTCCGTCTCCCGTCGAACCAGACCCGGGTCATTTGAAACCGCTGGGTATGATAGAGGATCTAGAGTCTATGCAGCATAGGTACCTGATTTGTGTATGTAGGTAGGTATGTGTGAATATGGCATGGCCAATTGCTAGAAACTTCTGACCGCTATTATAGTGTAAACTTGATTTTGACATGCATATGTACAAGGTGCTTAAGCGTCTGACACTTTGGTATTAGGTAATTAAATATATATTAAACTAAATATATATCAGAGCAAAGCCCGGGGCCTACTATCCAATGTCGCGATGGGAACTGGTGGGACGACCAAATGCAAATATATGTATGATATTTTATTTTATCTTATTTAAAAAAATTTTTTAAATCTTTTTTTTTTTCAGCTAGCCTAATGTACATTATTCAGCGTCGTTGCCATTGGTACTTTTTTCACTGGGCCAAGTTTTAACGTCTAGCTATACTCAGAGATACTGGGTCCTAGGCTATGTTTTACTATGGGGAAATACGACCTGAATCCCCTGGGGAGATGTGGCTATGTCACTTACTGGGGTAATATAGCATGAAACAAGGACGTTTAAGGTTATTCTTACCACGTTTTGATGTGAATTATGTTTTATTAATGTATGCCATCGATAAAGTGTGTGAAGAGAGCCAATGTAAACTAAGCTTCAGCTGCATTATACACAACAGCAACCTTTGATGATTAGGTGTAAGTCAGGTAATGTGATTTAGGCTCCTTATATAAAACCACAGAGTACCTAAAGTCCACAGCTGAACAAAAAAGATATGGGGCATTCGTTTTCAGTTTTGATAGACCACCTCGATAATAACTACGTCAAAGCAGCTAACAAGATGCTGTAGGATTAACATATGGCGTCTATCCAAACGAGGATTCCCGGCGCAGCTCATCCTACGTGATCCCCAGTGGTGATCAATACACAAACTAATAAATGGATAAACAGAAGAGAATAGAATATAAGTGAAAACATGTTGCATAAGCGTCGCATGGCAATTTAGTTTAATTTCTCTCTTCTCCTTTTTTCTTCTATCAAAACACGCAGCCAAGCAATACTCTTTCTTGCATGCATATGACCAGAACGACCGACGGTGATCATCTATCTATCTCTTCGAGCCAACGCATCACGCCCGCGGATCTGTGGGACCGTGATCCGCTATCGATGGCCCAATGGAAAGGCGGAATCTCCGCCATCGTCCGAACGTATCTCTTCGCGCACCAGAGATCTACCTATTTTGCATAAGAGACCAAAAAGCTTCGAAGTTGCCTTACCAACTCCAGGCTCTCAATGGCATATCCCATGTGGGCGCCACCGACATAATTTGGACGCTCGGGGGGTGGGTTCTCCCTGAGCCGTGATTAACCTCCTTATTTATACAGCGAACGTTAGGCACGGGTGAAAAGAGGCCGAGCATCTTGTGATCCTGGAATTTAGGTACCCTGCTCGAAACTCGAAACTGACAGGCCCAGGGCTCTTATCCCTGGCCAGCTGCCCCTGCAACACATCGTTAGGAGGGTCTAGAATCGGCATGCGCGTGTGAATCAGTTACTCTGCCTCAGTTATCTCCCATGATGGCGTAGCCCGTGGACTCACTCGTATCCTCAAAGGAGATAAATAAGCTCATCACGATCACTTCTTGGTCGATAATCGGTAATAAGCAAACGGGGTTAATAGATGAACTGATAAGCACCAAGTTGAATACCCCCCGAACTTGTTGCCATCTACATACTACCTACCTAGGTCGATAACTGCACATCATAACTGTTCGTTAGCTCTCCTAGTTTCTATGTTTTATACCCTATTTATTGTAGGTATTGACGTGACAAACATGTTCAGCCTAGGGAGGTTAGGGCTTGGCTTCTCTTCCAGTCTTACGCCGGAGTTACCTAGAGTAGGTTTTCATATCCCTCCCCTAGGTACTGTGTGCTGCAGTGTACTTTCTAAACGCGGCCCGCATAGCGGGGATAGGCGGGATTATGTACCTATCTGTACATACCTACAGTGCATGCCTCTGTGTATGGAGAAAGGCAAGGGGCCGTCGTTGATCTCTTGGCAGTCAGCACAGAGCAGAGATCGACAGGTGGTCCACACCTGAGCTGAGCCCATGTAGGGCTGTGTAAGCTCCACCTCGGATGCTACGGTCTCAGTCCAAGGGATGCAAGCTTGAAGGGAAAGCTCTGACCATCCCATCTACATAGGTAGAGCCTCAATCTGGGGGTTGAGTGTCCCTGGTTGACTTCTCTCAATCAGTAGTCGGATGTCAGGGGTCTGGAGTACGTTCAAGTTTGTCTATATCTACATGTTTACAGACGAATCACTTATATGCTACCTTAATGCCCTTATAGATCCCCGACTTGATCCAAGGCGAGGCGAGTCGTAGGTCCGTCACATCGAAGTGTACCTATTAGCTAGTCGAAATGCGCGACACAAGAAACTGCGCACTCGATAATATTCTCGAGGGGATTTCTGTGGAATGGGATTAGATATTGTTATGGGCCTACGCAGATCTTTATACCAGCCAAGAAACTCCAGAACTAGGTATTAGTATGATTCTAGACTTAGCAGTCCAAAAAGGCATCTTCGGACATTTGATTTGGATGAGTACCATAATAATACTGAGTCTATCTGTAACCCGGTCCAGATTTTAATATATATGTGCCTCGACGACTAGGGCTTTCCTGTACTTTTGATATGTGTTGATGTCATGGCAGCCCTACGGGTGGCTAACCCAGCTGTGATACGATGTACGTACGCGGCAGTAGCTACCCCGAGGACAGAAACGTCTGCTGCTTGGCGTTACCAAGGTCTAGATAACCTTCATCCACAATCGGTAGCTGCAAAGCTTCGGCCGTGACACTCGAAGTCGGCGATACTACCGGCCTTGTCTCGTCTCCACCAGGTTGACTATCGGGACGTTACCGACGACACATAGTGTGGTGGGTAGGGGTAGATTTGTGATAGATTGCTACCTGCCTACCCATCCTCGAGGAGATCCCAGGGCGTTGGTACACGTCCGTGTCGACAAGTCCACTGCGGCGGGAATCCTTTAAAAGTCTCAAAGCTCCATGAAGCCCTACCCACTTGCTTAGTTAAACCTAGTAGGCCGTTCATTGCGTTCCCAACGATCCGCATCGTTGCTTACAAAAGTCCCCCGCTGGAAATTTCGATAAGATGGCTGAGCTAAGTCATCGACCGTTTATCTACAGTTTGAATTGTGTGTATACCGAAATCTAGTTGTCGATTAGACTATACAAGTCAGAAACACCCTCCGATTTGATAAGGCCATAATAGCATTTTGCTATTCTTAGAGCCGTGTTATTGTTTATTATCTCCTCGTGGCCACAGGTATATCTCGTCCTCGACCCAAGTATGCTAAAGAAAGACTTGCGTATCTGCATATTTTCTAGTTATCGTGAAAAATGGATAGTATCCTGATCACAGCTTCGGCACTCTAGGTGTTACATGTGAACCGTCCTGAAACAATATTTTATAGATTAGCTGTCCCCCTTTTCTTTTTAGTAATATGGATCCTATCAATTTGGTTGACGGTTGTTTTCAAGTATTGGCTAATTGAGGAGCTATTCCCCGTATTTTGACGGCCACTTGGTAAATCCCCAAAGAGACCACTGTATATGTGGTCCAACAGGGTAGATCTGTCCTCTTGCATGTATGAATGCACGGACGATGTTTTAGTGAAATCATTTGTGTTTGTATATATACATTGTTGGCGATTTGCCCAATCGATCAACTCAAAAATAAGTTTTCCAGAATCGTCAATGATCCCCGTGGGATCGTTTAGTGGACTCTGCAGCCAACTACATATTGCTGTATAGTTAACTTTCTGTAACAAGCAGACTCTGCTATAACCTAAAGCTAGGCATGATGTACATACTTATACATAAAAAATATATAAATTATATCCTTTAAAGGGATTATCACGTTATATCATCTGTTTTTGTACAATGCTCCAGTAAACCATTTACTGTCGCCATGATATCGTCATATTGCGGAAAAGGAAAAAGAGAAATTGTGGTCTAAGTAATCAGTATAGAGGGAGTATAATGTAGTGACGAATTGTGGCGTATTACTCCGTGCGCGTTCAGAAGTCCGATAATACCCTATGCGGTGTAGTTTCATTTTATATGCCGTGGTCAAAACCCGAGCCCCCACCGGGGCTCCTCCCAAACGCCGCATTATCTCCAGCCGCCGGAGGACGGCAGGGGACGCCGATGGCTCGAATCGCTCTGCCAATTCCTTGATTTCTTATATCCTCCCGGGTCCGATGGCGGCCAGGGGAACCGGGCAGGCAGATCACAGTAGGGCTGAGAGGCGAATTTGTATATTCAAACGTTAAAAGATTACCCCGTGCCAGTAGGCGACCGGCGGTTCGCAGTGTCTGCCTCGTGGCAGATGCACATTCAATGGTCTCGCAGTGATTTTCTTTTCATTGGGAGATGAGACTATTAGTTCTTCAGCTGCCTTGAGCCGTAGCCATCGTGAATACGAAACGAACGAGGCTTGTGTCCACGACGGTGTATGGTGGCGTCTAAGAGGGTGGGAAAGTCTTTGCGATCGTGTCAAATGCAGGCAGCTGATTCCTGGCCTGCTAACCTGGCTTACATACCTCTTGCACAGACAGATAAATTACCATGCAATGCCATTATTTCGACGTCAACCGAGCGAGAGATCTACTAGCGTCTCTATCCCGCCGAGTCTCAGGGCTTAGCACCACCTCGTTACAGCCCATGATACCAATTTCGGTATCGTTTTCGTATACGTATCAAGTGGGTGATACTCCTTTTAGTATTTTCAATGGATCTTGACGAAAATACAAGATACATTTGGCTTCTCCCCAATATATATGCCCATTACTGCGTTTGTACCTGGTATATGCATAGAGAAATTATAAGGGGGCGAATATGTAGCAGACAGGTCTTGAAGAATGCAAGTCAGCTCCCTCCCTCCCTCCCCCACCACGGCCCCCGTGTTCGGCATCCTTGAAGTTTCTGACATGTTAGGTGCTGCATCCCCGAACCAGTCCCTGTTAAAACATATGTATGCTGGGCAGGGTACATATCTTACAGCACATCCCAAGCCTGGACTCTACTTCCAGAAAGCTTGGAAGGGAATTCCATATGCGGCTAGACGAGCATTATTAACCAACCCTTGCACTTTCAGGGATTGACGAGGTACACGTGGATACATGTGTACCTACCCCATGTCGTCGACGCCATACATTGCCTACTGGAGCCGACAGGGTGCCAGACAGGGGTGTGTATAAGTGAAGGTCAGAGCTTGTTCTATCATGGAAATCTATTTTGTTCACAAATCGGTTTACATCCACAAGATATATAACACATACGCTAAGTTCCCCATTTTCGTCACCATATAGAATAACGTCTCAGCCTATCTAAAAATAAAGGCTCAGTCTATTGACCGCCGTCAACACTCTATCACCGGTGACGCCCAACCCTTGAAAGCCTTCTCGACGAAAACGCCTATCGTACTATAGAATGCAATGGAGGAAACTAGTGTCATTCTTGACTTTCCCTCGCCTACTAACTCGATGACGTACGTGTACGGTGACGCCGAGCTATACCTCGACTCTTCGGGTACCTCAACGACGACCAGCCCAATGGACTCTCCGGTAATGCGCTTCCCATGATGGACCTCTGTAATGGGCCTGTATCTAACTTCAAGACCATTTATAGTACGACATATCCTCAATAGGAATTTATAGCGGCGAAGAGCAGCCCGACGAGCCCGGAGATGCAAACCAACCAGAGTCCCAAGGGCCAGCCACGAAGCCTACAGCAAAGCGGAAGCGCGAGAACCGATACAAGAACGCACCACCGTCGGTCTTATCAGTAAGACTAATAATACACCCCAGATGAGAAACTATTCGGGGCGCACGGTTTCACTAACGTGCGTGTTCCACATAGCGTCGGAGAGCTCAGAATCGGGCGTCTCAGCGAGCCTACCGGGAGAGGAAAGACCAACGTATAAAGGACCTCGAGGTTCTGCTAAGAGAATCCCAACAGAAGATCGATGTGCTCAGCCGAGCTTACGACAACCTACAAGCGCAATTCATAAAGCTTAAGAGCATTCAAAACCCGCAGAACCACTACCAGCATGCCGATTTGGCGTATGACCCCACACTCGAACTATTCACGAGCGACATGGATATGTTTCTATATAGCGAGCAGCCATCGACGTTTCATTCATAGGCTTCTGGGGGAAGAATGTTTCTTTTATTCGTAATCTTCCAACACCAATGCGCCACTACTATCACGAACATTCTTAGTTTCACGATAGCGACGAACGGACCAAAACAAAACCCAGGAGGGTATTAATTTGAAAAAGGTATATACACAACGAAACAGCGCTGTCTGTGAGCGTAGGCGTTAGGTTCATCGGCGCTTCTGGAGTTTCGACCTCTCTCTCTCTTTTTGGATTTCTCAACGGGGGGAGTGGCACACGGGCTTGAGAACCCAGAAAGATACTCCAGTTGTTACTTTGTTTCAACGGTCGAGCCAAAGAGCCAGGCCAACTATGTCTTGATACTTTAGTCTCAAGGTCAACCAATAAAAAAAGTTTATTCAATTCGAACATCCCCCCTCCCCCCCCATGATCACCTGCTCCGATTCATGCGTAGGTTCTCGTGTAAACCTGCCGAACCACGGTTTTTCGGACGAAATAAACAAGACTGCAGGTCGGAACAATAAACTATTATTAAAGAGTATTCGCCTGAGTAAACCCTCAAGCCGTCCAAAATAGGGGCAATTCATCGCGACTTTCCATTGACGTGTACACGGAAAAGATTCGGTATTTACAGCTTCTTCTCAATGTAAAATCTACAGTAGTTTGACACTGGGGACTACCTAACTGGCCTATCCGAGGCTTGAGATTATGCTTGGATAGACTACCATTGCACCTCCATTGGCGTTACACCGCCATTGTGACATGATCTCGACTTCACTAGAAGCTAAAGAGTCGAGTAAACCTTTCAGTATGGTGTAAGGGGGAAATATTAGCTACCCCTGTCTTATTTCGGCATGTTTCAATAACATTGTACGTCTATCGACGTTTCCGCTACCCAACCTACATACGCGCCACGACGTTGAAGAATGGCAACGATATACCAGGCTTGTCACGTGGTTGGTTGACTTGCCTCAAGGGATGGGCTTCGGGTCAGCCGACGGCATTTTCTGGAAATACATCGACTTGATACAAAAGACTTAGGATTATCATCCAACTTGGCGACTCAGCTGCTGATCTCAGTGGAGAGTTAACGGTAACGGTAATCAATGTTAATATCGGATGTTGGTTGGGGATGGAGAAAGTTTGAGGATGCCCGAGTGAAGTTCAGCAATGGGTAAGGTCTTCAACATGTGGGTTATAACCTTGAGCGCTACTTCTCAGACACTTCCTAGCCTCCAATGGCATAAGAGGTGATCGATGTAGCCAACATAATGACCTGATGAGCGTCGTTGGGCTTACCTCCTTCGTAATTAACCCTGGCAGACCTGTACGCGCTGCTTCTATGCCAAGGCCCATTTCTCTTTCTCCCTCACAGAACCAGTAAATTCGAAATTGTTTCAAGGCATGTGAAGCTCGCTGGTGTTGCCAGAACCCCTCCACACTTGTCACATGTCATTTTTGCCAGAGCCGCCGACGATGTGGAGTGACTTGCAACACACAGCACATCCTCTGCTTCATACCCTTCTCAAGACCGATATTACATCTCTATTACTTTTAAGCTCGTTCTTGCTTCCCGGTCTTGCTCTCTCGTCTGTCATCATGACCAGGAAGCCTTTAGGCTCAAAATAGGATAGCAAAACACAAAGTAAATCGACCATTTTATCGCTCCATAGGTTTCAATGACCGACCGCTTCAATTTGGCAGGGGTGTAAATCTTGGCGTTCCTGTCTTGGTCTTGGTATACTAGGGGTACTGTCGACGTGACGATTTAATTGAAGTGGTGTGTCAACGTGGTTCTTTACTCTACCTTGAGCCGCAATCGGAACCATGCCGCCTACCCCTCTACTCGGCTATAATTCCGTCGTTTATCAAAAGGGGAAAAAATAAACAAGATGACTTCACTGGTTACTTTCATGGCTTTGGCGTACATATGTCGCTGAGTTGTTACGGAAGTAAATTGCTAATGGAAGCCAACCTCACCAGGACCGAGCTGTCCTCATGCCATATGTTTATGGCGATTAATCAATGGTTATTAAGAGCACAGCGAGCCAACGAAAAAGGAAGAAAATGAATGCATGACCTGAACATATATGCACATATATGCAGGAGAAACCATCCACTAGAGAATGCTTCCCCGTGGAGAACAGGGTTCTTACTCGGCAACTTAGATTATCGAGCTAAGGAAATACTCAAGGGCACGGGAAAGGTCTGAGTAATAGGGTGGTTAAAGGCTAACATCAATTAACTCAACTATAAAGGGCGTTGATCATATGCTACCTATGAGTATCCCCGAAGCGAGTTCATAATGGTATCCACATGTGCCCGCCAGCCTCGGATATTGCGCGTTCAGGAATGTGTAGCGATTGCCTGCGAGGTCGTGCTTGGTTATCAGTAACAAGTATTTTGACAGGACATGTCTCTGTTTCCCTTGAGTCCTGGCAATATATCCTAATGAATGCGACTTTGATGCCCGTTGAGGATTCGAGGGCATAGCCAGGACTCCTTTAGGGAACCCCGATTTCATGGGAGTTGCAGAGGTGGAATACGGCGCGAATCACGAACGAGGAATCTTTTTCCTTTAGACATCTGATATCCTCTATTAGTAACGCATTAAAGTCGCGGAGCTATACACAGGGATTGGTGGTAATATGAAGGAGAATTCCGATTGGCTCATATGCGAACGCATTTTATCCTTAGGGCTGGCCAAAACCGTACGTCGTATTCTGGTATTAGAGCTTGCTGGCCTACCGGAAGATCACCATTTAGCCTCAGAGTTTAGTGCTATTGTCATTCCTGGGCGAGTGTTTAGATCCATGTTACCATTTCAACCCCGTCCTCGACGAATTTGGATGGGTAGGAGGGAAATTGAGTATATCGTGTATACTGAGGGTGATATAATAAGCACGTTTAAATGACACCGGTAGGCTGTTCTTACATCTACTGAGGCCTCATGTAAATTGGTTTGGAAGAATATCTGTGTGAGTATCATTTGCTATACTGAATCTAGTGTGTAATGTTAGCGAGTGAGAGTAGTTATATATGAGATCGCTTCCCCGGATATTCGGGCCAATTAGCCAAGATGTTAATTAATATCGACATACAGCGGTGAAATACCTTTCAACCACGTACAGTTATTCAAATAGATCGATTACCCTAATATTTTGTTTCTAACTATATTGCTTATGGCACGATCGAAATACCCTACGAACACCACTTCTAATGCGGCAACTCAAAATTATATTGATTCTAGTTCTTAGCTATCTGTGGGCACTAGGGGCCGCAGAGTTCCAGAGCAGCTTCAAAAATGTTACCCAGGGGTCGGACCTACTATTACGTTGGGAGCCCGTCGACGATGCCGCCTATCCCCTGGCGATCCACGCGAAGCTTCTCAACAGAACGAGCGAGTATGGTGCAAACTCAATAGAAATGGACATTACAGGTAGGACAACTCCTAATAACAGCATAAACATAGGCGTTATTTCTCGTTAACAAGAAGTTAATAGCTGGGATCAACGGCACTTCATTCCTGTGGCAGTCCGTGCCGTACCCGCTTCCATATCTACAAACGGCTACGTACGAAATCGAATTGCGGCCCATGAGGTTGCTAGAAGTAGAGGCACCGGTTCCTGTACTAGCATCGTCGCCATATTTCATGATTACTGGGGCGGAAGATGAAAATGGTGATGAATCAAGGGTAAGACTTCCCCTTCCCCTTTGCCCCCTTTAATCATCACGTCGATCGTGAGGCTATCTAAAGAGCTAACAAAAACGTAGCCATTGGACGAGAATACCATCATGCCTTCAGTGCCTACGGATAAACCAAACCCCAATACAGGGATAAATAATAACGCTGCGATTGCAGCTGGACTCGTCATACCCGTGGTTGTAGCGCTAGCAGTCATCGGCTTCATATGGGTGCACCGGCGACAAAAGAAATCTCTCGAAGCAAAGAGAAAGCAAAGAGAAGCGCTTGTTATCGAATGATTCTTGTACTAGATTCACCTTGGCACTGGCGTATATCCTCGACAGAGCACGCGCAAGGGTACATCGATGGATTCAGTCCCGAGCCGACCGCGCTCGAGGGCGAGGGCGTAGATTCATCTAGGATCTATCGATTTGACACTACACCTGTTTCCTCAAGCCCTACCTGATTAATTCTTCGAGCTTTCCAACTCCACTGCTTCGCCACGCACACCCGCGTTAGGCGCCGTCGGGCGGGCAAACCAAGAGCAGGCACACACAACGACCAGAACGGCAAAGGCAAAATAGAAAGGGTACGAGAGCGAGCCACCTCCTCCGTCTGCCAGGCCCTTCTGAAACAGACCGGTCATACTCAACGAGAAGACTAGGAATCCCAGCTGCTCGACGACAGCGAGGAGTCCGAACAGTGTTCCTAGGTGCTCCTTTTCTATTACCTGTGCTATCATCGAGCGGGATAGGCCCGGCACGCCAGCGCCAAGGGTGAAGATAACCAAGCCCGCGATAGCCGCCGCGAGATTGGGGGCTGTGGCGATGATGAGCATCCCGACCATCAAAAACGGGGAGGAGCCAGTATTTAGGATGCGGTCGCGCCTGAGAACGGCAGTCTTGCGCAGCCAGTACGAGAGTAAAGGCAGAGCTACGATGAAGACCGCGAGGTTTGTTGCGGCGCTGACAGCTTGGAATCGGCTGGATTCCGAGTAGTCGCTCCGGTAGCGAATGGGAAGAACCTGTATCATCAAGAACAGTGCGCTGGAGCTCACTGGTATGACGAGCGATGCTGCGGGAATTAGGAGATACACGCTTCGGTGCCGGAGGGAGCTGAAGGTGCTTCTGATAGAGCTCCAGACTTGTCCGATCCTCGTGATCAAGTCCTTAGGGCTTGTTTGAGCTGGTGCTTGAGATCGCATATGTAGAGTTTCCGGAAGAGATAAAGCTATAGCCAGGCCAGCACCGAGGAAGCCGAGCCCGATGTATAAAGGTAGCCACAGAGACTTGGCCAGTAAAAATCCACCCAGCAGTGACCCTATGACCTCGCCGAGAAGGAAGCCACATATAGCTATCTGAAACCATGTCGTCCTATCACCTCCATCAGCTGTGGCTGCTATATCACTATGATTGGTATATATATGTCTCACCTCCATTTATCACTAGAGATATCTGATATCATGGTAAAAACGAGAGCTTCACCCACCCTGAACCCTCCGCCGAATAGGACTGCTACGTTTGCCCACAGTATAGACTCAACGGATACGTTGGGGAATATATGTGCCATCAGGACACTCCAGCCGTTGTTTATGAGCATACCCAAAATGCAGAAGCTAAAGATCCACTTGCGCCCGTAGATGTCAGCGGCAGCGGGGAACATCAAAGCAACTAGGAGTGCTACCACGCCAGGGCGGTCAGTATCTTCTCTACTCAGGGGTGAGATATAACGATATTCCCCAAAATAGGTCGAGGTCATGTAGCAGGTTGAGGTATCCCACTTACTGAGGAGAGAGCCGATAACGGTATTGACCAGGAGGAAGCGGTTGGTCTCCGCCACGACACGGGCATCCTGGGTACAGTCCTCCTCGGCGAGCTCCTCCGGAGGCAAATAGCCACGATGCTGACTGCATATGAGTGCCGTGACGACCGAGATAAACGGTACGCCGTTCAGTGTCAAGCCCATCTCGACGAGAAAAACGATTAGAGTGAGCACGGCCACTACAAAGCTAGCTCTCCGATACCATCGTTTTGAAGAGCTTCGTGTGAGGTCTGTAGACGACCCCCTAGTTTCCTGCCGCGGCGAAGTTTTGATAGCGGAATTCATCGTGAAGCGAAGATGCAAATTGGTTTAGGGAAAAGGGGCTGCGTATAAATATCCAGCTTTTAAATAAAACGTGTGATGAATGATCTGAAATTAGAGTTAAAGATATGATATATATAAGGTAGATCTGTATCACAAGTCGACACGTGATGTGAAGAAAAAGGGTATTCGCGTACACGTTAGATAATGTCTAAAAATTCGGTTTGACACAATAGCTGTCATATCGACAGTATCCCTATTTACATGGCTCAGTAAAACAGAATAAGCAAACAGCCGATTCAGTCAATGCTTAATGATCAAGACTTTGGCTTCTTCCTGGACCATGTTTGTCTATCTTAATATGCCTTGTCTTCTAACCTTTTTGCGCCCGACTCTCAGCCTTTGATATCAGAGCGCAGCTGAATCCATAAGAAACTGCGGAATTTCGCAAAATTGGGAAAAGAAAAAGAAAAAGGCACGGTTGACAATCAACAGTCGAGTCATGTTCTCTTGATATTTATATTATTGGAAATATATGTGTTTAGATGTTTTCTTGGCTGCTTCAGGCAAGTATTTACAGTGAGTCTATAACGCAAATGAGTAAGATGTGATTGACGCCCCTATGTAAGCATGTAGGTACATAGATGAAGCAGCCAACCTTCAACTAATAATCAACTTAGCGTGGATAAACTGGGTTCATAATAGATATGGTTGACGGCACGTAATGAGACTCGATATCAAAGCATTCTGATAGAGTTGGTCTTCAATTGGCATTATATCGATGTTGATATAGGTATAAGTCGCTCGCTACCTTTTTGAGCGACGACGTTCTGGTTAGGGCGATCTGGGGGAGCCCCAAATACCCCTGGAAATCGTGGTTCAGCGCTGATCATTATGCTGACTGGGGTTAGTAACACTCGGCATGGGTCGCGCCAGACTGCTGCAGATGGCCGATCAGGTGTGGATCAGGTAAATATTGCCAAGCTTCATACTAAGGATGCAGTGCTTCACACAAGTCGGAGACGTTTGCGTCTGCTTCGGGCGGCATATGTAGATTTGTACGATTCCTGCGCTATATCGCATTGAAAACTAACTGCAAAACCAAGTTGCCGTGGAGTGGACTGGCGAATACAATAGGATGTGGGATTGGACTCACGATGGTGCACCTGCAGATATCCTGGACAGCAAGCCGGAACTTAGCCTGTGCACTTGGGGGTACGCCGTCCTACGTGATCAAGGAGTGTGACACCGAGAAGGCTTTCAGCGAGATGAAGTTTGTTTTCACCGTGGCTTCTGTGTCGTCGTTAGACAGACAAGTAGATAGGGCGCATCCTTCAAGACCTCGACCGAACATGACTACTGTACTGGGTCTGTTGCATCCCATGGGTGCGGATCTCGAGGACGTATATTTCCAAGTCAAGGTGACTAAGGACCACGAGCTAGCCGAGGCGGCTAGCCGGACGACCTCATCGGCTACGACTACTGCTTCTTCTTCCTCCTCCTCCGGACCTAGCTCTAGCTCCAGCTCTAAGGGGGACAGCGACGACGTAGTCAAGGTTAACGGCGGCGTCAGCACCGGGGCGAGCCTTGCCGGCTTCTTCATCCTCGCCATGTGAGACGTTATTCTCGTCGACTACTTACGTAGTTTGGTGATGATGGCCGGGGAGGTTCTAGCGCTTAGGGTACCTATCTCGTAGGTATGACTAGCCAGAGGGGGGTTTAAAGGGGATATAATCTTTGTTATCGTCATTGGATATGTATACTCACACATATATTTTCGGGTACCTTTTAAACGAATGCTGTTTTGAGAAACAGGTGAGAGACGTAGGTCTGGGGTAAGACAGGGGCTAGCGGCCCCTATTTACATGTATGTTCTAAGCTGATTTGGCCAAGACATGCTTAGCAACTCAAAACTGGGCCCGGTCTCTGTCTGACTAAACATACCTGAGTAGGTATCTAGGTACCTACACAATTATTCGACGTAACCTTTTTTGCTCATGTGCAATGAGTCTGAATTGTACGGGCTGCTTTTTTATTCCCATCACTTAGCACAGTGAATAGTCTCGGCTATACAGATTCTAACCCGGTAGAGATTTCGAAACAAGACGATTGGAAAAGACCTCGTCTGCCTCGCTGAGACTCTGAGGAGCGAAAGCTTCCAAAGTCCAGCCCACCCTCCCCCTCTCCTCGCTACACGCAAACGGGAGAAGTGCCACGATGCATGCCCTGCGATTCCTGCGGCCTTCGATCAGTGGCTTCAGGACGCGCATACCACCCCCCTCCTCGCCTCCATCTTCTATCCTCCGCCGCCTCCAGCCCTTCCCCCGACGACCGCTGTCGCAAACCCCCCGCCGAACCAACAACTGGCCGCGTCCACCCCGCGATCGGCACAACTACGATGATCCGCACTACCGGCTATCGCAAGCGAAGCCGCTCGTGACCCCGGGCAGGCTCCGGCGCTTCGCGCGCTCGCCGAGCCTGCACACGACTATCGTCCTCGCCGTTTTAGGCGCTACCGCCTTCTATCTCTACAACCTCCAGACGGTGCCCGTCTCCGGGCGACGGCGGTTCAACTGCTTCAGCCAGAAGTACGTCGAGGCCGCGGCCGAGGCTCAGGTCCGACGCATTGAGTTCGAGATCGAGCAAAGCGGGCGCCATTTCCTAAGCGAGTGGGACCCACGGTCTATGATCGTCATGAGGGTGATGCGGAAGCTTATCCCCGTTAGTGGCATGGAGCACGCAGACTGGGAGATCAGGGTTATTGAGGATCCTAGTACGTAAACAACGAAAGGAAGAAAATCCAAAACAACAAACCAGAAAACATCTCGTGTCGTTTTACCCCTTTTACAATACGAGGAGGATGCTTTCGACGAGGGGGATGGAAGCTCTTCATATCGTGTGTAGAGTTCCAAAGACTAGGGGATTGGCTGACATTCGTGGCTTCGAATCGAGCTTCAGACACCGCCAACGCCTTCGTGCTTCCTGGAGGGAAGGTCTTTGTCTTTAGTGGCCTCCTGCCGATCGCACGAAACGAGAGCGGTCTAGCGGCAGTGCTTGGCCATGAGATCGCGCACAACCTGGCCGAGCACGGGGGCGAGCGCATGTCGTCGCAAATCGGTATCAACATCCTGCTGGGGAGCGCCATCCTCCTTACAGGCGGTATTGCCGTCCTCTTCACGTCCTTCATCGGCAGCACGATCCTCAACCTCCTGTTCGAGCGGCCCATGGGCCGCCGCCAGGAGAGCGAAGCCGACTACATCGGCCTCATGATGATGGCCGAGGCGTGCTACGACCCCCGCCAGGCCATCGGATTCTGGCAGCGCATGGAGATGGTGCAGAAGGGCGAGGAGCCGCCCGAGTGGCTGAGTACCCATCCTTCGGTATGTGACGTAGACCTTGCTAACTACCTGATAGCTTTCTACACATGTCTATCCCACCTCCCACAACAGTGAACTCGGAGAAACGTATTATGTGGCACGACTGACAGCTTCACAGAACAATAATCGGATCCAGAAGATACAAGAGTGGATGCCAAAGGCTCTAGAAAAGATGAACGAGAGCGATTGTCAGGGGACTTCGGCGTTTGCTGATTTGTTTAGACGGGCCTTGAAAACCGGCGTCGTGATAGTATAGACAATAAGCATCTCCCGCTCTTGATGATTATGATTGAATATAGCTAGCTGTTAGACCATGTTTACGGTTTATGTACCATCCGATGTTTTATAATTATTGCGGAAGCACCGCTCAAAGTCGATTGTGTTTAACACCGATATCAATCTGTACATCTACCTAGGTACCTACTTACCCCTATCTCAAATATCGAGGATACCTGCATGTACAGTATCCGAAACTAACAGTCTTATAGGTGGTAACTTCTAGTCAGCAGTTTGTGTTTAGACCGAAAGCGGAGTTTGGGGTTTAGAAGCTTGGCATGAAACCCCCCTGCACACCGTCCAGTGTTAGTCTGCTGACCAATGACGTCGAACGTAATCCAATCCTTGCTTACCTCTCTCTTGAGCCGAGGCTCAAATCATGAGACCCGACACGGAGGGTTCGGTCTCTTGCGTATCGCAACCGAGCAATCATCCATTCATTCATTTCTATCTTTACTGACACGCACACCTACGTAGACACTGCACACCGTCTACATATGCGCGCGAACGTATTGATATATTGTTTTCGTATAGCGAATCTATGAACATTTTTTAAAACCTCGTGATTCTTAAAGTCGGTTCGTCCGCCTCGTTTGCAATTGCACAATAGACAAGCCAGCCATCCGACACCGACGAGCGAAGAGCATATCACCTTGCCTACCTCGACCGCCACTTGCATACATAAACTTTCCGTAAATCTTACATCTACGCCTGTCGCCATGTCGAAGGCATTCACGGCCAAGGAAGTCGGCGAGCATAAGGACGAGAAGAGCGGCATGTACATCATTGTCGACAGCGGCGTATATGACATCACAAGTCAGTATTCTACTTCCTCCCTTTTATCTATACATCTATCCATACATGCATACGCACACACTCTCTTGCCATCCACATCACGAGTGCATGTGATCTTCAGTACATATGTATATCCTGAACAGAGTAGAGGGGGAAAGGGGGGGGATTAAGCGAGCTGACGCATAACGCCTAACAGATTTCCTCGACGAGCACCCCGGCGGGGCGAAGATCCTCAAGCGCATGGCCGGCAAGAACGCGACGAAGCAGTTCTGGAAGTACCACGGCAAGAACGTGCTCGAGAAGTACGGCGCGAAGCTGAAGGTCGGCGAGCTGGCCGAGACGGCGAAGCTGTAGAGGGCGAGAGGGCACGGGGCGAATGAGCAATCGGCCAGCCTTACAGTTTGAAAGAGGAGAAAGAGAGGAGATCCCATATGGGGTTTGGAGCCTTGCGATTATAGAAAGAGGGCGGGTTGGGGAAATATATATATATATGCTGCGATATAATAGAAGCGAGACGATGCGGAGCCCCCTTTTGGAACTTTTCATTGCATATACGATTGCATATACGGCTGCACGGTACGGAACGTTACAATAGAGAGCATTGGACATAACTGGCCGAGGTCCCTCGTCTGCGTTATATTTGAGCTGGCTACAATATCGAAATGCCAAGACCTTCCGGCATAAATTGCTCTAACCGTCTGGGTTCTTGACATGATGACTCTAAACTACGCCGTCTAGTATATAAGGGGGAATCCCGGATTTCTTGATGCGAAGAGACGATGAGATGGAGCCTTTGGAATGGTAAGATTGGGAAAGCGTGGGATGAGATAGAGATAGCGGTTATAGTGGATATGTATATTCGATCTATTTTATATATTCCCCATTCTCGAAGGAGCTCAAGAGGTTTAACAGTGAACGTATCTGTGACAGTTAGTTGTGCTTAGGATCCTAACGGCCGGGAGAAAGAGCTGTCGCGATATATAATTGTAACCTATGTGAATAGCCATTGTCCGCGCTTCTGGTCCGACAGAACTCCAGCATTGGGGCTAATGCGGTCTTGTCAGCGGAGTTCCATCGTTATAAATGGGCAACCCGTCCGTTGTTTGATGAGGCGGGGGGGTTCCATTCGGGTCCGGCAGGACGGCCTCGCCAGCAACTCCAGGTCTGTCAGTCCAGTAAGTGACAGAGATAGATGAGAGAGAGGCGACGCCGTATTCAAGTTCACAACGACGAGGACCTTGTTGTTGGCCGACTGCTTGGTCGCATTTTCCATATTCCGAGTGTTCGCCGTAAATACTCGACTCCTAGTTAGATAGAAAAGCACACTCATCAGAAAAGCGAGCAGTCAGAACAAGTCGCTGGCAAGAGCTATGCATGTCAAGGTTTTCAAGATATCGATGAATCCTCTGTAATCTATGCGATAGCCATCAGTCATCATGGACGACTTGGATGAGCAACCCCTATGTGTTATATACATGTGAACTCTCACATGTGAGAGATTGCCTATCAAATACTAAACTCAGGTTAGGTCGATAAGATACAGTGCAAACAGAGGCATATAACTTCAATCTGAGACTTGACCCTTTGTCACCCATAATCCTAATATGTATAGGCGAGATTCCAATAGCAGTCTCATGCAATGTTCACACGCTGGCTAAATATCTACCTACAATCAGGAGATAAGTATTCGAGAGCTTTCTGTTTGTTATGATTAAGATGCTGGGCCCGCGCTGGAATGGACATCCACACGCGCGGAGCTCCGACTTGGAACCGAACCGTAATTTATGATATCGTGGTTTATGACATACCTCTGAGCAGGTTAGGTAGGTAGTATGTAGCAAGTGTCTGTGTAAGTGGTCATTGCGTTGGACCACGGGGGAAAAAAAAAACAGAATTGTTGCTGCAAGTCTCCATGATCAAGATCGATACGATTTGTATCCACAACCTTTTCATCCCTCAAGAGCTGAATGAGCTACATACATAGGTAGCTACTAACCTACATGGTATAACTTGCGTGGATACAAAACGTATTTTTGTGTATTGTTTGCCTTCCCGTCGCTGCCATTCTGTCGGCCGGTAACGCCGCAACTTTATGTACCTGACGAACAGCTCCCGTTAATTACACGAATTGACGGTGTGCAAATGGTCAGAATTGGCACGGTTGTCTCATTGGCCTGGTCCGGACGGCTTGCTGGGATACATATTGTAGAAATTCCCCATACAATGCTACGGTGCTAAACCACCACCGGGATATGTAGCGGCGGTCGTTCGGCGCCAGACCTTCTTCGGTGAGCGCAGGTGGAGCATATAGGTACCAGGTAGGTTAGGTACCTAGATAAGCTAAGGTATAAACATATTTAGTGGGTACCTCTCTTTCTTATGTTTACTTTGTTTGATAAGACACAGACACAGGTACTGGTAAGTATTGTGTCCATGGTGATGATGGAAGCGTGTGCGTATAAGTCTATTGAGCATTGAGCGGTATGTCCCTTGTTTGCATGTCTCTCTGTACAACAGGTTTCCCGTCTGAAACCCGTTATGTGACTTGCAATTTACTCAGCGTACAGTAGTAATTTAATGTATCCATGTACATGTAGGCTCGAGAGCACCTAAAGTTCCCCGGGGTCCTTACCGGGGGTATACTTCCCTTGATCACTGTAATGATGTGCCTGGAGGAAGTACCTCTGGGCAGGATTGGCGTCATTGTCAGCTAAGCTTTCGGTGATATGGGAGCTTGGACCAGCACTAACTCATCATAGCACATAAACAATCCTACCTGGGGTGACGTCTCCACTTTCTTCATAGTGCATATCTAATTCAACTCGACGGTACCAATGCCATCTACCTTCGTTCCTACGTTCATACATATCACGCACAGCAACTCTTTAGACGTAAAGTCATCGCGAAGGGCAGAGCAACCACAGAAACTGCATAGCTCCCAAGCCAGTTTATAGGTACGTGAATTTGCAGTCTCGTGTTGTCCAGTGGCACGGCACGGTTATACCTCAAGGGCCGAGCTTCTCTCGGCGTCTCGCGACTTTCAGACCCTCGTCGCATTCCCCATAGCAGATCCCATGTTCCCTGCCTACTGCGGTATTACACTACCCACACTGGGGCCGGTGACCCCCAGCCATCGGCTTGTTAGACCAGACATGCACCTACAAAATCGCGCAGGAATCAGAAATCGAAGAAGAAAAAAAGGCGCCCTGCAAGCTTGCCCGTCTCCCACATCAGCCAAGCAATCAGAGCTACTCTTGCTTTCCCTCGCCTTTAACTCGAGCTCCATTCATATTAGCGCTTCATCTCCGTTCAAACCTTTTTTCTCTTTCTCTCCTACTCCTTCTCCCTTCCTCTCTTCAACTCACTTGTCCTTGCGCCGATTCCCCTTGTGAATTTACTCTGTCTAATCAAGGCTTGTGTTGTTCACAGATAAGCTCATCTGATCCTCACGACCTCGGCAACCTCCTCTATTTACAACTCGTCTTACAACAATCCCTCTAAAGCCGACAATTCCATCTCGCAGAGGTATGCTGCAATTCCTCCCAATTGGAATTGCGACGGCTCAGCCAGACCAACTTGTGCCAATTTCCCTCAATGTCTCGATCATCGCCAGCTTCCGCTTCGGGTCGCAAGCTACTACTGGTGGCGAATCAGCAGATGCTACACCGACTTCGGTTGACTGCCGGATGCGCCTTTTTTCCTCTAGGCACCGTCTATCGTACAACAAAGGGAATTGGCATCAATTGGTCCTGCTAGAGCTTGTCCAGCAATTCATACCTCTTAGTCCTGTATGCTAAGCTGTAAACAGACCGTCAAAATGCCTGCCATCAACAACGCCCTCGTCGCTCGCGAGACCTTTAGCCGCATTGTCCCTCGTGAAAACTGTAAGCATATCCTTCTACTGACGATTCTAACCTCGGCTTGTTCTATTTAGTAAGTACTAACTCATTATAGGGGCTCAACAAGAGGCTGGTGTCGTCGTTGTGTTCTGTAAGTGATCACAGACCTGGGCTCGGGGTTCCACATGGCACGGGCCTGGAGGAGCGTAGATCCCCCATCGAGGTTTTGGCGCAACTCCATGGCCCTAGCCATCCTTGTTAGTTGGTTATGCCTCAATGCTGACATCGAACTTGTAGGTATCGTATTTGTGGTGGCAGTCGGTCTCATTGCTCTGTGGATTTCCAAGTGCCTCGCCAGGAGAAGGGCCACGAAGCAAGCCGTGTCTGCTTAGATGATGACGAGGTAAATGTGGATGTACATGAGGGTAGTAGGGCGGTATCTTGCGTACGTCGGGACGAATTTGATGAGCAATGCGGGACCTACGTTTCGAATCGACAAACGGATTTCGCCTTTTCGAACGTATCGGGTCGAGTCCGGTCAATCATACTCGAGTGCGAGCTATATGACGCTGAGTGATGTTGGCTAGGGGTTGGGCTGAGAGTATAGGTTATGTGTTGACTTAAAAGCACAGAATAAGTGCGGAAGAGCTTTCGGCAAAGGATATGATCCTGGATCAAGATCCGAAATGCTAGGTTTACTTAATTTTCTCTAATGGCAATGCTATCTTAAACCAAACACCCTCTTGTGCATACCTGTTAGATGTTTCGTGCTGGCCGTATCTAGTAATTTCCAGAACATCTCTAGATAGGTCGAGGCTCCTGACAAGGCAGTTAAGCACTAAGGAATGTATGGCTATTCACCGAGTCTCCCGACACGATACCCCGTTTCCATCATATCTAATGCTATGTCACGCGACCAATCGACTCATGCCTCGTCGAATTCCATGGATAACTAAATCAGCATTTCGGACCAAGCGCCAACCCTTCAGTAAAGCTCCATCTTCTCCAGATGTATTAATCCATTTGCCGGCTACGATGGCCCCAATTAGCAAAATATTTATTTACTCCGCCGAAACCTGGCAAGTCAAATGATCCAAATAACGAGGAATTCAACTCACGGGTGAGAACTGTCTCAACTTAATACCAGCGGCCCTGAACACCTGGGCCGCCTCGCCGTCCATGCTATAGCCCTGATTGTAGACGACCTCGCTGATGCCGACCTGGACGATCTTGATGCTGCAGGTGAGGCAGGGGCAGGTGTTGCAGTAGAGCACGCTGCCGGGACGGATGCGCTCGCGGCCGGCCTCGAGCAGGGCGTTCTCCTCGGCGTGCAGGCACAGGCAGGTGGCGAGCGAGACGCCGCTGCCCTCGCCGGCGTTGCAGCGGGGGCAGCCGCCCTCGCCGCAGTTGGGCAGGCTCCGCGGGGTGCCGTTGTAGCCGGTGCTCAGGACGCGGTGGCGGGCGTCGACGAGGACGCAGCCGACGGCGCGCTTCATGCAGTTGCTCCGCCGCGCGGCCAGCGAGGCGAGGGACATGAAGTAGCCATCCCAGCTCGGGCGCAGGCGGTCGGCGTCGAGGAGGTCGAGCTTGCCGAGGGAGGCGTACAGGTGCGCGAGCGAGGCCGACGTGTTGAGCAGCCGCACCGTCGCGCGCGACATGAGCGGGAGGACCCCGCCCGCGGGGGGGTAGAGGTCCCGGTCCGAGGAGGTCACGAAGTCGCCTAGGGTCGCGATTGTTGGGGGTGGGGAGGGGGAGGGGGGGGAGGAAGGGGAGGAAGGGGAGCGCTGCCGCTCCTGGTACCGCTGCCAGCGCACTGTCACGGGCGCGTCCACGCTGATCAGGATGAAGAAGGGGCGCCGGCTCAGGGCGTCCAGGACCGCCTCGTCGTGGACGTCGGTCGTCACCCAGCGGGAGCGCCAGTGCTTCGTGACGAAGTCGAGGAGCGCGGCCGTCGTGGAGAAGGTGTAAGATGAAGACGAAGACGACGACGACGCTGCTGCTGCTGGGGTTGGTCCCGGGCGCGCGGGGCCGACGCTCTCCCCGGAGGTAGTATCTGGCGTATCTGCGGACAAGTCCGAGGAGCCATTTCCGTTGTCACTCTGAGACGACGGCAGCAGCGGTGGCTGCTGCTGCTGCTGTGTTTCCAGATGCAGCTTCTTGAAGCCGTGGTGGTCTATCAGGTACCGGGCCACCGTGCTCTTGCCGGCACATTTTGCTGGTCAATCGGTGTAAGCGGGGAAGAAGAAGAAAAAACCCAAAGAGAACTCGGAAGCGAACGAGATATTGAAGTTACCTATGGTGGTAGGTGGGTGGGTGTAGGTAAGCTTAGGGGTAGGTAAGGCATGTGAGTTTTTGGGACTTTACCGCCACAGATTCCAATCAGCATCGTCGTCGGTTCTGCCTATGGTTATTCGATGACTTTCTGGGATTTTAAGTATTCTTGATCACGTAATATATATGTGATGAATTATTTGGCCTCCCTTTTTTATCATTTATCGTGAGTCTTCGTGTGAGACCTCTCATATTAGGTAGGTACCTGATGTAATTAATAAGCCTGATCTTTAGTACAAACTTTTAGGTACCTCTTAGCCCCTATTTAGTTTTTGCCCAATTAAAAAAAAGCAACGCGTCGCGTTGACACGAGCGAGGAAATAAAGAGAAAGAAAAAAGAGAGAAATCCACTACCGGCATTTACCCGCTAACCTATTTAGCTGAATAAGCTCATGCGAGTTGCACATTGTAGCTTGAACCGAGGTTTCTGGCACAAGGATAGCACGTGACCTACGGGGTAATATCTGACCTTTAATCTGTACGGTTAAGACAATTCATGTAATGTATAATAGTTGTACCTGCTACATAATACTATTCATAACTCAACAATGAACATATAGAATAGAAATACACACAAAGAAATTGGTATGCACAAATCATGAGAGTAGACAAGGTAAAACAGCGAAGACAATCACCGTAACCATTCTAAAATGTAATTATCTCACCCATTGCTACGAAAAGATAGAGGGACCTTGTCTTGGTGCTGCAGCATGTCCTGGGGCGCAAAGGCTCATGTCAAGCATCTATTGCAAACAAAAACGAATTAAAGTAGGTAGGTATACTAATTTATACGTATCTCTAGTCTTGGGGAAACGAGAAACATCATATTTTTAAATATAGTCACAGCTCCTCTTAAGACGGTTATTATTCCTATGATAGCAGTAATTTATTGTGACAAGGGCTGATAGTCTTGGAACAATAGTTCAATTTCAATTAATAATTCTCTTTAATCTTAAGGGACTCAAGAGTCTAAGTTCGATCATGAGGTTCTTTAGGAATCGTTTGCCTATTTATATATTAACTGTTGCTTAAGGCATCTCTCACCTTATACATGTTAGTACCATTAAATTCAACATTATTATTTATCTTTAATAGCAATCTGCCTCATGACCAAATAGTCTTGGCGGCGCTTATAGGTGTCCATTCGTGTGACACGACTGTAGAGTTCCACTACATATATATAAAAGAACAGAGCATGGGGCATAATACACTAGAATCAGGAATTGGTATATTCAAGGGTCTATCCGCTTAATACCTATTGTTGTTGTGTCACGGAAGGTACGTACCTTTCCACACATGCAGCCACTGAGGTTATATCCACCCCCCCTTAATATTTTTATTTTTAGCTTCTTCTATACACTTACACACATCACAACCTGCACTTATTGCACGGCTTCGCCCATGTCACAAGGGACATACTCCTAACTGGCCTATTTCTCTTTTTCTAGCGTTTTGTGCTTCCTAGTGTGCTATTATACATTATACTTGGGAATTAGCGGTAATATATAAATATAACTCATAATACCGGTGTGTATTCTTTTTTTAGTTCTTAGTAATGGCCTTATAAGGATTGAAGGCTAAATAAATCGACTTATTAGTAAGTATTTGTGAAAATGTAATGAAGTATTACTTAGTAATGACTTAGTTTTAATGTAATATTTAATTTTAAAAAGATTATTATTTAAAGTATTAGTAAAAAGATTTAATTAAATATTTAAAAAGTGTAACTTAACTTTTTTATATTTTACGTTTTCGTTTATATCCTTTTCTTGTAAACTCGAAGAGGCGTTTATAAAATATCCGTTTAAACAAAGCTAGATATAACCTTAAAATATATTAACTGTCTTTATATATAAGATCCCACGAGGTGGAATAATTAAAGAATTAATAGAAGCCTCGTTATGCTTAGTTATATATATAATTGTTTTTTATAACTGGGTAATATGGTTTTTGTGGTTATTAACATGAGTGTGAGATGTAATAACTCTCATATGAAAGCCGATTTTAAGACTTTCTATAAAGCTATTGATTTTGTGCTTTGAGTTGCCTCGTATCGAACGAAATGATAAGTTTAATTCTTTTTAAATCTCATTAAATAGATTCTCGACTTTGGTTTTTAGAGGCTTATAAATTGGAAGATTGGCATATAATACCGTTGTCGCACAGTTTATGTAATTATAAATTATTGATAATGTTAAAGAAACTACATAGTTAATAGTTATCGTCAGCTCGTCAGCTCGGTTTAAATGTTTCCTGTTAAGAATCATGCCATGTGTATTATTTTGTTAATAGATATGACTTGTGCGAAGGATATTCGTAATGACGGCACTATGAGTATGCGTTAATGCGGATAACGATGATTTTTCATATGAGATTCTTCATACAAACCCCCGAGAAGAAAAATACTAGATACAAGGATTCGTTTCCTTAGTGGTAGCTGGACGAGAAAAGCGGCCTTAACAGGGAGAGCTAATATTGCAGCGTCAAGCAAGGTTTCGAGTATACCTATTAAAAGGTAATAAATATTGATGTTTATACAGGGTCTAGGGTTGTCGAGGGGGTGCCAAAAACTAGTAATCGGGATGCAAACGCAAAGGCTCACAACAAATGCTGCAAGAAACCATGCTGCGCTCAGACATATCATTACCATGGAACTGATTCGAAACTTTCGGGTTGAAAAGATGCGTTGATAGAATAGACAGATAGAAATCCTGACAAATGTAAGCCCAAAGGGGGAGATGAAGAAGCCGATATACAAAGATTAAAGTTTGTTAGTACATGTCAGAAGATAGAATAAAGCTGATATCTTCGATATTTACTACCTTCAAGTAGTTCTCCATGGCTGCAACATTCTCTGGTGACGGGGATAGTAACAATGCAGCGACTATTTCGGAAAATTCCTTGTTGTTGCTGCCCTTGAAGAGTCCTTCGATAATTAGCATTAAATAAAGTACCAGTAAAAAGGCGAGCATACCCCAGAAGTCGGCTGCTGTAGCTGCAATGTATGCGGGTAATACCGCAAGTATCAACCAGTCTTCCGCATGAATCTCGCTATTTAAAGAGAGCCTACACCAAAAACGCACAGCAGTAGATGATATAACGATGATGGTGCAGATTATACCCGTAACAAGTCTTTTCCTGCCACTTTCATTCAAGGCCATACTCCAAGTCGATGTTGAAAACCAATCTGATTATTTCTAGAGAAAAATAGGTAGTGTGAAGTAAATAGCGGTCCGTTATCAATGAGGACTCTACTGGATCACAATAGGAGAGCGGGCATAACTCTATTAATAGTCGTCGTAATTGATATAGAAAACTACCGCAAAGCTACCATAAAGCTACCTTGTCAGCATCAGTTTCCATAGGTTTACCTTCATGTTTCACGAGTAGAGTAAGAATATCTTGAATTAAAGTGAAGGGCCACAGCCTGCGATATGTTCTAGCTGCTATACAACATGTATTACCATTCATCAACTACCTAGTTGTAAACCACGAGCTTAATGTTGCATGGCGCCCCACATAGCTGCTTAATTAAGTAACTATTTTTATCTGTTATAATTTGTCGAACCTGTTGTGCAACTTCCTCCGAAGGCCCGGACCTTCGTACTAGATCCTCGGTGGGAATTCAAATTAAAGTGCAGATGTCATTGGTGCTAGGTTTGGCCGGGTTGTGTAGACAGTACTTAGGGACTCCTAATATCAAACTTATGATCGAATCATGCTGAGTTATGTTATAGATGTTGGAGATACCATCAAGTTGTTGCCTGCTTCTGGTTTCACAGCCGCTCACCGTGAAAGTCCACCAACATAATATTGTGGCGCCGTGCGACCCTTATTCAACCAAGTGGAACCTTAGGAACTCGTGCGAGGCTACTAATGGTCAACATACCAGTGGCATCCCTTAGGGACATGCTGCCCGGGAACTCCGCAACATGATTCTACCAGTTACCTACCTATATTGATATCATAGGCCTACGCTACACTTCCCACGAACAGCGACAGAAGACAGACCGCCACACGGTATTTCGAATATCGGAAACTGAAATATGTCTCGATTTCTTTTCCAGAATCCTCCAACGAGGAGATGGAAACACCTAAACCCTTCCGCGCACTTATTGTTGGTGGTGGCCTAGTAGGCCTTACTGCGGCCCATATCTTTTCAAAGGCCAATATCGACTTTCTAGTTCTAGAGAAACATGACACCCCGTTTTCCCCATACGGGACGACGTTAGCCTTGTGGCCGCAAACCTTCCGCATATTCGACCAGTTAGGCCTTCTCGAGGCTGTGCGGTTGATCCAAGATGTCATCAATGAGGACTTTGGGCTGTCAACTGAAGACGCACGTATTATCACGAGGGATAAAATGACCGAATTGGTGGAAAGGAAGTGAGTACCTATGTAGCCAAGAACCAACCCAATCCAGGAATGGATAGCTAATAATTTCAGTCATGGCTATGGACACAGAATCGTCCACCGCCTTGACATGCTCAAGCTTCTCTACGAAACCCTGCCAGATACGGTTAAAACCCGAATACTGCTAAAGAAACAGGTTCTGGACGCTACAATTTGCAAAGATTTGGGTGAAAATTACTTGCCAAGATGGAAGCACATATGAAGGGTCTATTATAATAGGAGCCGACGGGGTATGTAGTAGGGTTCGTCTGCTCATGCTCAGCCTCAAGGCAGACGTAATGCCAGAAGAATTACCACGAGACCAAATAAACCCATATATTTCTACATATCAGGTATATTTTGGGGCTATTCCTATGTTAGCTGGGTTAGCTCCTAACACTAGGTTTGATAGATCACGAGATGGTTTATCTACTCAAATTATTAACGGAACAAATCGGGCTTGGTTCGGCCTTTACAAGAAACTCGATTCTCCTACCTCAGATCACACGAGGTATACCGAGGCAGATAAATCTGGTGGACATTCCGTAACGTCGACGCGAAACAAACCAGCGATTCTGGGATGATCGATCTGGAAGAAGGACTCGTCAACCAATGGTTATTTAAGCGCTTTATACTCGTTGGAGATGCCGTTCGGAAGCTTGAGCCTCATGCCGGCTTAGGATACAATTGCGGCATAACAGATCTTGTCGTGCTTGCAAATAACTTACGACGGCTTTTGCAAATAAACGCTTCTCCAAGCATACAAGTTCTTGAAGAATTATTCCAAGCACATCAAGCTAAACGAATGATTGATACGCAAAAGACGGCGGATATTTCGATGAAAAGTTCCAGAAGTTTCGCATGGCTAACCTGGCAGGATAAGGTCATAGCGAAATATGCTACGCCTTATCTTCCCCTGAAAAGAATGATCATCAACTACACCATTGGAAAACTGGTTAGGGAGGCTCCGGTACTTGAATGGCTAGCTGAGAAGCAATTGCCGACTTCAGCTATACCTTGGAAGTATTATCCTCAAGTCTTTCAAGGTAATATAGCCCCGGTTACGGAACCTCAATCAGGCACGGTGCTGTCGTCGATTGCGGTATTACTAGTATCAATTCTCATTGTCATGTGGTTGAATTCTCTTCTATGTGGCTCATTGTCCATATACGCTTCGAACGGGATGGCAAAATAGCCCTCGTTATACATACATAGACATGTCTAATCGAATCGCAGAGCGGCGTATTACATTTTTTACTTCTATATGGTCCATTAAGTGTCTTCGTTCTATCACAAGTCTTTAAGGAAAGGGGAGGGGGGGAGAGGGGTCAGGTGCAGGGAACGACACCTCTAACAAATCAAATCGACTAGGTAATTATTGTATCTGATTCGATAGAGACGCTGGCAAGGAAATCCATGCGCTCCAAAGGTTGTCCTAAGTTTTTTTTCGTTTTGACTAGAATGCATTTAGGCCTATCATAAGAAAATGGCATTCCACGCTCCTTTCTGTGATATCAGAGATTAAGTGAAGGAGGCTGTGTAAGGCAATGGTCTAGGGGCGTCCTTTTCTTCCATCCCGAACTGCGTTGGTTTCGGTATCTCCCCTCCAACACATTTATCTTTAGCTTCTTCTGTACATTTATGATGGAATATCATAACTCTGACTAACAGGTTACACAGGATACAGCTGAAATTAGCTGCAGCTTTTTAAATCGTTCGAATTCTCGCCGCGAAGTCTTTCCGTCGTGTCTATCTTTCCCATCGTTTAGTAGGTCAAGCCCGCCATGGAAAGCCATCGTGTGCCTAGAACCGATCCCAAACGCTGGCGCCTCCTGAGTAAAGATGTTGACCACCGTTGGCTGTATCTTCGCGAGACGGAGAGCATTCAATCCGAACAAAGCGATGCAGAGCGCTACCTTCTAGGGTTACCTGTCGTAAATGGCGAGTCTAACCAACCAACGAAAGCCGCCATGCGATCCTTCGACGACACGGCTCGAGCTGGCTTTGATTTCTTCAGACGCCTTCAGCTTCCCGAGGGCCATTGGGTCGGCGACTACGGTGGGCCGAGCTTCCTTCTTCCAGGCCTCATATTCGCAATGTACATGTCACACACTCCAGTTCCAGACGAATGGAAGGTTGAAATAACGCGATACCTTGCAACGCATGTTAACTCAGATGGAGGCTGAGGATTGCACCTGGAAGGAAGATCAACTGTGTTTTCTACCGGATTATACTACGTCGTGCTACGAATCCTTGGCATGGAAAAAGATCACGCATTAGCCAGAAGGGCCAGGGACTATCTCCTATCCCTTGGTACGTTACCCGATTCGCTAGCCGTAATGATATTCTGACGACATTAAGGTGGAGCTGTAGGCACAATGGGGGAAGATCTGGCTTGCTTGCTTGAACTTGTTCGACTGGAATGGTGTGAACTGTATTCCCGTTGATTTGTGGCTTCTACCTAGATGGCTACCCTTTCACCCCTCGCGTTGGTGGGTGCAGTGCCGTGTGGTCTATCTTCCAACTTCGTATCTTTGGTCAAATCGCTGCACCACTCCTCTCACGCCGCTCCTTGCCGAGATTCGAGACGAGATTTATACACAGCCGTACGCCTCCACCGCCTTTATCAACTACCGCAACTATACTGCAGAGACAGATGCTATGCGCAAAGTCTCGCCCTTGCTCCTTTTCTTCTTTGTCATCTTATCTTTTTGGTGTAACCTACTTTGCCCGAAATGGCTCCTTCGTATGGCAAATAATAAGGTCTCGGAGTTGATGAGACGCGAGGAGCAAAATACGAATTTCAACTGTCTTGCGCCGGTAAATAAGGCTTTCCATATGGCCGCTACCGTTTTTGAGGACGGCCCCTCCTCCGAACGACTTCGACAACACCGCGAACACCTGTATATCTACCTATGGATGGGACCAGATGGTATGACTAGCAATGGCGCCAACGGAGCCCAGGTGTAGGATACAGCATTTGCAATCCAGGCCTCCGTAGAAGCGGGTCTTGCTCAAGATCAAAACTTTATGCTTTGTCTCGAGAAAGCTCACCATTTTCTGGACATATCACAACTGAGAGATAACTTGAAGGACCCTCACCGTCAACCGCGAAAAGGGGGTTGGCTTTTCAGCACTCGAAGCAACGGGTACATTGTCTCGGATTGCGCGGCCGAGAGCTTGAAAGCTGTTTTACTGCTACAAAACGTGTCCTCTTATCCACGCCGCATCGATGACTCTCAAAGACTGCGTTGACACTCTTCTGTCGATGCAAAATTACGATGGTGGCTTTGCTAGTTATGAAAAAATACGGGGCAGTAAATATCTCGAGTTGCTCAACCCAGCGGAGGTCTTTGATAAGATCATGGTGGAATATTCGTATCCAGAATGCACTACTGCGGTTTTGACTGCTCTCTCCTTGTTCACGAAATATTTCCCTCGATATCGAAAGCGCGAAATTGATGAAGTGATTCAAGCTGCAGTTCGATACGTCCGTAGTGTTCAAGAGCATGACGGTGGTTGGGGCGAGCATTACAGATCATGCCTTGAAAGGCGTTATATTCACCATGATACGAGCCAGGTGGTCAATACAGCTTGGGCCGTCCTGGCATTGATGCATGCTGGTTATCCTGATCTGACGCTAATTCATAAAGGACTTTAGGTATGATGAATGCTGAGCCAGGTTGAAACCATACACGATGCTGACTAGGCACAGCTAATTGGTGACCGCCAACAACATAACGGAGAGTGGCTACAAGAGAGTGTTGAGGGTGTCTTCAATAAAACCTGGTAACTATAGACTGCTTAAAGTATGGCTTGGATCAATAAATCAATACTAACCCTGGGTTCTAGCATGATAGGTTATCCAAACTATAAGTTTTACTTCCCGATCATGGCCTTGGGTGCATACTCGCAGGTGTATCTTCCCAAGCTGAAGGGTTAGACAGCTCTGATAGCAACGGCTTAGAAGGTGGAGTTTCTAGGTCTTAAAATTTTTGGAAGTGAGGGAAAATAAAAAAAGAAAAAGAAAAAACCCCTCGTCGAAATCGAATTAGTACTATTGCCAAAGCGGCGGCAGCGCACTAACTTTCGTCCATTACGATAACCTCGGTGGGATTGTAAATAGTTGGAATAATACTACACGGAGTGCCAAAGTGACTTGGAAGCGGCCTACAATTGTACTATGGGTAAGGTATATTAGGTCGCACTATCCACATATGGCTAGTGTGTGAGAAACAAGGTGCATTTAAGCGTTTCGCTCACCCCCATAGTGGTTCCCCCCCCCTGGCATCACGTCACGTCAGCCAGCGGTAGGTATAGGTACGCTAATCTGTCGCGTGGGATGAGGATGGTTGCCTTGATAACTCAGCTTCCCCATCCACGGTCACGAATGACTGCGACATGTGACCAAAATGTTCGGGGTCGTGATGGGCAAAGCTCGGTCTACTACTACCTCATATCCATACAACTCAGAACTAGTTTAATATAAATAGGGGATACAAAGAATGCTAATACGTCCCTCCCCGCTTGCAAACTTGCATAGCACAGAAAAACCACCTTCTCAACCAAAAGCCCCTCCCCTCCCCTCCCCCCGCCATTCTTACACCCATCGACAATACCGACATCCCCGACAATCCTCATTTGAACAAGCCACTTTCGCACATGCACCCGTACCTACCATACATCCCCGAGAAACCATCTCCACCAACATATCACCCGAGAGCCCGCGACATCCCTCCAGCATACATAGTCCTATTGCTATCGTCTCCAACCCCCACCGTCACCGAGCATTTAGGAAATCAATCGACCGATCGACCGACAATCTTCTTGGGCGCAAAGGAGACTGAAGCGACATGGCGGCCCTCAAGTTTGCGCCGTTCGCCTCCGAGATCGAGCTGCCCTTCTACTCGGCCCTGTTTGCCTCTAAGCTCGATCATGACAAATTAAGCGACTCGGCGCGGCCAGTCTTGGGCCTCTACGAACCTCGCCCGGGCACCGCTCCCGACGATAGCGTCAGGATGCAGGTGTTGGCTAGCGCCCTTACCAGTACGACGTGAGGCTGTCCTGTCCCGCCCCGATCCGTCTATCTACTCTGCATCACCCATCGATGGTGCTGTTTTCGTCGTCTCCAGAGCTAATCCGTGCCTCTATAGCGTGCCGCTCAACGCTGTACGAGCCGAAGGAATGATCAGAAACACGAACACGTTGGAAGCCTTCAAGCAGGTGGACAAGACTGAGGTGATCCAGAACGCCGCACGCCAAGTTGGTTACACCTTCGCCATCTACCGCGCCGCTTGTTAATATTCTTAGATCTGGGATGCCATCAAAGACGGCACTATCTACTCCGTTCCCTCGCTCCTCTCCCATTACGTCATACTCTCATATGCCGACCTGAAGAAATACCGAATGACCTACTGGTTTGGATTCCCGACCCTCCACTCCGACCCTCCCTGGAAGCGTACGGGCGACATCGCTCGTTTGACCTCCGACGAGAGCACCGCGCTCGTCGACCGAGTAGGAACTTGGCGGTATTCTGTCGACAACAGAGAATATGGCTTTTTCCTTGCCAAGAAATTACGGAATCAGAGGTCCTCGAGATCTCTCTCTCCACTCGACGAGGCGACCGAAAAAATAGGATACAAGTGGGAAGTTGGATCATTACGTGAATTCGAAAATGGATTTTTCCTCGGCATAGCAAACGAGGACAAATACGTAGCATTCGTGGACCCTTCGTCGTATGAGGAACATCCGGCCTGGCCTCTCAGGAACCTCCTGGTTCTTGTGAGACAGCGCTTTCACCTCAATAAAGTCCAGATACTGTGCTACCGGGATATACAATCTCGCAGGCACGAAGCGCGCAGCATCATATTGCCCCTTACCATGGACCCTGTGGACGAGATTGAGTCTTCTACCATGCCGAAAGCCACTGGTTGGGAGCGAAACCCGGCCGGTAAGCTTCAGGCAAGATCAGTCAGCCTAGCAGAGTCGATGAACCCTGCTCGCCTTGCCGATCAATCGGTGGATCTCAACCTCAAACTGATGAAATGGAGGATCTCGCCCGATTTGAATCTCGACGCTATCAAGAATACCAAATGCCTTCTGCTGGGCGCTGGTACGCTCGGCAGTTATGTCTCCAGGAATCTCATGGGATGGGGCGTCCGCAAGATCACGCTTGTCGACTATGGCGCCGTGTCCTTCTCAAATCCGGTCCGGCAGCCACTATTCGTATACGATGACTGTCTAAACGGGGGTGCACCTAAAGCAATCCGAGCCGCCGAGGCATTAAGGCAAATATATCCAGGTGTTGAGAGCCATGGGGAAGTCCTTTCTGTCCCCATGCTCGGCCACCCAATCGTGGAAAAAACCAAGGCGGACTTTGAGAAACTTAAGTCACTCATCGACGAACACGACGCCATCTTCCTCCTTATGGATAGTAGGGAATCACGGTGGCTTCCAACTGTGATGGGAAAGGCGGCAGGCAAGATTGTTATGAATGCTGCGCTTGGTTTCGATACGTACGTGGTCATGAGACACGGTGCTGAGCCTAAAGATGGTAGTGAGGAAACTTTAGGCTGCTATTTTTGCAACGACGTAGTTGCGCCGGGCGACGTAAGTTGATATACTTTCGAGTACGTTCATATACTGACACTAGTTTAGTCACAGAAAGATTTGACGCTTGACCAACAGTGTACGGTCACCAGACCGGGAATAGCTGCTATTGCATCAGCCCTCCTTGTCGAGCTTATGACGAGTCTCTTACAACACCCCCTCAGGCACCATGCCCCAGCACCGAAGACCACATCCACATCACCGGGTAATCATGAAAGCGACCCTAACGATGAATATGCTCTCGGAATAGTACCGCACCAGATCCGCGGCTTCCTCAACAGATTTCAAAATCTCCTCATCAAGGGTCAATCGTACCCTTGTTGCAGTGCTTGCAGCAAGCCGATTCTCTCAGCATACAGATCTGAGGGGTGGAACTTTGTAAAGCGTGCTCTTGAGGACAAGGAATATGTTGCTGAGCTCAGTGGTCTGGCTGAGGTTCAGAGAAAGGCAGAGGCAATTGCCGGAGAGGTCGAATGGGAGGAGGGCGACGAGGGCGGCGAGGAGGGTGACGAGGAGGGAGTTTTATTGTAGGGGTTGAATATTATCTTTCGAAACCATCGGATTGACCATATTTGGCGGAGAAAAACTCGTGCTGAGTGTTCAAGGTGCTGGAACCACCCTCAGGGGAGTAAGGCTTGGTGGAACTACAATACGCCTACACGTGAACACGGAGGAATCTTCGATCCAGGTCCTGCTTTACACAAAACCAGCGCCCACAGACATACCATCATCTAGCGAAGTTAAGATTGTCGATCGTCGACAGGTATAATAGCATCGAAGCTCCTAGGATATGATGGCCACGATTATATCCATTAAAATCTGGAAGTATGGAAACCATCGAAAGAAAAAAACAAGCGAGTTATAGCTTGCGTTTTGCATTTGAAGGAGAGACATCACGTAGGTATGATCCTGGGATTCATAGGAAATGGATATACGCATCTTGTTGGCAAGAACGGAGTTGAGGGCTGGGAAGCATACAAGCGAGAAGGCTTTAGGGAATGGTAGCCGTACTGAAGGAAGAGTCATGGAGTCCGAGAAGACACATAGAAAGGGGTTGGAGTGCGAATATACATCGTGGAAGAAGTGGTTGCCGTGATATGCTTCGAGTTGAAAGGCCCTCTTATGAATGGCAGATTCCCAAAACCTAGCTCTTTTAGGTTGGCTATCGAGATAATGCCTGAATCGAATGGGATGTATTCTGGGAGTACTAGACCGCGACTGTGTTCCGGGTAGGAGAAACTTAGAGGGGGGGCCTAAGTAGAGGGTTCCATGTTTATCATGAGGGCAATGACAAGACAGATTCCAGAATGCTTCTGAGATATGTCAGATATATATCAGGTAGATTAGCGACGGCTCGACGGCATAGGGGTGGTCTTCGTCGAGGTCAAGGTTGTCAGGCTCACGTATAGCGAATTTTCCGGATCCTCAAGACAGCTGCAACGTAACCTTGAGTTCTACCTACTACTCTTGGCTGCTTGGAAAATAGAGTTCACCCCATGACCATTTTCGTCTCTGGGCAGGGCCTCCTCCTCTCCGCCACCCCCTTAGCATAGGTATTTAGTCTTTTAGTCTTTTTCTTAACTACCGACCTACCTAGTAGCTGCCCTTCCTCGAACATACTTATGAAGTTTGGTTTGGTAGGCTGTGGTGGTGGTGGTGGTCTAAAGCTTTCGCTTGTTATTTAAGTTAGTTTTGACAGTGTGGGAGACTTAGCTCTCCAACACTATTACAACCTCCAATCCAACCCCAACCAACCTAAATAACCCCGAATCAGTTGCTAGTACCTATCACTGATCTGGGGGGAGCGTTCGTTCGGAGAATATTCGACCCCCGTTTGCTTCATGAAAGGGGGAGGGCGGGATTGGTGGACTCGGAGGCTTAGGTAGGTAGGTAGAACTACTAAGTGGGTGTATGTGGTCCCACCCATCACCCTCTTATATCTGCATGACCTTAGGTAGATATGTTTAAGGGTATGAATGGCACTATTCTCAGATAAACAGTGTCTTGACTACATGAAATATTAGGTAGGTTCATGCTTAAGTAGATAGGCTGGTTCTTAATTACTAAAATACCACTCTAATTAGCTCTCAGCCGAGTCGTGAGAATCATAGAGAGCCACCTCGAGTTGGCGCCACAAACCTAGGGCACGTAATCTGTTTGCTCTAGCCTCGAGGAAGTAGGTAAACTCGTCCCTATCGATCCTATTTCTTCTCAATTTCAATCTCCTCGTCCGCTCGATGGGGCAATAATGGAAAGTAGTGGTTCTAGTGCCGTTTCATATCGATCAGCGGCGTCGTCGCTTTGTCCAAGTCCATTAGCGGGCCGCATATCCCTCCCTTTCCCGAGTCATGAACGAAGACGGAAAGGAGCACAGGAGATAACCAAGAGCGCTAAATAGGAATCGAACCTAAACTCGCTGATACTCTCACTAAGACTACTCTAAGTTCGATATTCTCCCGGGCGTGACACTTGACGAACAACTCTAACCTTAGTATGTTAGTTGTTTAGTCACGGGGGAGGGAGGGAGTGGGCTACCTTTCGGTATATCAATTGGAGTGGGAAGGTTGAGCTTGTGAAATCTCATTGTCAGAGGCTTGCTTATTAGTCCTAGCCTCCACCCGAAAATCGCTATAGTTTCCTCCTCTGCCCTCTTTGGCTGAAACACTAGGTTCGATGGCCGAGGGTCTATGAACCGAGTGGTGCTGTCGTGGGGAAGGGGCTCTAATGCACGAGTTATATATCTACTACGATCTGTTGCCATATATTCCGGCCTGGTGATTTCCTCGACCCGCTTAACCTGCTCCATATTGAGATTGGGAGTCCTGGAAGAAACAGGGGTAAAGAAGCGCCTACTATATCACATATATTCGTGAACATAATACCTTATAAGATAACCTTATTCCTTTTATCCCGTCGGTTCCCGAGGAGCCCCTTCCTGCAAACCTAAACTCAGTCCTTCACTCAGGCAAAACTTTGATCATTCTTCGCGGACTGGTCCTTCATTAACGTGCTGGCTCACGTCATATAGTCATTCATTATCCAAGACCTTGCATTACGCTCCTTTCCTTACATTCCATCTTTCAAGGTCCATCCCCTCAAGGGTTACATCTAGGTTAGGATGTCTTCCCGTTTCACCGAGCTCGAGTGTGCCGCCTGCGATGTTATTCAGATCATCAAACAGATTCCGGAGCTGGAATATACACGGCTCTCGGTCATTGGTGGACTGGCACTATGGCATTACCTTCCGGACTACCGCCCAACTGATGTAAGATAGCCTCAAGCATAACTCATACATGTCTTATTGCAATATACTCACAGCATATTGTTGTCGAAGAACATTAACTTCATCACCAACATCTCGACATCCCCGAGCTGGGTGAAGAAGAGGTTACTCGAGTGGCCCAACGCGTCCTTCATCCTACGCTCGCAGATCCTTTACTACCAGAGCCCTAGTGGTCGAGAGGTCCAGATCGACATTAGCCCGGAATGGCTGGTATGATAAATATGCTAAACTTCGTCGTTTCGTTCCCCTCCCACTGACAGCATCTTAGTCCCCGTACCTACCGGACTCGGCCCGGAACATCCGCGACATCCCTTACGGTGAGGTACCGTACATCTCGCTCACGGACCTCATCGTCTTCAAGCTTGACTCAAGCGGGCTACGCTCCAACCTCGTCAAGAAGGAGCGCGACGCCCGCGACGCCGCGGCGCTCGTGGAGTTCGAGATCGGGAGGCGGCTATGCGAGGCCTCGCCGCCGCTGGAACTGTCCAGGAGGCAGGAGCAGGTCGTCGAAGAGGCGCTATGCGACGTGGCCAGGTGTGGGGCCAAGGAGAAGACCTGGTGGGAGAGGCACCTTGGGCTCTCGGGATCGGAATTTATACCATCAGGGACAGAGGGAGGGAGAGACGAGTATCGACAGCGCGCCCGCCTCCATTCCAACCCGAACCCCGGCACAGCGTGGTGGTACTACGAGCGCCTCGACCGCGCGCACCCGGACCACCTATCGCGTTTTAGCTCGTTCCGCCGCAGCAGCACCACCGCCGTCTCCGCTGCCCAGGACCCTTCTGCCGCCGTGCGACCGGGCGTCGCGCGCTCGGCCAGCTACACGGGCTACGACCGGCGGTGCGCCCGGGACTACCGGTTCCAACAGCAGCGGGCGTTCCGGTCCCCGGCGGTTGGCGCCGCCACGCTGACGCAGCCCAAGACGACGAACGCGAGCTACTACGGGTACGCGTATGCCCCCTCCTCCCCCCATTCCTACGCGTCTCCCACGATGGGAGGAGGGTCGACGCCCAAGCGGCTGAGCATCACATCCTCGGACTCAGGGTACAGCAGCAGCAGTGGCGGCGGCGGCGGCGACTGCGACGGGCAGTTCTACTACCTCGAGCCCGCCGGGAGCAGCGTTGGCGTCGGCGGCGGCGAAAATGACGTCTCGGGATGGGTTTTCGACGACGAGAGGGAAGTCTGGGAGGGGGTGGGGGAGTTTGGAAGGAAGAGGGGTAGTAATAATGTGTTGAGGTCAGGAGGAGGGGGGAGGAGGATGGGAAGGGCGAGGGGCTATTCCGATCTTAGTAGCAGCAGCATGATGGGAGGAGGAGGCCTGGAGACGGTGCCGGAACACGAGAATGAGAGGGCGCCGGTTAAGAGGAGCGTCACGTTTCAGCTATAGGGGGGGGATATTATTTTGGGAAGACGATGAGCTCGGATGTTACGTCTGGCATAACTACCTACCGACTAGGTTACCTACCTGTCTACTTCACGTTGGGTCCTAGTTAGACATTTTACTCTACGAGCCTGCCTATCCACCTGTATGAAGCGTTAAAGAATAAAATATATCAAAATATTGGAGTTTTTTTTTTTTTTTTTTTTTTTTGTGTGTGTGAGATGGCTATGAAAATAGGTGCTAGGTAGGTGTCGAAGTTACACGTGTAATTTGTGAGAGTAAATAGTGAGGGCAAATTAGGTGCAGGTGATGATTATTCGAGAGGAACTGACCGGATTCAGGAGAGGTCAAGCGCCCTGTGGCGCAGGGAATGAAGATCATCCGTCCTCCACAATCCACATGCGCAAACGACGGGGACCTAATTAACTCCGAACCCCCCACCCCTTTTTCCCTCTTCGATCTGGCTGCCTTGTAACTTTAATTGGTTGACAAGCTTCGGGTTCGCTTTCTTTACTGCTTACCTACCCGGTTACTCCGTATTCCGTACATAAACATATACGGATTACGTGCAGGTGTGCAATACATACCCAGACGAACAAATAAAATGAAACGAACGCGAAAGAATTAAACTTATTTACCTTAACTTTGCCTACATTCAATTAATTATATTGGACCTTGTGATGATATCAAGTCGGATAATCATCAGATCTTTTTTTTTTTCTTCGCTGCCGGTTATACCTAAGGACTTGAAACCTCTCGTGTTCTACCCACTACACCCGTCTTACCTATATTGATTCCTATGTACAAGGCATAGCATAGCTTAGCATATCACGGCACGGCACCTGACTCATATCCCTCCCCGTTGGTCCGTCCGTTCGTTTTTCGTTTCTTCATCGCTCTAAACAATAGCTATTTTATTTTCTGTCTTTTGGTTGTTCTGATCCTTTTTTTAATGACAAGTATAGCTTATGATTAAGGGGTGGGAAGCAAACCAAGCGTCGCATCTCGTATAAAACCCGCCAGAGTCGAATTCCTGTACCTATTCATTCGGCTTACCCCCACTCATCACATTATTATTATTATTAGCATTGCTGGCCTCTTTTCTTTTTCCTTCCCCTTTGAAGAAAGACCAAAAAAAAGAAAAGAAAGATTCTCGTCCTGACAAAGAGAATTGGCTTGATTGGCTGAACAAGAGCCGAACATTTTGGGAAAAGGAGAGAGAGAGAGAGAGAGAGAGAGAAACAAGGAAAGAAGAAGAAGGCTCAGCTTGTCGAGGAGTAATTTAGTTGTCTTGTCTTGTCTCTCTTCGCCTCGTCTCGTTTCGTCTTGTCTCGTCACGTGGGGCTAAATCCCAAGACATTCTTTTTTTAAAACCTCTTATACAATACACCTTACCTACCTACACTATACGCCTGACTCCGTCTCTGCTCTTGCCGTTTTCGGAGCACATCCGAGGTTAAAAATCTTATGCGCAGCGGCTGAGAGCTTCGTAAGCCGATTTCCTCCCAGGCGGGAAGAATCATATCTGAAAGGCCTATCATAAAAAAGAAGAAAAAAAGAAACTAGAAACTTTCGCGAAGGGGAGCTTCTCAGTCCTAAGACGGGGAGAAGAAAAAAGAAAAAAGAAAGGGCCTTATTCGATGAGCTAGCTGGGAAAAGGGGGTTCCCCAGAAGGCCGTTGCTCACTCACACGCACTCATTCTCACTCTCTGAAAACCCTAATAAAACCTATCCATCAAACCGTCGCCAACGATGACGACGGCGATAGGCAACCTCCTGCGCTCGCGGTTCACGCGCAAGGAGTCGGTCCACGACTACGTCGGCGTCCTGGTCTCGCTCGAGGAGGCCCACCTGCACAGCCACTCGGCCCGGACGGGGCGGACCGAGTTCGAGGAGCGGAGGAGCTCCGGCGAGGACGGGTACGCGGACGCGGGCGGCGGAGATGACGAAGATGACGACGATGATGATGATGACGCCGCCAAGGGCCGCGGCCGCGATCACGAGAGCACGGGCATGCTGCAGATGAGCGCGGCTGAGTACACTATCGAGGGTCTGCGGCGGGAGGTGCGCAAGGGGGAGCCGGGGCAGCGGTTGACGGAGTATGAGTGTGAGTTTTATTTTAATCTTAAAATTATTGGAAGTCCCGGTCATACCGCTACGGCCATTATGATGATGGTCCTTGTGTTCGACGGCAGCCGGGGTGTTTGCTGATGAGACGGGTGACGCAGTGAAGTCGAAACTCATCAACAAGGCCATCCAGGATATCGGTATGGGCCGGTACAACTGGCAGCTCTTCGTCCTATGTGGATTCGGGTGGTTCGCGGATAAGTAAGTCTGACCCTACTACTGCTCTATATATATGTAACGGTTTTTTTGTGTTTGCTAACACTCTTTTTCCTGTAGTCTTTGGATGCAAGTAAGTCAACCAACCCCACCTGCAACCCCGAACTTTAGGGGGTGCGCCACGGCCCAATGTCTTGGAACCTATGTCTTAACTTTTTTTTTCTTCTTTCTCTTTGCTTGTCTAGGGCGTTTCTTTAACTCTGCCGTCGCTCTCGCAAGAATTCGGCATCTCGGAGAAGCAGGTCAGGTACACGACGAGCTCCCTGTTCGTCGGCCTGTCCCTCGGGAGCGCGCTGTGGGGCGCGGGCGCGGATATCATGGGCAGGCGGATCGCGTTCAACGTCACCCTGCTGATCACGAGCATCTTCGGCATCTGGGCGGCCTACGCGCCGAGCTGGGGCGCCGTCTGCTTCCTGTTCGCGTGCATGGGCTCCGGCGTGGGCGGGAACCTGCCCGTCGACGGGGCCCTGTTCCTCGAGTTCCTGCCGGACGCTTCGAGCTCCCTCTTGACGCTGCTGTCGGTCTGGTGGCCGGTGGGGCAGCTCGTCTCGTCGCTCTTCGCCTGGTTCTTCATCACCAACTGGCCGGTCGAGGAGGGCTGGCGCCGCTTCGTCCTGACCATCGGCATAGTCACCTTCGTCATGTTTCTCATCCGGTTCTGTGTCTTCCACCTGTTCGAGTCGCCCAAGTACCTCCTCTCGCAGGGCCGCCAGTCCGAAGCGGTAGCCGTCGTACACGGCAGTGAGTTGATTTTTGGAGTTCTTTATTGCCCCTTATAGCCTGTCTCATGAGTTAAACATGCCCGTTCCGGCTTGTGGTTTGACTTTTTGCTCCCGAGACATGTTTCATGGGTTAAAAAAAGAAGTCCAAATATAGCAATTACTGACCCCCCCTTTCTGCAGTCGCCTACCGGAACAATAAGATGACCTGGCTCACCGAGGAGATCCTGGACGCCGTCGCCGACAGCGACGGTACGGAACGGATGCCTGCAAGGGCGTCCGCCGGTAACATCCTGAAGCGCAACCTCGCCTCCCTCTCGCTCGGCCGCGTACGGCCGCTATTTCAGAACCGCAAGCTCGGCATCGCAACCCTCCTCATGTGGTTCTGCTGGGCCACCATAGGCATGGGCTACCCGCTATTCAACGCCTTCCTCCCGCAGTACCTCTCCCACGGCGGCGCCGATGTGCCCGTCGGCGGCGGCGGCGGCGGTGGCGGTGACGGCGCGACCGCCACGCCCGCGGAGACGTACCGCAACTACGCCATCATCTCGACGGTCGGGGTGCCGGGCAGCCTGCTCGCCGCGTACGCGGTGGACCACCGGTCGCCGCTGCTGGGCCGCCGGGGCACGCTCGCCATCTCGACGCTCGTCTCGGCCGTGTTCCTCTTCCTCTTCGTCGCGCTCGGCACGACGCCCGGCGCCCAGCTCGCCCTCACCTGCGTCGAGGCCTTCTGCCAGAACATCATGTACGGCGTCCTCTACGCCTTCACCCCCGAGATCTTCCCCGCCCCCGTCCGCGGCGCCGGCACCGGCGTCGCCAGCTTCCTCAACCGCGTCGCCGGCCTCGCCGCCCCCCTGCTCGCCGCCAACGTCCCCGGCGACGGCACCAAGGCCCCCATCTACCTCTCCGCCGTCCTGATCCTCGCCGCCTTCGTCGGCATGGTCTTGATCCCCATCGAGACGAGGGGGAGGCAGAGGCTCTAGTCTAGAGGGGGCCTAGCACATATATTTGCATATACATATATACCCTTCAACATCCCCCTTTTTACTAACAAAAAGCCAGCGTTTTCTGTGTTTCAATATTGGTTTCCTGTTGCAGCATAGCATTAGGTAGTTTCTCTCTCTTTTGATTCTGTTTCGTCTTCTTTTTTCATTTTTTTTCATCGGCATGTATATATCTTTACGGGTTTAAGCATGGGGAAAAGAGAAAGCATTTGGGTTCAAAAAGGGCATAAATACGGGTTAGTAGGTTAGTAGTTTCACTCGAGATATAATATAGTATCTATCACATGTGGTAAAATTCACGGGGCATATTAACACCCGAAAAAGTGAAGCCAAACGTAAAAATTAAACAATCGCATTTAATAGTTTCTATGTATGGGACATTAAGCCCCCATCTTCCTCTTTCTTTCTCGATAAATAGAGATGCACTCTTTTCCCCTACTATTATTATTTATATGTAATAGAGAAAAAGAAATCCCATATCTCTTCCATGCCCGACCATACCCTTCTTAGATTCACATATGTCATCTATCTACCTATTCCCCCTCGCCCCGGCGGGCGCGTCCAGCCTCCGCTTCTGGAACGACCTTCCTAAGGCGTCCCGCACCATGGGGTCGGCGCGGATCGTGTTCTGCACGAGCCACTCCTTCAGCTTGGAGCGCATGCTGCCGAGGACCTCGGGGTCGCCGGCGAAGGGCGCCATCTCGAGCTCCATGAGGCGCGTGGCGTCGACGTCCATGGCGCGCGCCGTCTGCTCGAGGCGGTCGAGGTTCTGCAGCAGCAACTTGTCGTTGTCCGCGGCGCTTCCGCTTCCGCCTTCTCCTCTCGCGTCCTCCCCGCCGGCGCCGCCCTTCTTCTGTTGTCCTTGCTGTAGTAGCGGGCCGATCTGGCTGAAGGCGATGTAGACGGTGACGCAGAGCTTGCGGGCGAGGCCGACGACCTGGAAGGGCAGGTAGGGCGGGTGGGAGGTAAAGCGGGCGAGGAAGGGGTTCAGGACGGCGGCGACGAAGCGCGGGGCGCGCGGGCGCGTGACGACGTGCAGCTCGAAGACGCACAGCGACACGAGCGTCAGCCAGCGCCAGTACCGGCCCCACTCGAGGTAGCCCAGCAGACCCATCACGTACATGAGGACGGCAGCGAGCCCGTAGTACGGCAGCAGGCCCTGGGTGCCGCGCACCACATAGTCCCGCACCGTCGTACAGTGCTTCCAGTCGACCACGTCCGGGCCGAAGCGCTCGTACGCGAAGCGCCGCGCCGGATCGGTGAGCACGTCCGACGCGGTCTTGAGGTGCATGAAGTAGTCCCCACCACTGTCACCAGCCCCATCGGCGCCATTGTTGTTGTTATTGAAGCCGACCTTGTCCGGGTGGTGCAGGGCGGCGAGGCGGCGGAAGCGGCTCTTGATGTCGCGCTCGGATGCGGTGAAGGGCACGCCCAGGTCCGAGTAGAAGTCGCCGGCGCGGCGAAGTTCGTAGTCGGCCTCGTAGATGGTGTACAGCAGGTACAGCGACATGACGAGGATGTGGATGCGCCGGCGGTGCTCGGCGTAGCGCGGCGAGTTGGGCGCCGGGCGGGGGTCGCCGGCGCGGATGGTGAGGCCGTAGTAGATCGATTGGACCCAACCGGTGACGAGCTGCGAACAGACAAGGGTCAGTCAGTGCTGGTTTCTTGCGGATCCCCAATGGGACTGTTTGCTGTTTCCTTTTGCGCGCGGGTATTTCGTTTATTTATTGTGTAAGGGAATGGGGCAGTAATACGAAGGGACGTACATTGGGGAGGAATGTCCACCCCAAGAGGGAGAGGAGTTGGTTGTTGGCCATAGTTAGAAGAAAAGGTGGTGGTGGTGGTGAGGTTCAAGTAAAGAGGTGGGTTATATCATGGCGGGAGACTGTCGGGGTTGTTCTTTGCGTAGCTACGCGAGCATTGGCCTCTGTTAGAAACGAAAAAAGAATGTGTGTGTGTATAGCTGCAATAAACAAATGAGTGGTAGCAGCAATAGTAGCAGTAGCAGTGCGAGTAGTAGATCGATCTATCGAGATGGATAGATGACGATGTTACGTAGCGAACACATGTGAACACATGTGCGATCCAGTCAAAGTTATTAATTAGTTTTAGTGTTGGTCCCTGACTTTTGGGTTGACAGGCAGGGGTTCTTATTTTAGGGCGGCCTTAGTTGCTGCTAGCCACCAGCTGGCGGCAGAGGACAGGTGGGGTTCCTCTTCTTTGTCGACGGCTCTACTCTCATCTCATCACTAGGTACTAAACTAAAAGGAGGTATGAGACTAACGCCGTAGTGGTTTAATTCTACTGAATAGAGTTTGTCTTCCGCCATTCTCTTACTCGGACAAATGATTTTATACATGAGAGCTAATTCCTCCTATTTTTCTAACCTAGACGCTAGTCTTTACGCCGGTTCTCATGTGAACATGAGCGCATGGCAATGAAGACCTCTGCATTATGTCTCTCTCTCTCTCTTTCTCGCGTTATTCCAGACGATGTCCGCTCGAAAAGGCAGACAGATTCCTAGCCCTGTCTACCTAGGTAGGTAGTATTCATCGCCCGCCAACTTCCCGGCACATACACGACGGCATTGATTCAACCCCCTTTGCGTTCGGACATCGATTATAAACGCAAAGGCCTGGCCATGATAAGAATATCGCGCTTGTGATCTGTGGCGGCGAATGCTTGCTTTATTTCGGAGCAATCTCGACGAGGGGTTCCGTCCTCGCCACCACTCATCAGCTACCTCCTCTACCCTGCTCACTATTCGACGAGGAGCCCCGATTCCATCGAGGGTCGTGATTAGAATGCTATGACGGATATGACAGTATGAGCTTCCCCTCTCGGACAATATAAAGTAGTGCAGCTAGAGAGAGCTGCCAGTGGTGAAATGGTAAGATGCAGTGGACGGACGTACGGCGCTCCGCCTAGCTTCCTTTATCGACGACCGCGTGTATCTGAATGGAGATCAGTACCTATACCATAGCTCTCCGAAAGAAAGGAGTGTATGGTTATATACGCGAACAGGACACAGGCCATGGTGAAAGCGGCGGCGGGAGCCATGATCGTCTGTGGATCCAGTTAGCATCGTGATGGCATTGCGGCATTGCGTTGCGACTGCGAAGGAAGACGCATACTCGCGGCGTAAGGCCTCCTTTGGGAAGCATCGTGGAGCAGGCCAGAGGATATGGAAGATGTACTAATTGAACGAATTTGTTAGAGAGCACCGAAGACGAAATGATCGATGGATGAGATTGGGATGAAATTGAGAAGAAATGATTTTTGTTAGTGGCCATCAGCTGGCCGTCAGTCGGCAAACGAGGATTTATCGTATGATTTTCCTTCCCACTTCGTGTCTCCTCTCAACACTATCCGTAACAGGCAGCTTATTATTATGCCCAGTGAGTGAGTGTGTTTACTAACGATATATACATATTACACCAGTTCCAAGTCGAAACTAGGCCTGCGTCAGACGAGGATGGCTCAGAACATATATCCAGCTCCCTTGTTTCTGTCGTGGCCCCCCCTGCCTACCTAGTATTTAGGGACTTTCACCGGTTCCGCCCCCGGCCGAGGGAACATTTTCGAGACGCGCCATGAAGTCATCGTCTTTCTCCACTGAATAGTCACAATCTGCATCGTTTTCTTCCTTGCGGATCCAGAGTTTAGCTGGAGCAAGACGCCGTGCTCTTCTTAAGGGACCTTCCCCCATGTAGGTAGGAGGGTCCTGGTTCGCCGCCGCCACGAAGACCCTTTCTGTGAACCACTTAGGTGTCATGGCCTCACAGTCTCCCTTTATCTGTTTTTCCCCGACCAGCTCGGTCAACCAGTTGGGGTCCCAGGCGTGCCGGAAACACGCCAGATCCGTCCTCTGCTCGTATTTTTGGCTTAGGGTATTATACGCCCGCTGCAGTTCCTTCGATTTCAAGAAATGATCGGTTAGCGGACGAGACCAGATAATTATAGCTGGGTTCGAGGTTTCCATGACGATTTCCTGCAAAGAAGGATAACAGCCGACGGAGAAGATGAGGGTCTCGCTGTTGATGGCCACGTAAGGCGAGCGGGCATTCTCGTCGTTGTCGAAGACCGTGATGCCATATCTCGTTAAAGCTTCTACGTCTCCCTCCTGGTACGAGCTATCGTAAGCCATGACCGGTACTGGCTGCCCCACGAATTCCCTGATTATACTCTGCATGGTGAGCGCTGCAGCGTGCTGGTAAGTAACCCGTTCGATCTTGTTGAGCTGTACCGCAGTCATGCGGTTCGTTGGCACATCGGGGGCGATGGACCCTAGCCCGAAGCAGATAATTTGAGTAATCCATGGCATCCGTCCCTCGTCGATCAGGTTCTTGAAGTATACCTGTAAGTCCTTACAGCATTGTGATTTCTTCCAGTTCAAATCGCATTGGAGCAGTAATTTATATATGGTCTCCGCGGGCAAGTGCCTGTAAACGTGCTCGCTATATCGCCATTAACACTAAACAGAACTATTCTATTCCTTACCCTCATACGATAGAGGTACTCACGGATATCTCATGACGAGCCATCTATCCTCAATCGCTTTTACGCGTTTGGTTATAATACCTTCTCTCTCGGCTGGATCAAGTCTCTCGGCTGGATTGAAGCTCGACGATAATAGACGATAGAGATCTGGTACATGGGGGAACCAGATGTCATCTGGCTCTTCGGCGGGGAGATCTCGATGTACGGTCTCGAGGCCTTCGTCATCTTGGTTCTCAGATTCAAACGCGTCGGGGTCGCTAATAATAACCGTCTCGTCGGAGCCGTGTTCGCGAGAATCGGATCCTTGTAGACTCGCCTCGCGGGCGTCAGAAACGTGAGCGCTAGTTCCTGGAGCATCGGTTATAAGAGTATCTAGGTCGTAAAACTCCTAGTCGGCCATGCTGGATGCTCGTATATACGAGTGCTGGAGGTAAAGGACTAGCCAAACGATTCTAGCACCTAGAATCAATGGTATTATTGCTCTGAGACAACTAGATATTCAGTACTATACTGCAAATGGATGCTCGACTTGCGTTGGCAGCTCTGCTTTGTTGACAGATCAGAGAAATGAATATTGCCTCGAGGCAACGCCGTTACTTACGTCTCCGTCGTACTAAGGAGTTTTCTAGCGTGAAACTACAGGCATTCCTTCCCGCCATCAAGGTACAGTACTTAGATCATGCGGTATCTCTAGATAGAATAAAGCAGGAGCATAGCAAGTGAGACATAGCAGGTGTGGAGAATAGCAAGTCCAACCTCAGACCTGTCTAGCCCAGAGCAGGCCTAGATGGACTCACTACCTCGAAAGTCTCTATGCTAGAGTAGGCACGAAGGCAGCAAATGATATAATAAACATCAAGTTTTATATATGCTTCAGAGAATCTTTATTTTTATTTTTTTGCCTCCATTAAACATGCTCATGATGAAGCTGAGGTCTATCAAGCTTATACCATACTGCGAATACCCCTCATGTTCCTCGCTTTGTAAACGGGTTGGGAAAGGGGTCATGGGCATCAGCGAATGATGATCAAAATACCTTAGTTTCACGCAACTTCTGCAGTAGGCAGCAGATGATGACGAGGTGCTTTTGATACCGGGCCGACTATGTCACGTGTAGGGCATCCACGTAGTCAGATTTAGGTAACAAAAAGGGGGTTGATGCCCAGAGAAAATTCTGCGCTGGGTCAGCTAGTCATTAGTAACTCGCCATGGGAGGTTATCTCCTCGGATTCTATAGGTCGTTGATAATCTTACAGCCTAGGTCTTATCCCTAGACATCGAAACCTCGGCACCCTAAGAGAACATTCCGTGTCCATCATGATTATTGATCATCAGTCCATGCATGTTGTCTTTCGAATAGCTTCGACCTGCACTTCGGGTCAGTGGGTGTATTGTTCCCTCGCCGGTAGCGGGCCCCCATGGTGGTGTATCGTGTGGGTATGTCGTGTACACTTCGCACGTCTCAGACCCGTTGATATAGCTAGACGGTTATAAATCCAATGCGGTAAGATATGCAGTCATGGTAAGACGTTATTGATGCTTCACACACGTCCATAGGTATCGGTAGAGCACATAGACGTCCTCTTACGCGTCATTTAGACGTGCTCATCGCTGTGGCCTCATGATACCCAAGGGTATCTGTTCATATGTGCCTAATTGAGCATCGTCAGCTCTACTTGTGTTAGGCTCTATCCTACCTCCTATGTCCATTAAGCACTTCTCGAGATATGCGCTTGACTAGAACTGCCGCCTTAATGTCATGCCGATTTAGTTTTGGCGTTCCGAGGTATCAAGGACACTGATACCTAGCATTGGAGATCATAGAGTTCGTGCAACCGTCTCTGGATTATGATCATGTCGGCTGAGGGGGCGAAGTTGTGTAACGTACTTCAGCTCCCTTTCGCAACAGCATAGAATGACTACGGCCATAATAGGAGAATCAGTATCATATGCATCTCAGTCAATACAGAGTAACAATGGAACAATTGATAGGAAATAAAAACCTGAAAGACGGTTCTAATAGAAAAAAGTTTTTAAGGAGAAGAGATGATGGGGTGTTACATTTCAATATGAGTAATCAATCTATTGGAAGAAGCAGGTTGTCATGCGACAGAGAATTTTGCTCACCGATTGAGTGGCAACGCAGAAGTCCAAGCATACTGGCTAGGCCAACGACGCCAACGACGCCAACGCTGTGTTCCGGTAGCTTCGTTCAGTGATCCTCCCAAAGGATAGGCCAAGGGATATCCAATCAAACCATGAAGTTTAGTAGTGATGGACGATTTCATATATCCCTTTGTGAGCTTTCGACTCACTGCTCAGGTCTCCTCGCAAGGTCGAGTTGTCTCGACATCAGCGATGGACAGCCGGGTGTGATTCGGCTACTCGAACTTTGCAGTACCTAGCTAGGTATGGCTGACGCAACTGCGATATCTCGGCTATTCAAGGGCGCGCTCACTGGTCGGGAGAGACAATGTCAGCTGGGTAGTTCCACCTACGGCATCGTGAGGTGTCTTCCATTGAACCCTTGCACCAAGTATGTAAAAGCCTCTCTTTGAATGCGGGAAAACCTGGTCTCTAGACCGTAAAGACCTCCTAACTCGGGTGTCGTGACCCACACTAGCTGTCGCATTGCGTTGCTCAAGAGTGGACTAACTGGAGAGCCCTGGCTAGTTATGCGCCTCGGTCTCCGTAAGGATAGCAGAGAGACCACACCGCTAGTGCTCCTAGGGTTGTCTATTGTGTACCAAGCCATACTTCTTATCAAGGTTCCATTTCATGATCTTCAGTCAGCCATATAGACAGATCAAGCTCCCGATCGAGTTAGTTCTTGAGTGTTCTAAACCGAGAGAAATGATACCAAGCCGACATCTCATCGTTCTGTGAACAGGGGATTCCTGCACATAGCCGGAGACTCTGGATCAGGCTCTCTCTTTCGAGGACGACCTTTTCCGATCACCAAGACCAGTTTATTAACTGGCGTTGCATGGCTAGTTGATCACTCGTGGTGCCATTTACCGAGGAGCTGAGTTGCCAAGTCTAGTGATGATCTTGTGGCAATCCGTCACCGTGTCGATACGACTTGTGCCGTTGATGTTGTAATCGAACCCTTTGAGGATGGTCAATCTCTCGTTCTGTAAAGTGTCATAAGATAACTGGGAAAACTAGCTACCGCTTAGAGCCACACGCATATGTGATTTTGAGCACGTGTCGAACTGGTCAGGAAGCAAGCCATTCTGCTTTGGCTCATAAGATGCACTTTGACAAGTCGATTAGAAGAGGAGACTTGCATAGGGCGTCGGAGCGAGGGAAGAGGTAGGGAGAACACACAATATCCTGTAGGGTACTGAATTCGGGGGGCATAAAGAGCCTCAACGCCGCGCTAAGACTATTCTTGGAGGGCACTCCTAAATAGGTACTGTTCTTATCATTACACTAACACGTCACTTGACTAGAAGATCCTGTAGGGGCCCCGTCTAGTTAATCGACAGGTGAGACGTGCCTAGGTATCTTTTCATACGTGTGTCTGCGTGTATATGATGAATTGCTGTTATTCGTGCGGCTTTAGAGGTGAAGTTGAGGGACACGATGTTACCCATATACTACGTAGATCATGCATGTGTCTCAATTGGTGCGAGAGCGCTGGTCAGGTTGGAAGGCAACGAATAAAAAGGCCGGCCGGGTAAGTACTGCATGTGCGGCTCAATAGCCACAAGTCTGGGTAGGGAAATTAAAGGGGTTATTTAGATTTCCCTGTCATGCAAGCCGGTCCCTTTCTTAGTGTACATAGATGCTCCGACGAGAGTGTGCAAGCCGAGAATGACAGGAATTGTCTAGGAAACTGGACAGAGCTTATATGCAGAGAGCCTTGTCTAAATCGAAGACATATGAATTCGTTAGCGGAGAAGGAAGAAAACATCTCTTATCTCTTGAGGCTGAACTGATTCATAACCGGCCTCCCGAGTATCCCGGTCCTGACCAAATTCAATAAATCTCCGGTTACCGTCCAAGTCTCCCTATGGCAGATCATGTCCATTACAACGTGCGTGCATTAGGTCAAGGGTGAGATGTTTAGCATGTTTTCCCTCCCTTTGTTCAAGCGAAATGAAGCAGTTGTAGATTTATCTCGTCACCAGGAACATTCAACAGACTCTCAAGTGAGGCTACTATCACTTAAATAACTATTTAGCAAGATGTTTCAGCTACCCCACCACAGATTTGTTATTATCGTGGTACAGCACTTTCCACTAGATCGAATGAATCTTAGATGAGGCTCTGCACAAGATTTATAAGGTGTATAGGTATATATAGAATGGATCCTGGCTACTCGATAGTGGAGGGTTACCTTGAAGAGTTGCTTCAACCCCCTTAGCCACGTCGAACCTGGATATTCAGTTGCCCGCACCACATTCTCCGGACTGAATGCTGGCCCTGATGAGTTCTCAAACTGTCCAACGCAGGACCCCGGGAATACAGCGGCTGCCATACGAAATTATGGCATACATTATTATGGAGTTAGATATAGTGGAGATATTTGATTTCTCGCGATGTGCGCCGCATTTTCGGTACCTGGTTCAGGAAGAGAATATCTGCAAAGCAGTTGTTACCGTGAGTCAACCTGGGCCTAACATCGCCATGGTGGCGGAGCGATCAATATCCGCTGACGTTACTGTGAAGGCAAAAGCATCCCACACAATTGAGGCCCAGGACGCACAAAGAGACGGTAGTTACTCGCGAGCCCTTCGGCGATTGGCAAAGCGACGTCACGCCCTCTCACAGGCCTCTCCGTATGTTGTGGGCATGGTTGGTCTTGCCGACTCTTACATTTACGTCCGTGGCATGCTGTGTTACGTCCTTGAAGCACGTCCGAGGCGTTGGTTGCGGATCCTTGATCTTCATAGCTCGGCTGACGTTGAGCTTGTGATTAACATTCCGGCTCTGGTCAGCACGGCCGTGCCACGATCATCGAAATCCCGCAAATATAGGTTTAAGGTCCTGTATCACTCAAATGGAATTACGTCCTGCTTATTCTCCTTTGCGCTGCCGCGTACAGAAAACTGGCTTCTAATATTCAAGGCTCGGGAACAGCAAATCATAGAAACGGTCCTGCTAGATTCCACAGCCAAGCTATTTGTACGAAATAATCAAAACTATTTGTATTATGGTACCCATTCCGAAGATGGTCCCGACGGGTTTCGAAAATGGGTCATTAGTGGCTTCGATATCAGGAATGGCTGCTGGCTTCCCAGCAAAGTTCATTTGTCAAACATGGTAGGGTACGACATTGGCTCCGCCGTCTGCTTCGAAATTATCGACAACTACTTCTACGGCTTGTCAAATCAGATTGCCTTTGAGATAGAGGAGGTCGATTGGACGTCTTACTATTATTGTTTCCGGTTCCCACTTGACGATCCACACCCTCGGAAGATACAGGTCGTGGAGCGACACAACAGCTGGAGGAGGAAACATTCTGAAGGCCCTATTGACGATAGGTGGGGGTTCCTCTCGCTCGTGAAGGATGAGGCTTCGGGCATCATAAAGATTATCGAATCTAGGAAAGAGTGGCTTGCAGGACGGAGCGGCAGCCGGCGCACTTACTATACCAAAGAAGTACTCTTTGGCGACGATCGTCCTCAGCAGGCCGACGAAAACTCGTTAGAGGCAGACGAAGCTGCATCGCGAGATGACAACTCTACCGACAACATCGAGCCGACGGACAAGACCAATGGCATGACTCCGCAACAACGATCTGTCCACCATGTTCACCCAGGAGATGAGAGCTCGGAAACTGCAATATTCACACGAAGCAAAACATTTTTATGTTCATACAGCAGCTGTTGTCAAACGTTCCTCGACTTAATTGATGATACACCTACGGGGGAATCTAGCCCCCAATGTTTACGTTTACGAGCCGGCCACAGAAGATTAAAACCCGTCGAGGGGGTAGCAACAGGCCCGCCGCCATCCGACGACGGGCTGAATATCGACAACAAGATCAGGCAATTCTACCAACCCAATGAGATATATACGTGGCCTCGGGATAAAGACCCATTGGAGCCTGACCCCGGTTTGGAAAATATCTATCAGTTGCTCAACCCACCCATGCATGTAGGCTGTGTCACTGCCGCGTGCGATGAGCGTTCGTTGATCTATGCCTCTGGTGAAGATCCTAAGGGTATGAAGGCATTAATATACCTGAGTTTCGATCCGGCTACTAGGTTGGCGGGCATGTCTCACGGAGGGACAAGGACGGGCCTGGGCCAACTCCGTGGGAGGAGATCCCGAGAAGTAATAGGGGCACCTGCGATTCGCTCAGAAACCAAATTGGACATGGCTTCCAATTTTTTTCAAAAAGCTACGGTTGAGGGAAGTACATACGAGGGAACAGCTACTCTCGGTAACCCTCAAGGTCAGTCGTTACCACACATTCCGACTAGTCCCCCGACGGGCCATCAGTCGAGGCATGCCTTACCCAATTCCGAAGGAGACACGGGTTGGGCTTCCATCGAAAGAGCTATGCACTACGACATGGGAGGGAAGTACACCTTTGCTTTTCCATCAAAGCCAACATATTAAAAGAAATGCAAGACGCACTTCTCTCTATGTCTCGGCAGCATGCCGTTCTCGTTAAGTGGGTTGCATTCAACATGCAATCATATCGAGGCTAGAGACGTGCAAATCAGCAACTAGTCAGTTGGAGAGAACGTACGTTGGAAGACGTGCTATTTTGTTGTTACTTTTTTATACGCCTCCGTGAAGTGGGTGGTATCCTCCTGCTATGTTCCGTCTCCAAGTAAGCATCATAGGAAGGGATTGGCCCGAGGCTGATTTGGCCCCCCGGTTACCACCACATCGTCACCTCATGTTGTGCTCTTCTCTCTTGTCCGAGGTACACTCGGCAGGTTTGAAGTGCATCGAGTCGTGCTGAACCAAGGGTTAGTGTTTGGGGGCTATGTCGGCTAGCGAGAGTACTTACTTACTGTAGGCTGAGATACCCTTGTTCTTGTGACAGCGTAGGTCGCCCGGTTTCTATGGCAGAGTGACTGGGGGAGGCCAAGCTAAGTGCATAATTATACTACCTCGAGCCTATCAGTCGCTTGCTGGGGTTATGATCCACTTTATTATTATCTGCAAATATGAAGATCCTACCATATAAACCATGCAAGGTCAATAAACTGCTACATCACCTTTCATAAATAGAATGGTTTGACGAGCCCTCTCCCAGCGATTTAAGCTGAAACACCCAAATATAGTTGACTAGAACATACACTAGCTTGGACTAGGCTTGTATGGCGGAAGCCGAGACAGCTTGTCCTCCCGCGGTTGGTAGCAGTATTGAGCGAGGACAGCACGCATTCCGGCAAATCACTCAAAGAACGACCACAGTTGGGGCTACTCGACGCGGCTTACCTTACTGCCGCGGAGATTGCCAGACCTTGCCCCATCGGACATGGCATTCTAATGTAAGGCATTCCGGTCACACCCGCCATTGGACAAGTATGAGAAAGGCGGCAGTGCGGGATAGTGGCACCGTCAGAATGCCCAGCTCCTTGGCTCTCTTTGCAGCCAACATGCCTCCAGCCCTATAACTGAAGGCTTCTACACGTTGACCTAACAACGCCAGCTAATAATTGGGAATTGAGAGCCAAGCAAAGCCAGACAGATGGCTTTGAAGCCGAGGACGCAAACGACGTCGAAGCTCCTAATCCGTGGGAGCAATCGCCGAATCGGGACTCCCGAGTCAAGTATACCGCCCATGTCTAGTCTCCTACTATAACGGCTCTACGCTATGGTTCTATCGCACTGCCGGCGTTGCAGCAGGGAAATAGCACGGGAAGAGAGCCCCTTTCGAGCCGCCATGCTGCATAACAGCGATTATGGGCGGAGGCTGACACCCACGAAACCAATTGTTTGCTTGCCTGCTTACCTGCCTGCCGGCATGCGAGCATCCCCGGCCGGGGATCGTGTCAGGCCGTGGTCGAGACCCGCCCCCGGGGCATCTCCCTCCGGGACTACCTAGTCGTCTAGCCATGGCAGATACTGAGAATTTCGTTCGTGGCTAGGCGTTGCGAGAGCTGGCAATGGGAATCGTACGGCTGGCAATGTTGCCTATCGTGTGAGCACGTGTTCTGTCTAGAGACTCGGAAACCGTTTTTCGTTTTCTGTAGGTTTTTTTTCTTTCTCTACGGGTATACACGTGCTCACCAGGCGATCTACATAGGCTCCGATACGGTCCAAAGTGAAACCAAAATCAAATTCAATTTTTCCCCCCTTGCTATCGTAAACCGAACGGCAGAGCCCACCTCCAAAGTGGGCTCCCCCTTTTTTCTATCTACGATATGCTATTCCGTGCTATACATGCATGCCATGTGTGTGCTATGCGTCCAAAGATAAAAACCACCGCCATCAACCATCGCCATTCCCAAGGGAAACCCAGAATCCTTGCTAAGAGCGTTGGAGATGGGGAAAAAAAAGTCCCGAAAAGAAACCGCGTTTTGCTCAGCTCAGGGCTTCCTATCCGGCCTCTTGCCATGGTGAGCGCCGCCGCCGTGGTGGCCGCCCTTGGTGGAGCTGGTGCCCGTGTTGTCGTGATGTCCACCCTTATTACCAGAGGCATTGGACCCGACGCCCTCCGGCTCGGGGCCACCGGGGTCGCCCTCCCGAAACTCCCGCGGCGTCCATTTGTAGATGTAGACGGGGGCATCGTCGCCACCACTGCCGCCAGCGCTACCGCTGGCGTCGCCGCTGTTGTTATTATTGTTATTGTTGTTGTTGGGGTCGTTACTTGAGGACATCGTGGAAAGGTAAAGTTCAGCTCGTACTTGAGTGTAGAGATATCAGTGCTTTAGTGTTGACTGCCGTTGATGTGTGTGTGTGTGTGTATCTGCTTGCTGTAGAGAGAAGTCTTCTTAGAAAAAACCCTTCCTTTCTCAGTTAAATATCTTTTTGACCCAAGGCCCTCTAGAGCGTAGTCGCTCTCGTGATGATGTCGCGGTGTTGAGATAGCACTACCGCTCCTCCATATTGCTTCATGGATGACGCACGGGGATTCATCGTCTGCCTTGAGCCTTATTCATTTAAAGAGTGAATGATGGGTAACCAGACGACGCACTGGTAATTAATCAATCTATAGTCAATTTCCGTGATGTGGAAAACTCCCCAGAGATTTCTCCCATTCACAAGGTTAACCTAAAACAAACCATCTAGGGGACAACTATACGCTCACATCAAAGTATTGAATCGACACTCTTGAGTAGCCGTGAGTTTTAGTTGTATGATAAATTCCTTTTCTGCTAAATCTAGTGGAGAATAGTAGCTGCTAAAGTCTCCTTCGAGATCATGATCTTACATGCTCTTTTCGCCTCGCTAGAATCCGCAGAATGGCCGAGCTCCAGACAGTTATCTGGCGATCCCCAGAAGTTCACCTCCTTGAGGGGGACTTGTCATGTGTTTTACGGATCCTCCACCGCTCAACGAACGAATGAATTCAGAAGACGACTACTAAACATTAACAGCGCAGCGGTCCAGTGAATAGCTTGAGTGGATGTTGCTAGAGTACAATGTGTCCATTGAATGGCCTCCGGAAGACTCCGTCGTCCCTCAGATTCAGTAACGATTTTAAGAGACTGATTCCCCCCCCCCCCCAAAAGCTACACTAACACGTACCCCTATTGCACAGGAACGAACTGGCGAGACTCTTTCGATACCCCGAAAGACTAATTAATTCTCTAAACCATTTTCCTCAAAAATATTTAGGGACTCCAGGTTAGTGTATTAAAAAAATCTAGAAAGGAGTCACAATAGACGAGCATGCCGTGAGACGAACCCCTGCCCAGTCTTCCGCGATATGAGATCTCGACTGTCTTTCTGCTCATTCGTCGATAGCGCACGGCTATGTGCTACAAACTTATCAGGTTTCGGTTCGTCAATAAGCCCTAGATGACAGAACAGGCAACAGGTCTTGTCGATTTCACTGCTTGCCTTGGCAAACGCGGATCATGCCGCCCCCGGTTGTAAATTCAAATATGTACGCGCTCATCGTTATTGGGTAGTAGACGATTCTGGTTCGGCTAATCCAGTCGAGCACGTGGTAATCGCAGAGCCTCACTACCCTCCCCCCCTACGCGGGGACTTGGGGGTCAGCAACTATGTAGATATCAACAATAAGCACAGAAAATACCTTTCCGCCTACAGACGTTCTTTGCCCGAACATGAAACTAAATTAAAGCTTCGTGAAATCTCCCGGTTCAAGGTACGGAGCAAGTATTTTCCAAACGCCGGTACCTGTCGATCCCGCGCTCGCGCTTAATAGAAATGAACCCTGCCACTGCAATTCCCCATCTCCCAAAAATTGCAATCGACCCATATCATATGTATGCCGGCTTGTTAATGCTTCCCCGCATGTTCCCTTTGTGTTTTATGCATAGGCCTGTGGGAAGACCTCAAATGATACGGGGAGTAGAGTAAGTAGTATTTCGAAAATAGAAACGTGGTAGAGCATCGTGAATTTAGGCGAGAGAGAAGGTGAGGTTGTTCGTCCTAACTAACCTACAGCGATGTTCTCGCGCGCGGTTTTCTTTTGATCTGCACGGGGAGAACGAATAAGAAGCGGCCGTGACCGATAGACGGGAACAGAGTTCGACATAAATACCTAGTGGTAGTTGGATGGAGCAACGACGATGAAACTGATATCACCACATGCCGGACAAAGGCATAGACATTGCTTCGTGCAGGGGTTAAACTGACAAGCCAGACCCAATCGGCTTGGCAGGAATGATCTGCGATCAAAAGTGGAGTGCATCTCCATTTTTGAACCCCTGACAAGGATCCAGAACGCGAGCCTGAGTTGAATTGAGCGAGCCAATTCTACATATCTCATGTATCTAGTGCCGAGATGGTGGTGGTTAATGGTGATATGGACGAGAACGGAAAGGTAAAACTCAAAAATAAAAATAAAAAACCATTCTCGCAGATGACCTACTAACCGGATATACTACAGCCATTAAATTCCGTCATAAAATATCCCCCAAGAGGAGTCTTATTACCGAGGGTTCATAAGTCGATCGTCAGGCTAATCCTGAGTCCATGATCGGGAGAGCTAGGTCAGAAACTGACATCAAATCCAGAGGAAGGGCGCAGGAGCACTGGATGGCACGCTGGGGGTTCTCGTGAATGTCTTCTGGACGTAAATAGCCACAGCGGCGTTGGCTTTCTTTTGCGGATGGTCCCCAGATGCTGATTATACAAATACGATCTAGAAGCTGAGTCCCATGCGAGAAATCCCTTGCACTATGATACCCGACACTGGTGGCTCATTAACATTTAAGCGGCACAACAGATGATGTACAAAGAGGCGGCTTGTCCATGTATATCTGCCAATATTAGCCGTACTAATGTACGTATATGCCTTGGATAGGTAGAAATACCTCCATATATCCCTTCGCCACTACCAAACTACATACCCTACAGCCCAAGACCATCTTACATTCAACCGTCCAGATGCTGATATCCAATAGACTTATAGCCTTCGTGTTGACTCTGGCCGTCAGTCTCACGCAGAAGGGTGCCGGGCTACCGACTGAGTTGGGCTCGAATCCCCCCACAGTTCCGGGGTATAGCGGCTGGCCGACCCCAGAGATTATAAAGGGGACGATTCCAAACAATGACCAGCCGATAACTCTGGACCCGACGCTGATCCGGCGTGCCAGCGACAAGAAACTGTTCTTATACACCACGGCCAAGAATGGGAGCGTCTATACAGCCGGCTCTCTGTACGGGCCCTGGACACACGCAGGGAGTGCCCAACTCCCTGAGAGGGGCAGAGCTCCCTCAATCCATATGGTCGATGGTACATATTATATGTATTACAACAACCACGAATTCGACCACAGGACCCTTGGCGTCAAGAACAAGGAAGCGCAGACACGTTCTCACGGTGCTTGTCTCCTCGCAACCTCCTCCAAGACGCTGGAGCCGGGCAGCTGGGAGCAGCACGGCCGACTCGAAATCGACTGGGCGATGAAGTACAACATTCTTGACGGCGCCCTCATAACCGTCGGGGAGGAAAATAACCGTCGGCACCTGCTCTCGTTCGGGTCGTATCAACAAGGCTTATTCCAGCTGCCTCTCGCCAGCCCACCTACAAAGCTTGCCGAGGGGGCTATGGACAGGATGATGCACCTTGCCAACAACACGACCATAGCCCCCGCCAATGGCCCGACCGAAGCCGGTTACATATTCAAGTGGGAGGAGTACCACTACCTGTTCTTCTCATCGGGACGTTGCTGCATGGATAATAAGAAGACCTGGGCCGGCGTGGGCGATGTGTACAAGGTCATGGTCTGCCGCTCGAAGGACCCGCGCAAGGGCTACGTCGACGACCAGGGCAGAGACTGCGCGAATTAGAGCGGCGGCAAGGAGATCCTGGGATCTCACGACGGGATCTAGGCCCTGGTGGACAGGGCATCATGGCAGACGAGGAGGCCGGGGGCCCCATCATATATTATCACTATGATAAGTGCAATGCCCTCTTTTGCCCTTCTTTTTTTTTTCTCCTCCCCTCTTCTCCACCCGAGAACGTAAATTAGTGGGCTAATGTGCTATGTGAATAGTACTGTACGATGAGAAAACTAATATGCCAGCGAGGACATACCAGTTCGGGTGGAACAAGCTTGATTTTAGTTCCGGCTGGCCTGTTGTCGTTTGATGGGCTGGCATGATGTGGCATGATCTCTTACCTTGGGTATTCCGGATTCTTTTTTAGCGAGGCGTTACGGGGGCCGATCAACAGAATAGATCTCTTAAGAGGGAAATAGATAATCTTATTATAGAGAGACTCAGCAAAAAGGGACGTTGTAGGGGATGAATATAGAAATAGAAAGGGAAACGAAAGAGATCTAGAGGGAGATGATGGTATTTGACAAACGGGGGTTGGCAATGTTCTACTATTATTGCATCAGATACTTTAAGTTTCGTCCGTCTACACATAAGTGACACCAACTTGGGAACACTGATGGTAAAGTTTGTCGTTACACTAATACCGGCAGGAGCTAGGTACCCGACAGGACGGGTGGAAAATACCAAAAATCTAGGGGAGACAGCGCCATCGGACGGTACCTAAGTGGGGTAACCTAGCAGTTTCCCCCTATTAATGCAAGTCCTTCAGCCCTTGTGTCCCCAACATTGGAAATGATTGGGCCAGAATCCCCAATTGGGACCCCCAAAAAAGCTGCAGCCCACTTTTAATGCACCCCTCAGGTGGCCAGATGCAAAAAGTTGTTGCGTTGCGTTGCTACAACCTTCACCGCAGTTACAGCGTAGACGTTGCAGAGACAAGAAGCCACCAGATACCCAAGTCTAGGTAGCCAACCCGTCTTCTTCACCATTCCAATGTGGCGCTGAAAGTCTCCAATCGTTAAACCGTTCCACCCTCTCCCAGAGGTCGATACGAAGTTCCTAAAAGGAAAAGAAGACCAAAAACCAGACCAAGACCATGGCACCTTCATCAGCTTCGACCGTCACGAGCGTCCCGAATTCGGCCGACGAGAAGACGATCCGCGTAAATGGCAGAGGAGGGAATTCTGCTTCTGGCGCCGCTGAAGACGAGCTAAAGCGGGATCCCATCGAAGCAAAATATAAAGATTTCTTCTGGACGTACACGGAGGAGCCGCACCGGACGAGACGCCTGGCCATTATCAAGGCGCACCCCGAGGTGAGAAGCCACACCACCATCTACACTTTGACACAGAGCCAATCCAAGCAGCATCTAGGTTGGATCCAGAAAACTAACTCGTATCTCTCTCAGGTGACGAAGCTCTGCGGCCCCGAACCCCTGACCAAGTACGTCGTGCTCCTCGTCGTCGGCATCCAGATCCTGTGCGCCTACGCGCTGCGCTCGACCCCCTTCTTCTCGTGGCCCTTCTGGGGCCTCGCGTACGTGGTCGGCGCGACGGCGAACCAGAACTTGTTCCTGGCCATCCACGAGATCAGCCACAACCTGGCCTTCCGCTCGCCGACAGCGAACCGGCTCTTCGCCATCGTCGCGAACCTGCCCATCGGCATCCCCTATAGCGCCTCGTTCCGCCCCTACCACCTGACGCACCACAAGTCGCTCGGCGTCGACGGCCTGGACACGGACCTGCCGACCGCCCTCGAGGCCGCCTTCCTCGACTCCATCCTCGGCAAGGCCTTCTTCTGCACCTTCCAGATCTTCTTCTACGCCCTGCGGCCCATGGCCGTGTACCGCGTGCCCTTCACCTGGGTGTCGGCCGTCAACGTGGCCGCGCAGGCGTGCTTCGACGCCGTCATCATCAAGACCCTCGGCGGGCAGGCGATGCTGTACTTCCTGCTGTCGTCCTTCCTGGCGGGCAGCCTGCACCCGCTCGCGGGGCACTTCATCGCCGAGCACTACGTGTACGAGACGGTGACGCCGACGCAGGCCGACCCGGCCAACCGCCTCCCCGTGCCCGAGACCTTCTCGTACTACGGGCCCCTCAACTTCCTCACCTACAACGTCGGCCTGCACAACGAGCACCACGACTTCCCCGCCGTGCCCTGGACCCGCCTCCCTACGCTTAACGCCGTCGCGCGCGAGTTCTACGACGACCTGCCCCGCCACCGCTCCTGGACCTACGCCATCTGGCGCTTCATCTTCGACGAGACCGTCGGCATGCGGTGCCGCGTCAAGCGCCGCGAGGGCGGCCGCCTCGTCGGCGGCAAGCCCCCCGCCGTCGTGGCCAAGACGGCCGACTGGAAGGACGGGGAGCTCGAGTCTTGAAGGAGCATTGTTGTACTAAAGAGAAGAGAGACAGAGAAAACCAGAAGAGTTTAGCGAGGCTAGAAGGGATTCTCCTCCATATGAAGAACTTTAAAAAAAAGGCACCTTAATCGGGTTTTTGAGTAACTTGGGAGAAGAAGAAAAAAGCTGTTAAATTGAACCGGTTTTGTTTTCCGTCTTGGGCGTTACGTGTGTTACGTGCATCTCTATACCAGATAGACGATGAGACGCGATGTATATAGGAGAGAAGAAGATACGGAAAAGGAGAGACTACGGCTGTTTTTACACATCAGCCTCATTAGAAACCCTTTGCGTAACATAAGCGAATTTAACATAATTATCAACTATTAAATGTTGGCCTTTTCATTCTTTCATATCATTGTATAGACAGATACCTTAGGTAAGGTTGCAACTCTATTTTTTCCTGTACTGAATTCAGGAAATCTGGTTTAGTTGGGCACTTATGATATAATCGAATCAATTAATACGGACATTAATTACCTATAAGGCTATAAACCGAGCTCTTGTAGAGATCTTCATTATGTAATTTCACATGAGCAGTTTCTAATATGCATACCAGATATAAACTCATCCGGGCTTGTGTTACCTCAACTCCTGATATAATAGATGCCGTTGATGCTCTTGAGATAAAGATACGTAGCTGGTCCTCCTCGTTAGGGGGGTTTTCTCTCGCGAAATTCGAGAGAAGTCAAGACGGAAATAAGAAATTCGGAGTACTTAATAATAACCTTTAGTAATCGACAATGATAAGAAATAGAAATAAAACAAGCCACAAAGGGGAATACATGCTACAATACAAGGGGGGTTTTGTCGCAATGAAGAGTATCTCTGCTGGTTCAACCTCTGGTTTCCTCCGACGAACTCCAGTTCCAAGTGCCCGATTGAAGGGGGTGTTTTGTTATCAACCACGCCCGCAACATAAAACCCGCCCCTGAATCTGTCTATATACCGTTTTCATCCTTAAGGTCCAAGTTATTTCTTTCTTCGGGTTTTATAACCATCTCCATTCAGCGGACCCATCTCCCAAGATCACGGGCGTACTAGGCACTAAAGTCTCTCGACGGCTCATCGGGCAGAATCTGTACGAAAATCCTCATCACAGCCTAAAAGAAGAGGTAGGCGAGCAGGAAGCTCACGAAACACAGGATCGCCGTGATCTGGATAGGTACGCCCTCAGTGCCAGACCGTACCTGCTGAGCTAGCTCAGCTGGCTTGGAGCCCGTCGTCTTGTCCTCAGAGGCACCTGTCTTCCGTTGTCGCAATCCGGTCTGGTCGTTCTTCAGTTGCGCAATTAGCTTCTCAGCTTGGGCGAGTTGCTGCTTCAAATCTTCATTGCCCGAGTCGCTGCTCTTAGCCGCCGAAATGTTTGCGGGAGTGGCTAAGGATGGGGCCTGTGTCTCTTCTTGCTTCACTTCTTTTTCTTCAGGCGAAGATTTCGGTTCCGCTGGGACAGCTGAATAGTCGCTTGGTGAGGAATAGGCCGGAGGTGCAACATCAGGGGTTGCATCCGCCTAGATAGAAAATTAGCAGGTTATCTATGCAGCTTAACTAGCATGTCAACGTACGCCATTGATCGTACTACTCCTCTTAGGGGTTGCGAGAGCAGCTGGTCCGGAGCCTTTCGGAGGTTGGAAAACAACTCGGATCTTTTTCTCCTGTATCGATGACTTGTCCATAGCATCCCACTACCACATAGTTAGCTAGATGACGTTCTTGGTAGTGATATGGGTTTGAAGCTTACAATCGAAGCCAAGTTGGTGAATTCCTTGTCGCCAGTAATGGCAACAGATTGCACGAGGAACTTGTCGCGGCATTTCGTATCCGGTGGTGGCTCTTGCTTCATGGCCTGGAGGATAACTATAATAACACGATGGTTAGCGGAAGAAAGGGAAGGTTTATGAATCTCTGTTTGTACATACCAGCAACCTCAACCTCCTTGCCCGGCTCAACTCTTCCGGAATTCGGCCTGACGCAGTACCTAATCAAACAGATGTCGTCAGTGTCGTGGAACGTTTGAGTGATACAAGCGGTCGTGTGGCGAAGCATACTGTTTCGGTGCAGTGGTTTTAACCTGGAGGACATGGTTAGTCTGAGATATGCCATCGCTTCCGCACAAGATGATATCGTACCTTGAAAGCAACCGGGTGCGTGTTGGGGTTTTTAATCCTCAAAACCTCCGAGACCTCGACCGTGAAAGGCCCTGTATCATGTGAGCGATCATAGCCCCTTAGATGCAGGAGTTGTGACTATGACGTACGGTAGAAGGCGAGCTCCTGGGGATCGATCTCGACGGACATGATGGATTTGGTCTATGGTAGCGTGCTTGTAGTAGCGATGCCCGGAAGCGTTGTCGTAGGGTAGCTCGGAGGGTGCAACGATGTCAGTTGGTCTGGGGAGGCGTCGGGCACGAGCGCATGCACAGGTTGTGGAAATGTTGATTATCGCAAATTGGGTTGGTGAGCAGGGGGCGGAAGTCCGGGAGGGAAACAGAAGAGAGGACCTGGTCGCGTCGTTAATAGTGAACGAGGAAGGTTGCCGACGTCTGGGGTCGAGCGGGAAGAAGAGAAGATGGAGAGGATTAGTAAGGTGAAGATGGAAATCTGGCTTGATGTGGGAGAAGAATGACGGATGGTGGTGTTGTGGTTTGTGGTTTTAGGTATGACATACTTCAGGTCATCTAAGGTGCCAAGTGTTGCGCAGCTGGATGGCTTTCTTGCAGACCTCAAATCAGTCCAGAGGTCGTGTCCAGGCTTGGTTGCCAGCTCACATCATTTGATTCCCTTCCAGCAATCTGGTTAGCCGGACGTTCGGGATATTAGGCAGGGGGGCTCCGACGGGCAACGCCCAAGAGATTGCGCTATTCTCGGTATTATTATGTAGTTGTGCGATAAATCCATAATTCCATGGTAATTTCATATTCCGTTGGCCTGATGAACCTTGCTAGAGGTCTGGTTCTAGACCGTATGCAAAGAGTGGATATATGCATGTATGGGTAACGCACGGGCCAATCTGGATAAGGCACATGTACCTAATGTAGGTATTTCGTACCTAAGCTTACCTGGTACCTAACCACCTAACCTTGCCTGCACTAGAACATGCACGAACACTGCGGACCGCCTGGAGGCAATGACGTGCCATCAACTTGGAAGCCTTGAGAATTTACAGGGTTGAGCCAACCTGACATGTTGTGTCCCCTTCTTAGACAAAGACACGTGCAACATTGAAGGTATTCAATCTCATGCATAAGTACCAAAATCTGACCTTCGGACCGTTGTTATTGGCGGTTTAATCATTCTCATTCTCCCTCTCCCTCTCCTCCTTCCTCACTTGCTCCTCCACCATCAATATCACCATTCGACGTCCCCCCACCTCAACTTAACCTATCTTGAATAGAGCACAATATCACTCATATACGCTTCCAAAATGTCACAGTCCGTGCTTGAGCAACTCCTGGAAATGGGATTTGAAAAATCCCGAGCCGAGCTAGCTGTCAAAAAATCCGATGGATGTAAGTGCTCTCAACCATGTGTACCTATATACACATATATCATCGTCAGTCATGGGCTACGACTAATACTATGTATAGTACCGGATGCCATGGACTGGCTTGAGAAGACCCAAGACACTCCGTTGGAGGAGCTTCTCGAGGAGGAGAAGTCCGGTCCCAACGTTGCCAAGGCAGAAGATGGTACGGTTGCCATGTCCCTCGTCTGTAATGAGTGCGGCAAGAAGTTCCGCAGCCAAGGAGAGGCCGAGTTTCACGCTGGCAAGTCGTAAGTTTCATGCCTTTTCACGCTTCACTAGTTTCACAAATTCTGACACATGTCTATAGTGGCCACGCCGACTTTGCCGAGTCCACTGAGGCGATTGCGCCCCTGACGGAAGAGGAGAAGAAGCAGAGACTTGAAGAGCTCCGGGAGCGGCTGAAGGCCAAGAGAGCTAACAAGTCTGTCGAAGAGAAGGAAGAACAGCGGCGCAACGAAGTATGTTCCATCCATTTGCCCATCAGCAATGAAAACTAACAGCGATACAGAAAATTCGTCAGAAGGCTACCAGGGAGACTGAAGACCTGAAGGAGGAGCAGCAGCGCAAGGAGCAGATTAAGGAGGCAGCCAAGAAACGGCAGGAGAAGCTCGCTGACCTAGAGGCCAAGAATCGCGTCAAGGCACAGATCGAAGCAGACAAGCAGGCGCGCCGCCAGAAGGCTGAGGAAGCGAAGGCCGCGAGGGAAGGTCGAGCTATCCCGGCTGCCACTACAGCATCCGCGCCCGCGCCCGCTGCCGCTGCTCGTCCCGCCGCTAACCACAATGAGACACGACTACGATTACAGACCCCCGGTGGCAATATCATGAAAACTCTGCCGGCAGAAACCACCCTGTTCGAGGTCGCTCAGCAGCTGGAGACTGAGAAGGGTCTGACAATCACCAAATTTGTGCAGAACTTCCCGAGAAAGCAGTGGGAGAAAAATCCGGATTTTGGCCTCACCTTGAAGGAAGCTGGGTTGGTTCCTAGCGCTGTTTTGATCGTACAGTGAGACACCAAAATGGATATGATTTGATCATCATCATCATCATCATCGTAAATGCATGAAATGGCGTCTGGGTGCTAGACAGTGGAACGCAAAAACGGAAGTCCTATAGTATGGACAAGATAGCCTCTAGGTTAGAGTCTAGGTCAGTCAGAATAGCAAGGGTTTACGCATGTAATCTTGGCCAAAACTCCTCAGCGAGCAGTTTTATTGATTAAACGCTTGGGTGATTTTGTCTCGCACCCTGCTTCTACCGTCAGAGTCTATACGTTCCACAGCAGTCCCAAGCATCATTGTTAGATTCCCCGAGGTGGTCATTGATTGCAAAAGCGCATTGTCATATTAACCTATGACTGAATGATTTTTGCCCTAGGCATCCAAATATTGCCTCCTTCACGCCACACCCAGATTGTATGGAACCCCAAACCATGCAGTTGAAGAACAAAAGGAAGAAGTTGTTGTCGCGACGGAAGCAATTTAGTCGAAGAGACCGAAACCCATGTCCTCGTCCGACTCCTCCTTCTCTGCATTGGACGTCAGTATGCTCAGACACATTGCGCACTGCTCCTAGAGCATGGATATAGAACGTACCCTCTTCCTTCTCCTCAGCGGCGGGCTCGTCAGCGGCAGCAGCACCAGCGGCACCGCCAGCAGCAGGGCCGGCGGCGGCAGCACCACCACTCGAACCGACGTTCGACAACAGGTCCTTTACATCCTTGCCCTCAAGAGCCTATATTTCGCATGAGCATTAAATTCCCCTTATCTCGACCTTCGAACATGGGACGTACCTTGGCGAACAGTTGCGTCCAGATGGGCTCGACGTCGACAACATTAGCAGCCTTGATGAGGGTCTGGAGTTTATCGGCCTGGCCAAAGATGATTAGCAAGCTGCTGAGTATATACCAGCTAGACTACCCCGGAAATTATAGATTTGCGAAGAGGGGTATTTCGTTTGGCTGCTCACAGTAACTTCAAGACCCTCATCGGCGAGGATGAGGGCGGCGTACGAAGAGGCGAGCTCGGCAGTCGACATTTTCGTAGGTTTCCGTCTTGGTGAGGACGTGGGAGGAGGTGTGTGTTGATGCTGGAGGAAAGGCTCGAAGATGTGCTTGGTTGCGGTCGTGAATTATTACCCGAAGTCACTTTCGCAATGCGAAATCTAAAAATTTGGTGGGAAAAATGTAGGGTTAGAACGGAGGAAAAACGAAGGCTCCGACAGGGGGTTCTGATTGGAGAGCTACCAGAGCCAATCATGTGCCGCAGCAAAGCCCCGCAATGACGCAAGGAATAAAACAGGGGCACTTTGTCCGAAGAGCAAATCAAACCCCACCTGCGCCTTGCGGCAACGCAGCCACGGTTCTCTTCCTGCCCAAGCAAGCCACGATCCCCCGCCAAGCTGGATTTGTCGAGAAGGCGAAGCTCCAGGAAATACCAATCATAGACACGCCAACCCACGATCTGTCCCAGTGTCTCAGAAAACCAACTGAGATATCCCTGCCGTGTTGGATTCCATTCTCTCGGAACTGCCAACGTCATTGGGCGCCGCGTCCGCATCTCCCGGGATCCCGCATACAACAAACCGCTTCCCATTGCATATTTGGTGGGTGTTCCATTCTCAAGTGATGACTAGTAAGATTAGTACAAAGTAGACAGACAACCACAAAGAAAGCGCACAGCGGAGGAAGAGGGGTGGTTCGAACTTTCTTTCAGACATCTCAGAGGCGTCATTCTCGAGCCTTCTTGGGACTGATTAGCAGCCTGTGTAGTCCGTGTTCGCATCGCCGGTATGGATACGCCCAAGATACCAGCTCCCAGAGATGAAGGGGAAAAGCAGGTCCTGGAACAACTGGTTCTTATTCGCGACCAGCTCCTGTTGCGGAAGCTGGACCGTACTACATACGTCCGCACCCAGGACGTCATGGTCCTGTATGATCAGACCATAGAACAGGTCAAGAAGTTGACCGAGATCAGAAAAGGGAAATCCACGGAAGAGAATCAAGGTACTTCACCTATTTGCGCTGCCCCTATGAATAGAAGCACTCGTATCCATTCGAACGTTCTTGTACTTAAGCTAATCTGCTGTCCAACTTTCACACAGTCGATAGAGTCGTAGACAGCTGCTTCCAGTTACTGTCGCTGTTCTTTATGACAATTGGCCGAAACAATGAAGCTCCCGCAGCGTATGCCCTCACGTCGACTATCAAGCGACTCTTGGACCATCTTGCCGAAGCCAACCTGTTCTCCGCTAAAGATCTCGAGAGCATGTCCCAGACGTTGGAGCGTTTATCTGACATAGTTTCTACCGCCGAATCGGCACCGTTTCTCGAGACTCTTATCGCGAACAGGATAGACCGGTGCCGGGCATCCTTAGCGCAGCTACGGAATAAGATCGAGGATATCGATGAGGCATTGATACCTACGGCAGATAAGCTTGTCTCCATATTACGCCAGATGGCTGTACTCAACACAAGACCTAAGGTAGATCAAGGGCCTAGGCGTCTCTACCACCACTCTGCTGACGCGCCTATGCAGTTCTCTCCGGGAGACGTTCACAAGTTTGGTGCGCAGTTAAAAGAGATTAGCGACAAGCGAATAGATGGCAAATTCCTCGATGAAGACGGAAATGTCCTGAAAGGTAGCGATGGCGTCTCAGATTTGCTAGATAGATGTGTATCGTACACGACCGTTATTTTGGAGAGGTTTGTCGTGTGTATAACAGCGCACCGAGTATGCGACTGACTTTTATCATAGAAAAGGTCAATTTCCAGAAAAATGGAGGCATACCTACGACGTACTCGTTGGCATTCGAAATGAGCTCGATAAGTTGTCGCTTACGCAAGCTTGGTCGTTGCGAGAAACGGACCTTTACGACTTTCAGCGGCAACTTGACAAAATTGATGAGAGCAGGGTCGATGGCAACTGGGTAGACGACCAGGGACAGCCTGCCGAACTTTATGTCCAACGAGTATGCTCCGTGATCATCATGGTAGAACTCACAAGGGGGCTGGACTAACAAGACGTCTAGACACTCCTTTACCTTATTCGACGATGTTACGGCTACATTTATCATCTGATGATATCGTCAGAGCCAGTTTCTGAAGCTCTTCTACCGATATACAACCAACTGCAAACGTTGAAGCGTTGTCTCATAGAGGTCAAGAATAATGGCGGAGTGTCCTCTGTTCGCGAGTTGTACCCCTACAGCATGAAGGTGAGTTCCCTGCGCCCGACCCTACATGTAGACCACCCCGATACTGACTAGACAAATAAGCTCAACTCTATCGATAACATGAGAGTTGATGGAAAGTTTATGGTCGGAGAAGATATCCCAGAAGGCCAAGGTAGCGTGACAGGGCTATTAGCTGAGTGCTTCGACCTAAACTACGAACTACGAGTTGCCGCGGAAGAGTTAGCCGCGAGGTCCCAGACCCCAGAAGCGACGACATGATACCATACGGCTCTACAGCCAAGGTGGTCCGTATTAAACATTTTTGACTGATTATTCCGTTTATTGTGGCTGGTCGACGTATGATGCATGGTGGCTTAACACCACTACTATTCAACATGGAGGGGTTTATTATTATTAATCTGGTAGATACAGGGCTCAGGTCGAGGTATGTAATCATGGAGCTTCTACGCATCACTCGAAGAGATAGCTGACGATAAACAAGGAATCATTTTCTTTTCTTTTAGGTTAGGGTTGGAGTTGTACGGTTAACGCTTCCTGTCCCTTCCCACATTCATCATCATTGAGAGGGCATCTGTAAATAACTCCTGTAACCATAACACAGGGGTTTCTGAAAGCAATTATCAGGTAACCTTGGTGTTGTTGTATTGATGAGGGCTTAGGTTCTATGTACACTAACAGTGGAAAAAGATACACGGGTCCCGCAAGTATCCACCTAATCAGATAGCAAACTTGGCCTGTGAAAGTGGGATTAGTACTTCGTTGTTGTTCCTCAGGGACATCTTCTAATTCGGCTTTTTTTGAACTTACGGCCCAGATTTGTGCCTATAATTGATAAACAATGACTCATTAGTGATATTGCTAGGCAAGGGACTATGGGGATATAGAGGAGCTTGCTTACATTATCGACGTCCCAGACGCCGGCGGAGGCGTATTCGTCGGCGGCGAGTAGCGCCTTCACCTCCTCCTTGGACGAGGCGACGACTACCAGGGTGCTCCCGTACCAGTCGAACGTGCTCGGGTCATCACCCTCGGGCTTGCTGTTAAGTAGGGCGCCTGTTGTATTCAATACATGTGTTAATCTTTTTTCCCGTGTAAGTGGGCAGGAGAAGAGAAGGGAAAGGGGGGAAAGTTGCTCATTGGGGGGGGGGGGATCATGAGAATTGTATGTAGTGGAAGTAGGCGGGCGGGCGGGCGGACTGACCTCCGGTCTTGATCTGGCCGGACGTGACCAGTGCCTTTATTTCTTCGATGTGTTTCCTAGTATGGTGTTAGTTCCGTGGTATTAAAGGGGGGGCGTGGCGTGGCGTAGGATATCGACATAGATAGGGGTATTTTATATACCTAAGGGGCACATGTAAGGTAGGGAGAGAGTGAATTCAAGCTGGGTGGGTAGATTTAGGTAGATATCAGAGATTCAAACAGGTATGGACATGTATGTGTGTGTGTTGTCTCGAATGCAGTTTCACTGGCACTACTACCACGGACGGTACTCACGCGCGAACGGCAAGCTTCTTCTGCGCCGAGCCGGGAATGTCGGGCACGACGACAAGCCACTCATACTTGCCGGGTGGGAGGTTCGCCATTGCCGCTAGGGTCCGGACGGGCGGTGTGATATTGAATCTGCTGGTATGCTGCTGCTGCTGCTGCTGCTGCTGCTGTTGTTGAGTTCTTGCTAGCAAGAACTGAGGGCTCTGGAGAAGACGGCGCGGGATAGCAGTGGTAATCGTTCTGGAGAGACGGGATGTCATAAGGGCTAGGTTAGTCAGTTGAATGTTGTCTATATATACCATAGGACAGATACAGCGGGGTTCCAAGTCTCTCTCCCGGACGACCTCGGGAAAGCAGATACCCATTGTCAAACCCACCCGCCATCCCGTTGACGGCCAAGGTCGGCACCAACCTAACCTCCGACTTACCGATATCTCCACCATGATAGTAGACTCATCCGTGGACTATAGCATATGCCAACTTGGAAATATCAAGTGTAGACCTTGACATGGTCGGCTCAATCTTCGAGGCGAATCCGAAAGGGTTAAGCACGTTAAGGTGAAAGAATGTATGTAATAATAGGGGGCGGGGTCTGCACCGAAACGCCTACCTACCTACCTATCCCGGGGGAAGGGGGGGTTCTAGGACAACGGGCCTACCTAGGTTTTATCCTGTAAATGCATAATAAGTTTGACGAATACTCCTCATGCATTAGGTCGCTATAATTTCTACTGTACCTAGGTAATTTTCATCTACCCGCGTACATGAGGGGTAGGGAATTCAAGCTGTCGTCTTCCCCGCCAAGTATGATGCAAAAATAGGTAAAAAACCAAACCACTTACACATTACCTACCCACTCCAATGTGCACATATAGTAATTAGGTGTAGGTAGTAATGAAGGGGTTCAATTCGAGTCTTTAACTATACGTTATTCATTATATATAGTTTTTGCCATCCAATTGGGAGACATCAACTTATCGTTTCTCGTACAAGACGCAAAGATGTCCCGGATTTCCCGCGGGCCATCTTATACCTCCGCCATAGTTCGGGTGGACTATACTAAACAAGCCGGCTACCTAGGTAGCTGTATACCTCAGGCTTACGTATCTACCGATCCATCATGCGGATTGATAGGTAATTGACGCTATTCGATGATGAAGTGAAGTCTAGGGATCTTCATCTTCCCGGCCAGCCGCCGCTTATTCTCGCGCGCCTCGCCTATCTCGCCCACTCGCCTTCGCCCTGGTCTCGTGCTTCTCGCTGCATACTACCACATACGTAAATGCATACATACCTACCTGATACCTACGTAGGTGTGCATTAATGGATTTTCGCTCATAGCTCGGAAATAATATTAGTTTCGCTCGGGGTTTACATCAATTAGCTACAAGGTAAGTTCCGAAGCCTTTCTCAACTTGGTTACCTCTTAACCATACATACTACTACCTATATAGGAAAATAGGGTAGGTAAAGAAATAAAATAGAATTAATCAAGGTTCCATTGTGCATGCTACACGCAGGACGAAAGGAAAGAAGAATGTGTCACCGGTCACGAGGGTAAAAAGTGTAAATGAAGCCTGGCTAATGAGAGGGCACGAGACCAAGACATCGCCCAGCCTGGCTGAGATGGCACTATAGAGTGAGGCTCGTATGTACTGAGAGTAGTATCATTGTCAGCCGAGCCGAGCTTCTTTATTTTATTTCCCTCGGATCCCTCCACCCGAGCTCGATGGTCGCAAGCTTAGCCATGGTTATCGTCGGCTTGGCCCGCCTTCCTCGACACCGTTTCACCCCGCCAGAGCTGTCCACATGTTATGTAGCAGGGAAGCCCTGGATCTGTCGTCATCGCCTGATCTCAGACCATCTTTCCACCTGCTTGGTCGCCGGCCTACATGTACGGAGTACATACTATCTAGATCAGAACCCTGCAAGGCACGTAGATGCATACACACACATACGAGCGAAAACGAAAACGAGGGGACTTCATGGCGGGAGGGATGGGAATAAGATAAAAAAAGGAGGAAGAGAAACGTGGGGTCCTTGATTGGCTTGGGGATTGGGTTACCTTTTTGCCTCCGAGCCGATAGCCTAGGTACCCAGACACAGATCCTAGACACAGATGCAAATTGTGACGATCAAGTGTCCATCATGACACAAGCCTGGAAAGTCTCGGCGTTGCCCAGACCTTGCGGTATGTGATGTGATGTTACTTGTGGCGCCTCAAAGCTGTACCTATATCGCACTAGTGTTACGGTACATTTATTATTATCTTGAGAGCTGAACTGTGGATGTTATTCCGACTTATAACATTATCTACCCCCGATCCTATAGTGCCTACGTACTTATACAAATACCTCCAATTCCTCGACCGAATAACCCCCTACGCACATATACGCAGCTTACCCCCTAGCTTCTTCTATCCTTTTATATCAAAGAGAGATAGAGAGAGAGAGTCTCATAGCGTCCCAATTGGTGAACATATATGAATATATATAAGTTCCTATAGAACCCACATCCATCCTACTTACTTCTTATATCTACTACATACCTACGTCACCAAGCCAAACCCACCTACCTACTATATCTCAGCTGCTTACCTACATAAGCTATCCTCCTACAATCCACCCAACTAAACTCCATGTCTCTACCACCAACAACCTCGCCGCCCTCCATGCTCTCGCTTCACATCCAAGCCGAGTCCCTGCGCTGGGCAGCAACCACCACGCGCGCCCGCTCCCAGCATCCCTCGCCCCCATCCTCTTTCCTCTCCTCCTCTTCTTCCTCCTCCTCCACAAACACAAACGACTACTATGACGACGGCGCGTCCCTCTTCTCCCACGGGGCCCTGACGCGGCGCTCCTCGATCTCGAGCCTCTTCTCAGACGACGCCCAGCAGCAGCAGCAGCTCGCTGCCGCCGCACCACCACCACCACTATTCCCCTGGCAGCAGGGCCAGCGCGACGCGCAGCCCGTCGCGACGTACGCGTCGCTGGACGCGGCGGTGGCGCAGAGCACGGCCGCGGTCGAGGCCCTGGCCCCGCGGCGCCTGGTCACGCCGGGCAAGCTGTACGAGAACGAGGAGGACGACGATGAGATCATCGACGACGTCGACGGGGTTACTACTGCTACCGGTGGTTGAAAGAAAACCCCGACTCCGCCACAAAAACTCCCAAAAAACCTCAAACCTCAAACGCTTTATGTTGTCACTATTTATATAAAATCCGACCAACTAACCAACCAACCAACCAACCAATCACAAATTTTTTATTTTTAAACATGACCTTACTATATATGTATGGGAATTGGAAAATTGGATCTGGATTTGCAATTGGAAATTTCGAGGGAATCGAATATCATCGTCACGTACGCGATACGGCAAGGCACGGCATGGCACGGCATGGCACGGCACGGCACATACAAAACCTACATAATCGCCTCCTCCTCCTCTCTCTCCCCTCCCCTACCCCGGACGAACGGAGGTATGGTCGGATTGGATTACAAGTTCCCGCCTTCAGGGGTTGGAGGGGATACGTCGAAGAGGGAAAACAGGAATGAATAAACGAATGAATGAATGAATGAACGGACCAGGGTTCGCAGCAGACAAGTGTGTGACAGTGAGAGAGCGAGAGAGAGAGAGAGAGAGAGAGAGAGAGAGAGAGAGAGAGAGACAGAGAGAGAGGGAGAGGGAGGAGATATCTTCTGCCAAGAAAAGAGGCTTATCACCTTGGCCCTCCTCCCCCCTTTTGTTATTATTATTATTATTATTATTATTATTATTATTTCGTGCACGTCTTGTCTCGAGATAATAATAATACACAGGGTAAATATCGTTGTCATAGCCATTGCGATGCGATGCGATGCGATGCGATGCGGTACCAAGACTCTCTTGGAAAGAAAAAAGCGTCTCTCTGTCTCTATTTCTGTTTCTGTTTCCCGCTTGCATTTCACATGCTTTATTTTTATTTTTTTTATTTTTAGGCACGAAACGTACCCTAACTTACCTGGTCCCTCCCCCCCTCCCTACCACCTATTTTTGTATGAGACGACAAGGTGGGGGGGAGGGGAGGTTTTGCTTGTGTGTTTTTGTCTGGGCGTTTCGCCTTCAACACATGTGGGAGGGGAGATAATTCTCTATCACTTATTGTTATGAGTTGTAAGATAGAGACAGACGTGGGCTTTCGTGTCGGGGGTTTGTTGTTGTTGGTATGCTTATCATACAGCAAGCGAAAAACAAGCAGAGCAACGTGAAGCAAGGCAAAGCGGCACGAGATACCCAGAAATTAAATCAAATAAAACAAATTCTTCTCTCTTACTACGTACATACTGGTTTTCCCTGAAAATCTAGACTCGGTGTAATATATGTTGTATAATGTCTTAGTATCGACTCTTGGTATTTGCTTGGAATTTTCTTGGTATTATATTGACCCATGTTGATCATCTCTTGGCTCTTTCCATCTGCCGACACAGCACGATCTGAGATTCCTAATACTAGGTAGGCAGGCATGTTATGTATTATGTGAATCAATTTATACGTGTCGTCTAAAACCTCTAGACTTACGACTGATATACATATGCAAGACATTGCTGCATGCTATCTGAACTCCTGGCACATTTTGATAGTTACACATCTATCCTCTCTGCATCTCGGCCCATCTATAGCTTGGCCTTCGGCGTCTCCTGTTCCATCATCTTCTCCGCCACGATGCGCCTCTGGATTTTTCCGGTGGCTGTCTTGGGCATGACTTCTGTGAAATATATCTGCATTCGTTCGTTAGTGCCGGGCCGAAACTCCGGAGCAGACGGGGAAAAGCAAGACTCACTTTCTTTGGTGTCTTGAACTTAGCCAACTTCTCGCTAACCCAACTCCTCAACTCATCTTGTCCTAACTTTGCCCCATTCTTCAACACAATCGCGATACCAATGTCCTGGCCATAGAGATCGTCCGGGATGGCAAAGCTGACGGCCTCCGACACGGCCGGGTGCCTCGTTAGAACATTGTCAAGCTCAATTGGGCTAATCTTTTCGCCACCCTTATTGATGAGCTCCTTGATGCGGCCGGTGATAATAATATAACCGTCTTCGTCTTTCTTTCCTTGGTCACCGGTGCGGAAGAATCCCCCCTTAGCGAATGAAGAAGCGTTCGCAGATGGGTTGTTCAAGTAACCACTCGTGACGTTCTCGCCCTTGATGCAGATCTCGCCCTCGCTGCCCTGTGGTAGCTCGTCACCAGCATCGTTCAGGATCTTGACTTCGACACCCTGGCCAAGACCTACGGTACCCGGCTTGCGCTTGCTTGGGGGTAGGGGGTTGGATGTCATCTGGTGCGCGGCTTCTGTCATAGCATAGGCCTCCAGGACTGGAGCTTTGAACTTCTCCTCGAGCTGATGGAAGACCGTAGGGGACAGCGGCGAGGAACAAGAACGGATGAAGCGAATCCTAGGTAAGGGGTTCGGAGCCGGATGCTTAAGAAGGATCTGGTGGATCGTTGGCACAGCTGTGTACCAGTTCGCCTTATGGGTAACGAAGTCTTGCCAAAACTCTGAGGCAGAGAACTTGGTGGGTACAATAATGGAACCGCCGCTGTATAATGGTGCCAGGAGAGCACAGAGAAGACCGTGGACGTGAAACAGCGGCATAACTAACATGGTCCGGTCTTGGGCAGTAAGTTGGTATGTTGTTTGGATGTTTTCTAATACATAGTTAACCTCACGACCACCCGCAATATTCATCAACCGGTCCGCTGGGCTAACTTACTCATCGTTCGCGTTAAGTTGCGATGTGTCAAGGGCACCTAAATATACCTGTCAGATAAAGCACACCAGCAAGAAGAAGAGCTCGACGTACGACTTTCGGTCTCGAGGTAGTGCCACTGTGACATAGTATGTTAGTGCTTTCCCTTTCCTTATCAATCCTAGGCTTCCGACAACTGACCTTGTGTGCAAGACCAGCGCAACATCGTCGGGCTGGGCTTGGAGGACGCTCTTCTGGCCCTTCCCCTCCAGTTTCCCCGATTCCTTAACATCCAAAGCCACCTCCCCCTTCGCATTGTCCCAGTAACATTCGGCAATGGCGGCGTTGAACTTTTTAGCGGCCTTCACGGACGGCGCGTTGGCTTGGTAGGCGCCCTTTGGCACCAGGATGAGGGCCGACTTGATGTCTTCGATGTAGAACTCGAACTCGTCTTGCTTGTACGCCGGGTTCAAGGGCGCTGCAATGCCGCGCTGCCACGAGGTGGCTAGGAAGGATACAATGAACTCGTAAGAGTTAACCGTGGCTATCGATACGGGCGAGCCATGCGCAATTCCGAGGGCGGCCAGCTTGCGCTGGAACGAGGAGCACTCGGCAAGAAGATCTTTGTACGTGACCGTCAAGGGGTTCGGCTTCGAGGGTACTATGACGGCGACGGACGAGCTCGCGCCGTTGATGGCGCTCTGGAGAGTGGCCATTAGGAAAGAAGGGACTGTTGAAGATATCGGTAGGTGGGTATAAACAGGATCTAATTCGGGATGAGTCTAGGTAGGCAGTACTAGAGCAGCGTATAAGTCTATACTATAATAAAGAGATGGGTCAAATCTTAGGTAGGTAGGTAGGTTAAGAATGTAGGTTAGGAAGATCTAGCAAATGGAAAAGAAAGTCTAAAGGTTAGTGTAAAGAAAATGGACCGCCGTATAATTTCTATGGGACATGCGACAAGTGACAAGGTGTCGTAAGATCAACAACATGCCCGGAAGTCCATGCGGTCTGAGCAGCGTTTGGGCGAAGGAGCGGCGACAATTTCGGAGCACAGAAGTACCTCTAGTCCCGTCTTTGCCCGTTGTTGCCGGGAAAGCCACTGGAGTTTGTCGCCAAGTCCACTATAGCGACGGGGTTTCTAGCGGACCCCTGTACACTAGTGCACTATAGTGTAGTGTAGTCGTACACACTGGACGTTGAGAAGCTCCAAGCAGCAGGAAGGGCCCCACCTCCACTAAACTTGCAGCCTTCCAGGTCTGACGCCTCAACCCAGCCCGCTCAACTATTACATTTGATTCCATATAGGCCACATCCAGATATGCAAACCTCTCCATTACTCTGCTGTCTTGGCCATAACCACGATTATACCTATCAGTCCTTCTCGAAGCTACTTGCTCAGGCTAGGTAGGATTACAAGAGAAGCTATAGACTACCGAACTCAATGGCTGCTGAGCCACCTCCGCCGCCTCGGAGCGGTGGCCTCTCCCTGTATGCGAACCTCCTCGAGCCCGAAGGCGATGCTCCCGGGTCCATATCACGCGCGCCCGTCGTGTCGCAGGAGGCCATAGACGCTGCAAAGGAGCAGGATCCCTCCAAGAAGCCCCTCGACTCCGTCCTGCGCTTCCAGCCCTACCAGCAGATCCGCCGTCCGCAGCAGAAGACCCAGAAGCCCAAACCCAGCTTTCCCAAACCACTACCGCCGGCGGCTACTACTGGAATTACCACGAATAGCGCTGCAGCTAGCGGAGCAGCACCAGCAGCAGCGGTACCGCCGGCCCCCGCGAAGAGCTCGCTCGCCGAGTGGGCTGCTACCGAGGAAGACGAGTACATGTACGGGATGGGCGAGAAGCGGGCGCGAGGCGGCCGTAGGAGGAAAAAGAAGAAGCTTGATACTGCGCCTATCGAGACGGACTGGGACGAGATATACGACCCTTCCCGGCCGACAAACGTAGAGGAGTACCTGCGCAGCGACGAGCGTATACGGGAGGTGCGCGAGTGGAAGGCCCTGCTCTATAAGCATAGACGGCGGGACGAGGGGCCCCGGGACAGCTACGACAGCGAGGAAGACGAGGATCGTCCAGTACACAGTAAGTTGGAACACCCGATATGCACACGCCTTGGATGTTATTAGGGTGTTAATTTGCTAACGTTGTTGTTGCTGTTGCGACAGACCAATTTGCGCCGCCAGACTCATATTCCTTCGCGCCGCCGCCGCCTTCGCCCCCACGGGCTTCCTCCGTACCCGATGACAAGACGGGTGACGACGCGTACGCACGCCGCCTAGCGATTTCTCAAGGCCAGGCTGTTCCTCCACCCCCGAGCGACCCTACACCGCCAGCACCCGTCCCTCCCCCTCCCCCTCCGCCCCCGGAACCAGACTCCGCGACTATCTCGCGGGAACCGGTGCGCTACTCGCGACCGCCGCCGGAGGATCCCGATGCCATGGACGAAGACGATAACGGCGATGCGTACGTACCGCCCGAGCCCTCCTCCGAGGAGACAGCGCCCGAGCAGCAGGAGCGCAGCAACCGGCCCGGCAAGAAGGGCTTCGCCGCGCGCCTCATGTCCAAGTACGGGTGGTCGAAGGGCCAGGGCCTCGGCGCCGAGGGCAGCGGCATCCTGCAGCCGCTGCGGGTGCAGGTCGACAAGCGGAAGAAGAGGCCCGACTCGGAGGGGGGCGGGTGGGCGGAGCCGAGCGCGCGCGCGCGCGTCATCGCGCCCAAGACGGGCGACGGCAACGGCGGCGGAAGCAAGTTCGGCCCTATGAGCAACGTCGTCGTGCTGCGGGACATGCTCGAGGGCATGGACGACCTGCAGGGCGAGATGGAGAACGGGCTCGGGCAGGAGATCGGCGAGGAGTGCGGCGACAAGTACGGGCGCGTCGAGAGGCTGTATATCGACATTGAGGGGAGGAGGGTCTATATCAAGTTTACGGACCAGGTGTCGGCGCTGAGGGTAAGTCCTTTTTTTCGGTTTATTTAATTATCACATCATTAGCTCCCCCTCGTTTCTCCCTCCCTCCCCCCTGCCCCTTTTTCGTAGCCCTCATATATCCCGTCTATCTTTCTACCTATATATCCCATATGACGCGGGGGAGAAAGAAAATGCATGCATTGCATGACTAACTCTTCATAGGCGGTTAACGCCCTCGACGGCCGCGTCTTCGCCGGCAACACCATCGTGCCGCAGTTCTACGACGTGGACAAGTTCGAACGCCGGATCTACGAATGAAGAGACTAACAAATTCCCACCCCCTAAACACGAAACGCCGATGACTAAACGATCCTGTGTGGTAATAAAAAAGGGGGAAGATATCTACGCAGCGAGAGAGATAGGGGGGGGATAGATAATAGTTAGAGGTGGGATCGATATAGATGAACTCCCTCCCTTCCCCGGTTTTACCTGATTTTATCCTAAACGACCGATATACAAACTGCCTACCTACCTAACTACTATAATTCATGACGGAGAAAAGGAGGGATGGGACAAGATGAACAGCGTGGACTGGCTGGCTACCTTTTGTATATACTTATGCCATATATAGGTACCCGAGTTAAAACTCTATAGTAGTAGCATACCGGGCACCCGTCAATCTACCATGCCTACCTACACCTCCTACCTAGGTACCTACCACTATACAAAAGAGTCTTCTTAACTCGCCACTGAGGAGATTAGGTACCGGCAAGGAAGGTAGGTCAAGATAATCTTCTATCAAGTAAGAAGGAATCACGACAGCAACATTCAACACATTCCGAACCTCACTGACTCATAAAACAATCAAACGAACACATACTTCTAAATAAAGATTCCTTTTAATGAATAGGCTAAAACGGTTCAACGAGGTAATTACAGCAAACTCCCATCCTGACGCTATTAAATATAACAGAATCTAACCCCAATCAATCATCAATCACATTTGTATTAAAAAAGAGCGTAAGATAATTTGCGAGACAACAGTCCAATTGAAGGAAAAAAAAGAGAAAAAGATACACCCCGAACTAGTTTTGCTTTTTTTTTCTGGTTTCGTTTTTTTATCTTCACCTCTTTCTAATGTGCCGTTTACCCCTGTTGCCTTACAAAACCCCCTTCTTGAAACCCGACAACACGAAAATCAAAGACCATACCCCCCTTAACTCATCCCCCCTGCATTCCGTCCATCTTCACTAAGCATATTGAACATTTCCACCGAGTCTATAGAACGACAGACATGTTTTACCGAGAAGGGCATATCCATTCAACATAAAACTCCCGTACTCCGCGCGATCCCTTGTGAGTCATCAGCGTTTCCAACGTAATGAGCCGTAGAGGATGTGTTTTGCGAGGGACAAAGAGGTAATTAGATATGTAGATGGGACCCAGCTCCGTAAACGAGCATGCATCACAGCTTCAGGACGGGACCGTCAGTTCAATATCACATACATCAGTATTAAGTCTAGCGGATCCTTGTACGTAGCCCGAGTCGCAAGATGCGGCCCACATGAAATGACGACAATTTTAGGTGACACGGGAAAAGGGAAAATTGAGAGACGCCATTGTTCCAACCTAGTTCCACCGATTACATGAATGCAGTGATGAAAGCACCAACGGCAGCCAGGCTGACGATTGTCGAGGAGCTGACACTGAGCAGGGACGCAGCATTCTGGTCATCGCCAGTACCGCTGGAAGAGCCGTCACCAGCAGATGAGGTGTCGTTGTTTGCGTTGGCGTTCTGGCTTTCACATGTGACGCCACCCTGAACGATGCTTCCAAGACCGTTCAGCTCGTCGCAAGATGCTGAAATATCCTCGGTACTGGCGACGCTCATGGTACCCTTCACATCATCAAGCTGAGAGAAAGCGACCTCGTCGAAAGAGCCAACGACCTTGACAGCACCACCAACTTCGGTTAGACCACTGAAGCCGGTAACCTTGGTAAGAGCAGTGTTATTGGCAATGGTGAAGCCACCACCAACACGCTCCAAACCGCTGAGGGAGATGTTCTGAAGTTCAGGGTTGCTGACGAATGACAGATCACCCTCCTGGATTTCAGTCAGGTTCGGCGCAAGGAAGGTCGTGAAGTAGTTTGAGTCAAAACGCATGGATCCATTGACAGTCTTGAGCGACGGCACAGAGAATTCCGTGACGTTGGCAATGGTCATGTTGGCAATCCACTCTAAGTTGGGCAGCTCCATGGTCAAGTTTAGACCGTTGGCTTGAACACTGAGCTCGTTCTTCAAGTTCTTGATGCTGCTCGAGAACCTGGTGATTCGGCGGTTGTTGTTGATATTCATGGTAGTCAGCGACTCAACGTTGATTCCTTCAATTGTTTGGACAAAGGTGTCGGCAATAACCACACTGTCGGCCTTGGTAATACCGGGCTCTCCGAAGTTGATTTCCGGTAGGGCGCTGAGGGTAGCCCAGTCAATGGAGCCAACTTCACCCAAGGCGGGGAATTGTATGGAGGTGAGCGCGGTGTTGTTCTTCAACAGGAATACATCGCCAATAGTCTGGATGGAATCGCTGACCAGTTGCTGGATAAGGCCGTTGTTCTGAACGATCAGAGAGCCCCCGATGCTCTCGAGCCTACCACCGAGATCGATTCTGGGACCGGCTTGGCTGCTAATCAGAACGCTACCCTCGACGGAGTCGCAACTGGCAATCTGAGTAGCGTCGGCGGTAGATGCGATTGTGGCAGTTGGGTCATCGCATCCAACGGCAGCAACACCTGATATGGTTCAATATTAGACGTTGCCGAGCAATGAGGAGCATGACAAAACAACATACCGGATATCAAACCGAATGCCGTGACGGCGGAGAGAACCTCTTTGCTGAACATTGTGACTAAGTTTCGCGGTATAATGTCAGCGGGGATGTTATGTACTTGATGGGCAAGAGTAAAGAAAATGAAGCCGGAATAAATACACCAGGGAATCGATTGTCTTATTGGGAGGACAATCACGCGGTGCTGGCTTGAGTAATTTGTATGTGTCGGAGTGACTGCTTGGACGTTCCAAAAAGTGATGTTTATCGTATTGTTGTATGTGACTTGGCGAGTGGAAGATGTTTGCAGAGGCCCCAGACCAGCGACCGAGGTTTTGCTCACGGACAGAACGGTCGCTTGATCAAAGCACGGACAGCAGCTGGTGCCTCAGATGGGAAGTTGCGGGTGACAGGAGAGGAATCCAAACATGTAGGTAGGTAGTGGTGCAGGTAGACAGCGTGGTGGCATATTTAGGGTGCGGTTGCCAGGTACGACACAAAAAGGGTTGGAGCAACGGCAATTGGCAAATCAGCGTCGACGCCGGTCGGCCTAGGCGTCGCCGTGGGAGCGAAACTACTTTTGCCATGCCTCATGCGCTGTTGCATCCGATCTGCCCCAACCTCTGGCTCCTAGTGGTGCAGAAGCCACGCCATGCCACTAACTCTGCTTTGGCGTACCGTCCCAAATAGAGTTGGCTTCCTGTGTTCGATACTCCAATGGTATGTTCCATCGTCGCCACTGGCCAACCACCTGGTGGGGGGACAGTGACGAGACGCGCGTCGTGTCCATCGGAACTCAGTATCGAGCCACCTTTGCTACTAGTACGTCCGTCCAAGAAAAGACCGGTCCATAGTTGCGTCCATATATGCCATGATGGTTGCCAGAAAACATGATCGATATGAAATACTTTGCATCAGAACGTACCTTGTTTTAAGAGTCCTCTAGCAGGGCTGTAATGTCTAGAAATCGGGTGCTGTTATATTGTCCCTTCGCAAGACAGGACAGGCAAGTCGATCGCGTCTCGAACTACGGTTGTTCGGCTGTCGCGTAGATATCACGGGTGAAGTTGTCGCGTGGGTAGGAAAAGTTTCTTTTTCGTGTGGCGGGAGCGAGTGGTGATGGACTATCCGGGATGGGGAGGCAGAACTTGGAGGCGGGAGGTATATTAAAGGGAGGAAGCTATTGAGCGAATGCTCTTCCTCTGTTACGATGGAATATGGACAAACGAATGAATCCGAATGGGAAGAAGGAGGAGAAGTTGGGAAAACGAGGGAGGGAAGGTCAGGATAAGAAAAGCCGAAACGTTTTGGAATTCGACTGACTTGAAAATGGCGTGTCTTTGTATGGGAAAGGGGGGGTGTGGGAAGGAAAACCAAAAAAAGGAGCGAGAGGGATCCAAAAAGGGTGCGGCGAGCCAAGGTACCTCCAGGTGGGCCATAAAGGGGTGGACCAGGCCGCTGGTTGGATGTACCCTAGGTCCACCGGGTGGGTAGGGCCTAGAAAGGCCAGGAAGGGCCTGGGAGATGAGCAGCGACCAAACTGTGGACCATCCAATCGGCCGCAATTCACTACCATCTCCATACCATCTCTTAATCTACCTCCGTCGGCGCAGCAGGGCAGCGCAACTACCTACTCCGTACGGATTACTGTCAAGCACATGTACGTAGGTAGTTTATATGCGCTGCAAGGACCCAAGGGATCTTCATTGAATTTTTATCGACATTCATATCGCACTGTTTACATAAGGCATCCTTGGCATCGTAGGCCTCTCATGTGTTCATTTTCTTATTAGTGTAAATACGACTGTCTACCCCGGGTCTTTTCTTCCCTTTTCTTTCTATATCATGTTCGTTCAGATCATGGTCTTTTTCTTATTGCCCCTACAACAAAAAATATGTAAGAGATGAGGTAGGTAATAGTTACGTACGCCCAGACGGAGACACGAGAATGTCCAAAAGTTGTCCAAGGTTTTCATGACTGATTGGCACCGTGTTTTTTTGTTGCTATGCACCAACTTAGGAGACGTTGTTCGCTCCCGGGCTCTAATACCGTAGCAGTATGGTGTTGTCGGCTCTAGACAGTGTTGCATCTTCATATCGCAACTGTCCCCTTGGCGAGATTGCCCTTTTCTGTCCCATTCGGTAAACAGGGGTACCCCCATGAGTTTTCTAAAATTCTTGGCTTATATCCTTGTTGATGCTTGAATGTCTAATAGATGACACCAGATGTTCATATTCACCTTCAGAAATTCATGCTTTCGTGACCAATTCGAAGCAGGCTTTTTCCCTCTGCTGGCTCTACGGTTTACATGGTCTCTATCAAACAGTTGATTTATCTATTTTTGGGCACTCTCTACCCTCCCTTCCTCATCGAATTCGTTCGTCATGAGCATAGGTTGGATACCTACCTACTTTGTTTTACATCCTGATAGTGGCTTGATACATATGCTTGGCTATGAGCTCGATCAGTCCACTGCCAATCTCGAAGCTGCATATTCGACTAGGGAGCCGTACATGATGCATACTACATATAACCGTGTCGTGTCGGGAACAATACAATCTCCCGTTGCATTGGTAGGAATGGATTGGCTACCTGCCTAGCCTGAATAGGTAGTAGTATTATTGAAGTTGGACCTCACTTGGCTTGTGATAACCTAGGTATTCATTAATCCCAATCCCAATTCCAAGATGTCGAAGAGAACTCCAACTCCACCTCCTATTTGCACCCATGGAAAAATAAATAAAGGTATGTAATAATAATACTGTTCAGCTTAGTGCACATGCCGTACCCGTGGACCTGACTTTGCGAGGCGGCGTATTAGAAGTTACCTACCTGGTATTCTATTATCGCTCCGTTCCGGCTTATTGAAGATAAAATAAAATTAATGACGACAAGCTTGGAAAGGCATCGATCTTGTTTATGCTCCGGGAGCTCCAAGCAACTGCAAATCCGTCCAATCGTGCGCCAGGCCCACTAGAATGCCCTAACTTATTAGGTACTTTAGTCTAGTTAGTCCGAAGCTCCAACCTACCATTCGTCATGGCCTTTATTCTTGCAACCCCTGCCATCAATCAAAGAGAGGTCCACTTAACATTTCCCATATCAAGATGGGGGGCGTGTGACGATGATGTATGGCCCGTCGGCGTCAAGAGAGCGAGCGTCTCAGTCGATAGGATTACACCACCGCCTTCTCAACAACTAGCGTTCCCTTGACGATTCTTATATACACACACTGTACATATGTGAGTGTCTTCTCTCCGGGTCCCCCTGGGTAGTGGTAATGGTGATGCTACATGCCACACGATTTAAGGTGGTTATTTAAGAAAATGATGCTGCTGCTTATCATCTGGGAGATCACCTCTTGTTTGCAGCGTGGCTCCCCTTCAAGCCCTCCATCGTGGATGGCTACCCATGGGGTTAGTGGCCGCCATCGATTGCCGAACGCCAAAACCCAACGATCCTAATATACTTAAACCAGCCCAAATCTCCGTCCAAGCAAAGACGCTCACCGCGGAAGCCTCTACGAAGCTATCCGCAGAGAGCACGCTTGCCAACGCAATCGTTCTAGAATGAACCTACCGCTGGCTTACTTTGTTCCCGCCTCACTCGAGCTCGGGCCAGAAGAGAGGCAAAAGTCGATTTGGAGGCGTGAAATCGGCCTTCCTGATTCATCCTCCGACGGGACCTACACTAGGCTTGCGTCTGTTTCTAGGTAGTTCTGCGGTAGCTAACGCATGCTTCGCCCGTAAAGCCGGTAATGGTGGGAAGAACACGAGGGAGGCCGCACACTTTCCACCTCGTATCGGTAGGTCTCTTAGATGGGAGTCAGCAACGCACGCATCAACCCATCTATCGTCAGTTTTTTGTCTTGGAGGGTTTTTTGTTGTCTCTTCTTCCCTCCAGGTATTCATGCTGTGTCATGAGCAGGTAGGTAGATCTCGTCGTTCAGGTTCCGAAACTTGTGATCTGCGACAGAACTTCAAACAATGGTGTAAGGTACTGGAGCTCCTCGGCCCCATTCACAGCACTGTCGTTCTGTCCCTTCTCCATTCGCTCCTGGTTCAGGCCTGCGTCATGCCCAGCGCTCCAAAACACAAGGGTAAATGCCTATCTTTTTCTACTTTTCTTGCTCTCGCCGATCAACCCAGTCGCCATGATCTACATGACACTATCGTCCCACGCTATTGGATTTACTATACGTACATCCATTCTATGTATGGGCGGCAGACGGACTGAAACTGAGCGTGGGGCCATTGAAATGCATTGAGTGAAAATAGAAAAAAAGGTCAACGCACGCCACGACGGCTGGCTGCCGCCAAATTGTTTCACCGACCTACCTACCTAAACTATCTTTTGTTTTGGCGCATTTAAAAAACAAGAAACTTGCTGTCAACAGCTCGTCACTGTTTTTTTTGATCCACCTAATTCATTCCACTGCCGCCCACATTCCGCCTCATCCAGAGCATACGGAGAGGAGAACCGTATGAGAACTCGAGCTGAAGAGCTGAAGAGCCGAAGAGCTGAGTATGTAATACAGTTCCCTCGAGTCGGTCTGTTGTACTGCCTCGACGAGTAACATTACGGGCAAGTGCCTACCCGTAGGCATAAGTAACCGTAGAAGGGCATTAAATACAATGTCCATGTGCGCATCAGATAGATAGAGTGCGTCCCAAGGTCCGGGCCGAGAGGCTTAGCTCACTCGAGGAGCTACCTAGTATAGTTATTGAGATGTATATCGAGTTATCTGTCAATAGCCATTACCAACGACACATGAGACTGGGGCGGGAAGGTGGAGACACGGTTTTGGTTCTTTTCATATTCTAATGGAAGTATTGTACGAATCACTTTACTTATACACAGCGTCACCGGATCTGTAAGGTCAAGACATCTTTTGCTGTAGACCCTCCCTAATAAGTACGCAGATCCCGCTCGATAACGTCCGCCAATGACGCGCGTTAGCTTACGTACCTTATAAGGGGGGGGGGGGGGGGGGGGGGGTGAATGTACACACCCAATTGGGGGTTTTGATGAAACCCACTGGAAAAAAAAAAAAAAAAGTGGTTTTTTTTTGGGATACCCCCCGCCCCCCCCCCAGGATGCTCCTCCGCTATGGCTCTTTGCTGCTAGACCCAGGTATGCATGCATTAGACTGCGGTGTGATTGAGGCTCTCGGCCGCCTGGCTGTGGGACTCGGTGAACACCAAAAAAGAAAACTTATGCACGGAGGAAGAGGTCCTATTGGCACTGGCCACTAGCCTTAAAAATCCCACTGTTTATATATATCTGAGTCTACCCTTTCTTGATATGCCGTGGTGGATATGGATTGCATGTAGGTACCTTTTATTATTCTATCGTTCTCATAATTTTCGCCCTATACACGACTAGAGGAACTTGAGGAAGGGAGGGAGTGGCCGGCCCCTCAACTTGCTCGAGACGATATCGAGGTGATGATCGGACGGAAGCGAAGCAGCTTAGCCTACGTATATAACAGGCGGTCATATACTCACATGAGATCATTGATACTGATAGCTCAAGTGGGAATCTCCGGATACTAACAATGCCAGATTTCTCCGGCGCTTGGTCTTGTGATCCTTTTTAGGTACATTAAACCCTCTGGGTGTAGGGAGAGCTTTTTTGCTTGGATCTGGAGACACCTACTCTGACACACATCACATTACACCAAGAGTACTTTCGGCTATTGGGTCTTCTAAGCCTCATTGTCATGTGTCAATTGTATGTCTATATATCTTACATGTTTGCTTTTTGTTATTTTATTTAGCTCATGGTCTCGCCGCACTGGTTTATGCCCTTTGCTAAGTAGGTACATAACTTACCTCCTCCTGGTCATAAGGTGGCCTATCCCTTCGGACAAACAAAATTCGGACATGTCTATGGAGATCCTTGAACCGAAAATTTCGGTACTGATATTGCTCTTTACTCCAAAATCTTGTCTGGTTCCATATACAGGTCCTGTCCCACGGAGAACTCGGTAGATACTATGTGTATATCTAGCCCCTGCACATCGTGATCGTACACGTCCATATTGCCCGCTTTGCTAGCTGTATCGTAGAAGCCAAACCAATGAGTTACGTAGTTCCCGGCCTAACTACCTATACCTACCTCCCTACCTATTCCATCGTACTGATGTCCGTCTCCTCGACCCTCCACATGTACCACATGAACAAGCTACGGTAGGGCGCGAAGCGGGCCGAGATCTCCTCCATCTCGCGCTCGGACATGTACTTGAACTTGCCGCCGCCCTTGCCGCCGCCGCCGCCGGCCTTCTTCAGCTTGGCGACGTCGCGGCCAACGAAGGCGGCCATGCCGCGCTGGACGCCGAGGTCGCCGAGCGAGAAGACGTCGGCGCGCTTGAGCCCGAAGCAGGCGAACATCTCGACGGACCAGCGGCCGAGCCCGCGCACCGCCGTCAGCCGCTCCACGACCTCGTCGTACGGCGCGTCGGCGAGCAGCCGCGCGTTCAGCTCGCCCGTGCTGAACTTCTCCGCCAGCCCGCGCACGTACTCGGCCTTGCGCTGCGAGAGCCCCGCCGTGCGCAGCCGCTCGACGGTGCAGGCCGAGACCTGGGACGGGTGCGGGAAGGTAGTCGTTATTCCCCCTTCCTCGCCGTCGTCGTCGCCCGTCGTGTCGCTACCCCTACTCCTACTACCGTCGTCGGCGTCGTCGGCAAAGAGCCCGACGAACCGCTTCTTGATCGCCTTGGCGGCGGCGCCGCTGACCTGCTGCGAGATGATGCCGCTGCACAGCGACTCGAACGGGTCGATCTTCTCGGCGAGCCCCTCGGGCGAGAAGATGCGGCAGTAGTTCTGCTCGACGAGCGGCCGCATGCGCGCGTCCACGCCGATCAGGTGCCGGTTCGCCTCCTCGAGGAGGCTGGCCGCCGTTGTCGTCGTCATCGTCGTCTTGGCCGCGGCGGCTGACCGGCTCGCTACCACGCGCGACGTCTCCGGCGAGACCAGCAGCGCGTTGGTCGCGTTGGGATCTGCTACCCGGGCCGCGGAGTCCGGCCCTGGCGCCGTCTCGCCGGAGGCAGGCTCGGCGATGAGTTTGACCTTGCTAGGGGTTGGGGTCGCCGGGGCAGCGGCGCCGGGGTTCTTCCGCGCGCGCCGCTTGCTAGGCGTTACGGGTGCCGGTGCTGCATCCTTGCCATCATCCCCATTGGCGTGCTCGTCTGGTTCTGCATCGACTTTTCGCTTGCGCCCCCTTTTTGCGGGCACAGGCGGCGGTGGAGCGGCCACCTTGGCTGCTGCTGGTGACGACTTGAGATCGGACGCCGCACTCAGCCGTGCGGATCTCCGAGTCGACATGTTCGCTACCTGATAATCACCCAGAATGGTGAAGATGCGGCTACGCGAGTGTCGTAGTTGCTGGGGTGGTGAAAGCGTAGAACGAGGTACAGTACTTGTGCTGGTAGAGTTATAGCGTCGTAGTTCAACTTGTCCTGACGTAAGACATCTACTTCTTCCCTCGTCTATTAATATTATAGACTGGCTTGGATGAAGTCCTTTGAGGCGATGGAGAGCGAGAACGAACTGTTTGACTCGGAATTGGTGTGGTTTTGAGGAGACAATGTACGGCATATATAAATTGATATTGGGGCTTGAAGACCTCATTCGATCTTCTGTAATAAGGGGGGTGTAGCTTGAAGTAGCGCTGTTCGGGTGACAATCATTCCCGCTTGGTACATGTACCATATACCTATTGGCGTCATGGGATGTAGAGCACTGGTGAGTTAATTGAGTAAAGAAGAACCATCCACAAAGGATTGCAATATAAGTCTGAAGTTTTCTTCAAATTTAGTATATATAAAAACATCGACGCTGAAACCGGGGGTCAAAGGCTGGCTGCCTAGCTCTGTTGTTGTACCCGGGACTCCGGTAACCCCTAAGCCTTAGGTAGGTTCGATACCTATCTAAAGGTTGCGTGCACCCTTGCTTTGTCATCCAGCCCGCTCCAAACCTTGACTTACATTAAGAATAGGTAATTGAATTTCTTTGAAAGGTGACAGCTCTGACCCCAAAGCTTACTTCAACCTCCTTTTGATTTTGCGATTAGACGAATTCAAAGTAGACACGCCGTTCTACTTCAGTGATCTGTCTTGTACAGTAAACCAATGGGCTTGCCTGTCGAGGTGGCTCCCTACATATCTTTCAATGGCCAAAGCGGTATAAGTAGATGCATGATAAGTGTCTCGAACCCAACATGAACCTCGACAATTCCTTTGCTGCAATGGAAGTCTAGTTCGGCCAGAACAGCTACGCAATCCTCCTGTTTATACTTACATACATCCGTACATGACTTTTATCAATTTTCATCGCCTGCTTCCTCTCCCCCTTTTCACTATCCTAGTTCCGTTATTATTAATAGCCCCAAGTCGCCGTAGCATGGGATTCGGTGCCAAGAACCGGACTAGGGCTAGAAGCATTAAGATCCTTCCGGTTCTAGATGCTTGATGAGATTGACTCCCGCAGGTGTAGGGGTGTATGTACGTTGGGCGTCTAATACGAGAATACTAGTCAATGCGGTTTGCCACAGACTATACAGTCACGCTGGCTTTGGAGGAAGACTGGTGATTTTGAAAGATCTGATCGCCATTCTCACAGACGTACATACCTACGGTAACTCAACGACGTCGGGACGTGACCGAGATCATTGCATCCCAGAGGATGATAATATTGGAGATGAACTCTAATATTTTAGAAATCCTAGTTGCAGGATTGGCTAAAACAGTAGGTAGGTTAGTTAGCGAGCTAATAGGACGTGTTGCTGTAGGAGATATGTCTATAGGTACTTATAGCTCTAACAGGATGTGCGGAAGAGAGCGATACTTGATCCACTAACAGTGGATACCAGAACTTGCGTGATATTAGCCGCTTTATGCAGCCACATCGCGTCAGAGTGCTAAGTAGTCCGCTTCACTGCACCACTAAAGCCCTCGCTACCGAAACTCACGCTTCTGTTAGGAGCTCTAGTTACTTTTTGTCACCTTGACATCTCCTGAAAACCGATAAGCCCTGTGGAAACCCCCCCTCGACCCCTTCCAACCACATGCTCGGACGGCCTGTCCAGCTGCCTGGTCCATCTGATCCCGGGGGGGCGCTTGTTCATTGCGCTTTTCTTTACCTGCTAGTTTAGCTACCAATCGCAGCCACCTGGACACTTCGTATTTGCAGGACATATGGAGTACAGTTGTTGCCATTAGCCTATGCCGCTGCTGCTAACTGCTAAGACCTACCCTAGGCAGACTGACTTTGCCATCAAACCTAAGTTTTTTTTGAGTTTCCCCTTCAACACAACCTCAACTGTCCATCTTATTTGATCGCTCACCCGCATTCAACCCCCCCATTCAATCAAGGGTCGACCTCCCAATATTCCGCATCGAACGACGTCCCGTGATCTACGATTCGCATCTTCACCTCTCCGATAGCCACGCACTGACGCGGATCGATATACGCAGTCTATCAGTTGCTATTTTTTACCCCCGTGCTCCCTCGACGAACCAGAGTCGGTGTCACATTCGACGGGAAAAAAATAAAGCGACCTTTAGACCAGCCGGAATCCTCCCCCCTTTAGCTACCATCCTACCAGACCTTCGACACCAGCTTGTCTTCGCACGATATCGGGGTGGTGTCGAGGGCCACCCGAACACCTCAAGATGCTTCTTCCTAAAGGCGGCATCACCTGGAAGTCCACCAAGGCACAACTCCCCCCTACCAGAGCGATATGGTTGTTCGTAACGAGAACACGCGTTCTCCTCTCCATTGCTATCGCCGGCATAATCCTGTTGTTATGGCGCGGCATCAGGACGTCGGCCACCGAGATGCAAAGGTATTCTTCCTTGCTGAATGGTTCGCAATGGTTGCCTTGTGCTGACTTGACGATCCCTAACAGCTTCTATTGCTGGGGTCCTTCGAAACCGCCAATGGATATGACCCTGAATGAGCAGCAGGCTTGGAATGCTCACCTCCATACGCCCGTTATCTTCAACCACCATGCCCCGATCAACATCAACAACACCTCGATACAACATGTCGATCTCAACTCCGTCGTCGCGACGCGCAATGCCGTGAATAACGAGGAGCGAGTCCTCATTCTCACCCCCCTGAAAGACGCCGCACCGTACATTTCCAAGTACTTTGACCTAATTGCCGAGCTCACCTATCCGCATCATCTCATTGATCTTGCCTTCCTCGTCGGTGACTCTACCGACGACACCCTTGCTGTGTTGGCCACCGAGCTGGATCGCATTCAGAAGCGTCCGGATAATATCCCGTTTAACAGTGCTCTAGTTGTAGAAAAGGACTTCGGCAGTCATCTCAGCCAGTCTGTCGAGGATCGGCATAGCTTCGAGGCCCAGGGTCCACGGCGCAAAGCAATGGGACGTGCCAGGAATTATCTACTTTCCGCGGCAATGAAGCCAGAGCACTCTTGGGTGTATTGGCGCGATGTTGATATCGTCGAAAGCCCCTCGAGAATCCTGGAAGATTTCATTGGACATGACCGGGATATTCTCGTTCCGAGTATGCGCATCTACCTTCTATTCAAAAATATTCTACCGTGCTCTGCTGACGTTAAAACAAGACATCTGGTTCCACCGTTACGAGAACGGTCAGGATATTGAAGGCAGATGTAAGCTCTGAAATCCCCCCCAATGACCAAATATTTTATGTTGACATGAGTCGAATAGTTGATTACAACTCCTGGGTCGAGTCTGATAAGGGCTTGAAGCTTGCCAGTAAACTAGACAAGAACATAGTCCTGGCTGAAGGTAAGTACTCTCTACCTCTATAATATGCGACTATGAGTTAACATGGAATGCGATCTCAGGCTACAAGCAATATGACACGGGAAGAACATACATGGCTCGAATGGGCAACCGTGCCGATGACCCTCACGAGGAAATAGCGCTTGATGGTATCGGCGGCGTCAATATTTTAGTCAAGGCCGAAGTGCACCGTTCAGGTTCGTCCCAACTTCCCTAATTTCTATTTGTTACATGATTAACCCTGGCTATATAGGTATCAACTTTCCTTGCTATGCATTTGAGAACCAAGCCGAGACCGAAGGCTTCGCAAAAATGGCAAAGAGAGCAGGCTATGACGTTGTTGGCCTTCCCAACTACATCGTCTGGCATATCGACACAGAAGAAAAGCCTGGGAATGCATAGACACCCGGCATGAGAGCCGCCTTCACAACACCCAGCCTTCGCAACTTTTCTTTTCTTGTCTAGCCCATTTATAATTTTCTGTGTACCGATTTTGGCGGCCAGCCTCCGGTAGTCGATTTGGGACGGTGCTGGGGACATAATTATTGTACGAGAAACTCACGATACGCACACAACTGCATAAATCACAATCATCAGATATGTCGGGACTAAGAGGAGTTAGGGAAAGGATTGGGACATTTGTTTACTTCACTTCTTGCGCCATCCATTGCCTGCTCAATGTCCGGCATTACATCCCGCTCATGTGGACAGGCCAACGTCCCTCGGCCTACGTCTCAGCCTTGGAGGTCCATTCGCTGGGACAGGTTTTGTCTCCCGACCATTCATCCGTCCTCTCGATACATTCTATTCTCTTTCCTGTTCCGTGGTTTGGTGAGGCAGCAGGTTGGACTTAGTCCCCGATTCGTGCTTGGGGTGGGTATGACCGCATGGATATCACGAGGGGCATTGAAGTGGCGCCGCATGTAATAGAATATATATTTTTGGCTATTCATATGGCACGAATGTGGATTCGAGGGACGAACGCGACGGCGTACGTTGTTGTGGGCTTTTGCAAACCTTTTCGTTAGTAAAACTTGGTAGTCACACATCATATCTTGGCCAAACGATATACCTGGCAAAAGGGAGGGGGAGAATCTGGTTTTGCTTCAAGCTACAGAAAGCTATGATGGCAGACGGGGGCGGGCTATGAGAGGGATGCAAAGAGGCGGGCTCAAGAGGAGACAAGACAAAAGCTAATATATACCAACTTACGAACCCCTCGTCTCACTATTTGCTTTACTTTTATGTGTAATATGACAGGTATGGTTAAATGTAACGAACAAGCTTAGAGATTCCGATAGACTCCTATATCGTAGCTACGTTATAGCTTGGGGTGTGCTATTAAGAGAAATTGTGCTCGTTGCTCAACTCCAGGAGAGTAAGTGTACCTTGTACGATTGAGATGTCCCTTAGGATATAGGAGCTGTACTTCCAATAACGAAAGTCTCGAGGTCAGTGAAACCAGGGATGGTGAAGACTGGGAGCCTTTTTTTTGTTCCCTCCTTCTCATTGAGCGGGATTCTCAGGAGCTACACACATACACTCCCTTTCTCATAGAACGTGTCTTTGCCCATCATGAAGGCATAAGGGACGTTGCAATACGGGGCGCCCAACCCCCCTTTTTATTGCCTCGATTGTCTAATAGAACTTATTTTTTGTACACCAGGGGCACCTTAATCTCGTCCTCCCATCCGTTCATCCGTCCATCCATCCAACATATAAACCCACTACTAGTATGATGTGGTATAAGGCTTCCGTCAATCGGTTGGCCCCTGAGGTTTAGTGGTTCCGTATGACGGTCAGGGAATCCAGAGCCTCCTTCTCCTTGTGCTCGGCCTTGATAGCCTCGAGGATCGGGGACAGGTAGGGAATATCCTGTTTTTGTTTCGTTCAGATTAGTATATATAAACTAATTGCATTGTCTCTCTATCTCTCTCTCTCCTTTGCGCCAATCGCTGTCCGCTGCTACCTATGCAGAGCGCAAAGACATCGGGATGGAATAACGGGCTATATGGGTGTATGAACTCTCACCTCCTCCGGCTTAGTCCACTGCTCCTTGGGCAGCAGCTTGTGCGTGACGCTGCACTGGAATGCGCGGCGGATGCGGTAGACGCGGTCGTAGGCTTCCTGGGGTGGCAGGCGCTTGAGCGCCTTGAGCACGTCCTCGTCCTCCTCGATGATGAGGTCATCGGCCCTGTGAACATGCCAAGCAACGATTAGCCGCAATTCGTCTCTTCTTCCTCTTCCTCTTCCTCCTCCTCCAGCCCCGGCCTAATCCTCCAACGACTCTGCAATTGAGCTAGTCCCAGGTTTGACATTCGAAAGATGTCGGAGCGCGGATGCGCCGCGGAGCTTGCGCAATGGGGAACGGGACTAGGGGCGAGAGAAAACGAACCTCAGTCCAAGCTGGCGGTAGCCAGCGGCGTTGGCGTACCAGTTGGCGACGGGCTTGAGGAGGTTGTGCAGCCAGGGCCGCTTGATGACGAAGGGTGCGAGACTTGGGTAGGACATGGTGGGTTGACGACAGATAGGGAGAATGGGGGAGATTCGTGGTGGTGGTGGGGTTGCTGAAGGTTGAACTGTATTTAAGAAAGAGAGGTTATTATAGGTCGTAATGGGCATGAGAGAGATGGAGCCAAAATCGCTCCTACTGGGACTCCACCAAAAAAGATCATGTGACTTGGCTCGCATATAGTGCTCAACCAATTGGTTCAATGTTCCATTGCAGCAACAGCGACAGGTACTGAGTGCTATAGCAGCCTCCGTACTCCGGACTATTTCTTTGTTTGCCCAGCATTAAATCATGTATGCAACAGTTCGGTGTTTACGTCAATTCCTTTATTTAATACGATGCGCCACTCCAGTCACATGTGAGCTACTTATAAAGTTAGGCGTCTCTCCGTGTTATATACTGATAGGTAGGTACTAGTGATATGTATTAGTGATAGGTACTAGTGGATGAGAGAAATGGAACTTGGATGTTCCTCGGGGCTTATTTTAGATGTATGAGGTATGGCAGAAGGTCATACAAATACCACAGAGAGGACTGAGGACTGCTCACTACGTCAGGACTAGGGAATCGGAGCGTCCTGTTTTGCTGACCTCCGGAAGGAACTGAGCAGCCAACGACCTCCCGATGTGCAGCAACAAAGCAACACATTTATTAGTCGTACTTCCCTATTTTTCCTTTCTTACTTTCTCCCTGTGAAGTTAGTAATTGCCGCAAATTTCTTGTAGGCCACATGCCTCGTCACTTCTCATCCTCTACCTCCGTCCAATAGCTCTTCCATTGAGACAAGCGTTGAAAAAAACTAGTCGACAATTCACAAGCGCGCGGACAAACAGGGGACTTTTAATCACGATTCAGTTTTAGAGTAGAGAGGGGGACCCGCTCCACGAATCCAAAGGTCCGATATTCAACGAACCATCTCCTCATCCTCAACACCAACGCCGACGCCGCTGCTGGCGCCACTGCTGGCGCCACTGCTAAACCAAACTGCCACTAACACCACCGCGACTCTTACCACTACCTTTTCTACATCTACCACTACGTCCTCTCTCTCCCTCCCCCCTTCCCCTCTTTTCTTTTCTCTTCAACTCTCTCCCACACAGCAACAATCCACCACTCGAAGGGACCGTCTTTCCGGATGTCAATGGCATGCGATAACCGGTAGCTCCTGTGTCGACGGTGGACTTGCGAGGGTGCGTTCCCCCGCACACCGCACGCACACACCTCATCCTCTTCCCAGCGACCCTGTGACTCTCCCGCGAGTCAAACACCACGCCGCACGCGACCACGATCCTTATCCCTCTCCTTTCCCTACACCACTCCGACCCTTCAATCGCTCCCTGGGGCCTCTGAAGTGCCAGTCCAGAGGCCCCGATCTTTGTGTCCATCGTCGGACTCCCCACCACCCAGCAAGGGGATGTCTCACGGCGAAGCCCAGAGCCATCCGACAGGACGCTCACCCGACCAGACGCCAGAATATGGGGTTTTCTCCCATCCACATTCACCGACAGCTCCCTCCACCGGCTCGTCGGCAGATCATCACAGCCCAGGCCCTCACCGGACCCTGGCCTCGGCGGTAGCCGCCATGGACTTGCACGACTCTCAGGGCCTGACCCCGATACAAAGGTGGGCTGCAGATGCTTCGGAATCACAGTTCAACGCCCTCTCCGGTGCTGTCGGCGGCTTTACCTCCGGCATTGTCACTTGCCCTCTCGATGTCATCAAGACGAAGCTACAGGCCCAGGGTGGCTTTAGTCCCGCGGCCAAGGGGGGACATGTTGGTCATCACAGAGTCTATTCAGGCTTGTTAGGTACCGCAAGGGTCATATATAGAGAGGATGGGCTGCGCGGCATGTACAGAGGCTTAGGCCCCATCATTCTTGGATACCTACCCACTTGGGCCGTCTGGTTTACCGTGTACAACAAGAGCAAGAAGTTCATGGCTGAACAAAATTGTAAGCAACTCTTTGCTTTCTTTTCCAAAATGGCAACAGCTCCCATATGTTAAGATGCCCCTCTGCCTCCCCCTTTACTGACCTTGAAACTCGATTACTGGAGCAAACTGGCTAACCAACCAATTCTTTGACAGTACAAAATCAGTTTGTCATCAACTTCTGGTCTTCAATTGTAGCTGGAGCCAGCAGCACAATAGTGACAAACCCGATCTGGGTAATCAAAACCCGGCTCATGTCACAATCGTCGAGCAGATACAATGGAGAGCTGTCGGCCTTCCCGAGGTCGGGTAACACTCCGACGTCAAGACCAAATATCAACTCTCCTTGGCATTATCACTCGACAATTGATGCTGCCCGCAAGATGTACTCGTCAGAGGGTATCTTGTCGTTTTATTCTGGGCTTACCCCCGCGCTTCTCGGTCTTACGCATGTTGCTGTGCAATTTCCTGCCTACGAATTCCTCAGAAAGAAATTCACGGGTCAGGGCATGGGAGAGATGACCGACCAGAATGCGCAGACGCAGTGGATAGGGGTGTTATCAGCTTCGATAATTTCGAAGATAATGGCTAGTTCGGCCACGTATCCCCACGAGGTGATTCGGACTAGATTACAAACCCAAAGACGCCCAGCACCCGGAGTGGAATATTTACAGGGGCTGGGTATTTCCTCGGAACCGAGCTCGTCGGGGCATTCACGGCCAAAAATCAACACTCCCCAGCCTAAGTATAGAGGTGTGGTCATGACATTCCGCACTATACTCCGTGAAGAGGGCTGGAGAGCGTTCTACGCAGGTATGGGAGTGAATATGATGCGGGCAGTGCCGGCGGCGACAGTCACGATGATGACATACGAATACGTGATGAAGACACTACATCACACACAGGCTGAGGGCCAACGCAAGAGGGCTATGAATCTAGATGAGACGACATTGCCCGAGCCTTGAATATTCGACCTCCCAACTGGGAGATAGATAAACACGTTTGCGTGCGAGTTTCATACGGTGCATATCGTGAGGTCAACTGAGAGAGGATCCCCCAACGGCAGGGGCGAACGAGTGGCCGGGTTGGCTGGAACTGGACTGGGGAGGGAAATGTCTAGGCAGATGGGCCGGTCCAGATACGATACCCTTCTTTGTAGGTATAGATACATCCAGGCCGCGGCTGCGAATTGGCAGGTAAATTTGAAACATGGAACTCACGTGAATAATGAACTACGTAGTTGCTGGTTGCGCACTATGAATGTTCGTTTACCCTGGTCGATACGAATCTTACGTAGATTCGTAGTAGAAGCCGGGGCAATATCTCCTCGTCCCCTCTCTCTCTATGTCTGCCCAATATGGTTGAAGTAGATTCATTCAGCTAAACGGGGGAAGTATAATAAGATCGAAACGTATGCGTTGATAGATATGGATAGTTGCTCATGAGGCTACATAGGAGACAGGTCAGCTGTCTCAAAGGTAAGGAGGACTATGGGAGGTGCGAGGCGACACAGGCCGGAATGATGAGGCGCCAATGAAAGGATGGTGTATCTACTCTACATATGCTCGCCTCGGTTTATATATCCGTTATTTAATTTATGGACACCCTCTTAACAGAGAACGGGAGCTGCTAACATACTGTCGATCTTATGTCCTCGCGCTATTATTATTGGTCACTGTTAGTAAACCTGGAAATGTGCTCTTTTGCTTATACCAAGTATGTGGTTTCTGGTATGACGAGACGGCGTGGTGGCTTACGAGCTTATGAAAGAATGAATATATGAGATGGCTACTTAAAGGGAGTGTAAGGGGGATTACGAATCACATTATCTTTGATGGTACTATGAGATATATAGGTCATACTTGTATAAATTGTGTGTTCTCATGAGGCAGGGAATGAATGGTAAGTCGAGAACTGATATGACGAGATGGTGATGAGACTGTGAAAGTCTTGAGGCGGGCTGCTGCTGCACGCGTGACGACACTGGGTTGCCTACCTACCCCGACGCTCGCTCGCGGGGGACAGCGGTGGGCTGGCTGGATAGCGAATGTTTTCCCTGTGGAGGGTTCGCTAAGTGAGGTATTGCGTAACGATATTTATAATATAGTAGTAACCTAATAGATCCAGATGTCTCTTTTCTCTACTTCCCCCCTTTTATTTTGATTTCCACCCCCTCCCCCCTTTTTTCTCAAGGTGTATGTTTCACTCAAACAAGAGAGCAAAGAGCTGTTCTGTTACACCAATGACAGAACCCCCGCTTGACATGTCGTCTGCCACCCCGCTCCTTGTGTCGTGACGTTCAGATATCACCTACATGTATGTAGGAGGTAGGTATGCATGTAAGGTAGGTATGATCTAGATTAGAGATGTGACCTCCTCCCTCCCCGGTTTCCCACCGTGCGGGATCACGTCAGAGGAGAGGTTATCTCACAGGGGCCTCCAAATCTTAGTTGGCTACCCGAGCTAGCTGGCCAGGTTGTGTATATAAACCCTTGCTGCTGCCGTTAGTTTACGTTCGTTGTGACAGACTGTAATAGGTATATCGTAACATAGCTTGAATCATCTGCCACTCAAGAGCTGCGATGAGTAGGTTAACTTGATAGATATGGTTTAGTCAACATAACTCGGATACGTCAAAGGTAGCCGTAGCCGTTGAATCATGTAATAAATAGTGACAGTAAAAAGCAACACACAATCTGATAGCCTCCCGTCCTGTATGGATCGACGCGGCTGCCCGTGTTGCAGCCATCCCGCCAATCCCAATTCGTTACACGCTCGATACCACAGCATGTAGTCTCGTAAATTCCTTCTTTTATTCTGACAAGATACACATCACCCACTCTGCTACTTTAAGCAATTAATTTCTATTCTTTCTTGAAGAGTATTGCTCTGATATAGTAAGTAGTCTTACTCGTTCTGTGGATAGTACTCAACTCGGATCAGTTAGCTACTTCGTGCCTAGGCTTCTCGGTGGTTCAATGACACTGCCGCGTTGGCTACGTCCCCGCGGACAAACAGACAAGTGCCAATCTTCCATACTCAAAGCTCATGAGGTAAATTGGAAGAGCTCGGCTGGTAAGTGTCAGCTTCTTGCGATCAAAAAGAAAACTAGACAAGAAAGACATCTTCGTGCTACCCGCCGGTCCAATGGGTGCAGATTTATGCATGCCCTTCTGTACGTCTCGATTGACCCAACGATTCATACACCAATAACAATTTCATTAGCCAATCAGGGGAGAGTCATCTCATTCTGCTTGCGTACTCGAGATATGGGTTAACCGGACAATGCGAAGAAACCTCATCTGAGCAAGTGGTTGGCCCCCCGGGCTTGACGCCCTAATGCATAGACCGTTGAGAATGTCCCGTGGCGGGGACGACTCCCCAGACCATTCAGCCGGAATCTACGCGTTACATAGATGACGAGAACCCGGGATGTGTTTATACATGGATAAGGAGAACCTGGAACGCCCCTTAAGCTTGTGGGAGCAACAGACTAATAATAAGGATTTATATAAATATCTGGCACATCGAGCTCTCTGATAGCTAACTGGCTGCAGACACATGTAAACCACCACTAACATGGCGTCACAAGCGTACGAAGGCATCCTCACAAGCCCCCTCCTAGCTCTCGCGGTCGGGTGTCTACTCATCCTGTACATAGTGTACTCATACGCATCGTCATGGTACCGACTGCGGGAATTCGATGGGCCCCCCTTAGCCTCACTCTCATACCTCTGGATGTTCCGGACCTCGCTGGCGGGCGAGCAGGCGGTGCGATACCGCGCCGTCAGCGATAGGTACGGCGCGCTCGCGCGCATCGGGCCGAACGACCTTCTCACGGCGGATCCGGATGTGCTGCGCCGCATGAGCGCCGCGCGCTCGCTGTACCCCCGTTCCAACTGGTACCGGGCCATGCGCATCGACCCTTACGTGCCGGTGGTCGTGAGCATGACCGACGACGCCGCGCACGACCGCCGCAAGGCGCAGCTCACCCCGGGGTATAGCGGCCGCGAGAACCCCGACATCGAGGCCAGCATCGACGAGCAGATCGCGAGCCTCGCGGTGCTGATTCGGCGGAAGTACGTCTCTTCTTCTTCTTCTTCTACTTCTACTTCCAAGTCCAAGTCTACCAATACGACTGTTCATGACGGCGCGGAGTCGCCGCCGCCGCTGCTGCGGCCCATGGACTTGGCCATCACGACCAACTACTTCACGCTCGATGTCATCACCCGGATCGCCTACGGCCGCGAGTTCGGGTACCTGGAGACCGACTCGGACGTGTTTGACTACATCAAGACAACGGAGAGTATCACGCCCAGGAACACTCTGCTAGCCGAGATCCCGTACCTTTCGCTCTTCGCTTTCAGCAACACAGCACTGAAGCTGTTCGGGCCGAAGCCCACTGACAAAGAAGGCATAGGCCAAATGATGGCGTGAGTTCTTTCGCTTTTTCTCTCTGTCTCTCTCTCGTCTTGCCAAGTTCTGTAACCTCCCTATCATCCACTATCCCATCTTAAAAACTGTGGAATTTGCGCCTTTATCTCACGGCGCAATATATTACGCACAATAGGTTAGCGCAGAAGATCGTCGGCGAGCGGTTCGGACCTGATGCTAAAAACGAGAGAGATATGTTGGTATGTGTCACCCCTTTCCCCTTTCCTTTCCTGTCCTCCCATGAGCGGGAAAATTCTGAGGAGGAGGAGGACGACGACGGCGGCGGAAAGAAAGAAAAAAGAAAAAGAAGAAGACAAATGAAAAGGGAGTTAAATGTCAATGAAAATGGATATTAAACTTTCAGCAGGGATCCTTCATTAGACACGGCCTTCCCCGCCGGCAGTGCGAGGCCGAGGTCCTAGTCCAGATCATCGCCGGCTCGGACACCACGGCGACGGCTATCCGCGGCACCATGTTGTATATCATGTCGACGCCGCATGTCTACTTCCGACTGCAGCGGGAGATCGACGACGCGGTCGCGTCGGGCAAGGCATCGAGTCCCATCCGCGCCGATGAGGCAAGGGATCTGGAGTACTTACATGTTGTTTACTATACGTCCCTGAAATAACATTACAATTCTCTTCCCCCTTTCCCCCCCTCCGCCCGTCGGGCTCCTCACTACGAGGCTGGAAAGAAAAAAAAAGGAATCGATACTAGAATCCAATTCATATCACTGAAAAAGAAATTTCACCCTAAGCCGTAATATACGAAGGGCTCCGAATGAACCTGCCCTTCTCGGGGCTCCTCATGAAAGAGGTGCCGCCGGAGGGCGATACGCTCGGCGGCCGATTCGTCCCCGGAGGAACGCGCGTGGCGCAGAGCATCTTGGCGATCCAGCGGAGCCGCGAGATCTTCGGCGACGACGCTGACCTCTTCCGGCCAGAACGTTGGCTCATCGACCGGGGTCACCACCACGTGGACGGGGAGGAAGGAGAGGAGGAGAAAGGAGGGGAGGAAAGAAAGCGCGAGATGGCGCAGACGGTCGATCTCGTTTTCGGGTGTGGCCGCTGGGGCTGCATCGGAAAGACCGTTGCCTTCTTGGAGCTGAATAAAATCTACTTCGAGGCACGTAACGGCCCTCCCCCCCGGTCCTTTGTTTGCCCCTTTTTGTTGTGTGTGATATTACTTACTTACATTCCCCTAAAATTTTCATATCTTAGTTACTACGACATTTTGACTTCCAGCTCATCGACGTCAAAAACCCCATGCGCTCCCGAAACTACAATATGTTCTTCCAGAGCGATATGTGGGTGAAGGTCACGGAGAGGACGGGGCTGTGATGTGGAAGTGATGATGATTTCGCTCACTTCAGAGCAAATTTCACCTAGGTAGGTAGGTACTTACGAGAGAACCAAAGTAGAAGTCAGTGCAGAACAAGGAATATGTTGATTTACAATCGATAAAAACACCGAAGTAACTTCTAAGTTCAGAAGAGCTCTCCCGGAGCTCCCGGTCCGCATGTTCGGGAACACCACCTCCCGCTGCAGAGGACGAGGCTATTCGCCGTGATTTGCTTGACATGTTATAGCTCAGAGCGCCAGTAGATACTTGAAACCTTGGCAAGATATAAAGTGGACTGTACCTACCTAGCCCCCTTCGACTCCAAGCCGTTCCCACTCCGGAGTTAACATTGCATTAACACCTTTGAACCTCTTAAGATTCCATTGGCCGGTAACCCAGTCGCATGTCTGCAATTCTTCTCCGTGATCATTCGAGTTAAGACACAGCCAACGCGGTAGCCTAGAAGCTTGATCCGGGCTGGGAACTCATCTCGGGGTACTCTACTCTCCTGGCATCACGGACACAAAGGTATCGACAAAATCGTCGCGGACAGAGGCGGTCTTAAAGAGCGTAACAGCCTTCTTTTCTCTGTTTCAAGGGGGTAGAGAGTGTGGATAGGTCCCCGGAGAGTCTCAAAAGGAATCACGAGGGAGCCGGCCCGCAACAACAGCTTTTGTCGCACGAGTGTCAAAACTCATATACACACACACACACATATATATATATGTATATCAAACCTCGAAACTCCCATAGGGTACCTACTAACTAGCACAAAATCCACCTTAACCAAGTGAAAAGGAACAAGACAAGATTCCCGAATACTAGAGTTTCTTCTCTTTTTTTTTCTTTTTCTTTTTTTTTTTCCATCATGGCAATGGTATCGAGGGCTCCCTTCCAGCTCACGGGCCGGTACGCCGAGCGCAGCAAGTGGGAGAACGTCAACGGGCCCGGCGACTCGCGGCCGACCGGGCTCCAGGTGGTCGAGGACGAGGGCCTCGCCGGCGCGCTGGGCGGCAGGGTCGTCCTCGTCACGGGCGTGTCCTCGGGCATGGGGCCGGCCACCGTCCGCGCCATGGCGGCGACGGGCGCGACCGTCTTCGCGACGGCCAGGAACCTCGACAAGGCGAAGGAGGCGCTGGGTGCGCTGCTCGATATGGGGCGCGTCCACCTGCTGTATATGGACCAGGTTAGTTGTTATCCGGAGTTTTCCTTTGGAGACCCTGTATTCCTTCTATCCTTGCTGTGTTGTGTTACTGGGATACGTTTTTTCTTCTTCTTACTGTTTTTCTGGCCCGTTCGACAAACCTCGGGGACGTTGGCGTTGTTTACCCCTGAGCGTCCTTTCCGAAGAGACCCTATCTCACACCCCCCCCTCCCCCCCCCCTTTTTTTTTTCCCCAATCCCCCTTCCTGAAAAGGGGAAAAAGAAACGAATTTCTCTGGGGAATTTTACAAACCAGACTTAACTAACAACAACCTCCGCCGCCGCAACCCCCCCCAGACCGACCTCTCCAGCGTCCGGGCCTGCGCGGCCGAGGTGCGCGCGCGCAGCGGGGGCAGGCTCAACGTCATGATCAACAACGCGGGGGTGATGGACACGCCGGAGCAGCGGACCGCGGACGGGTTCGAGCTGCAGCTCGGCACGAACCACCTCTCGCACTTCCTGCTCTTCTGGCTGCTCCGGGACCTGCTGCTGCTCGCGGGCTCCGCGCCGGGCGCCGGCCCCCACTCGCGCGTCGTTAACGTCTCCTCGTCGGTCCACCGCTACGGGCCGGTGCGGTTCGACGACCTGAATTTCGAGGGCGGCACTTATGACGCCTGGGCTGCTTGTAAGTTTTCTTCATGTATAAATACCTACACATAAAGGGCGTGGGAGACGCGGAGCTTCGGTATTCGTCGTATACATGATAAACGGTCTCCTTCCTCTTCTCTCTACCTACCCGGTCACTACCCACCAGGGGGTAGTGTGGAAAATAAGATTCAGTTACTAACCGAACCCCCTCCCCCATCGCAGACGGCCAGTCCAAGACGGCCAACATCTACATGGCGACGCAGATCGAGCGCCTGTACGGGTCGCGGGGCCTGCACGGGTACAGCCTCAACCCGGGCAGCTTCTTCAGCCCCAACCTGCAGAAGTACTGCCTGGACGGGATAGAAGCGATGAGGAGCAACGAGCGCAGTAAGTCCTGACCCAAGTGACCCCCTCCAACCCCAACCCCAACCCCAGCCCCAGCCCCTTTTCCCCTTTTTGTTTCTCTCACACAGCAAACGCAAAATCCCCGCTAACTCACTTTTCCCTATCCCGTTTTTCTTTCCTAAAGTTATGAGATACTTCGTAAACTACGACCAAGCCTGCGCGACCAGCGTCTACGCGGCCGTGTCCAAGGATCTCGAGGGCCGCGGCGGGCTGTACCTCGAGGGCGCGTCCGTGGCGGGTCCGGCGCCGCCGGACGGCGACTCGGTCGAGTACGGGTACGGCGAGTGGGCGTTCGACCGCGAGAAGGAGGAGAAGCTGTGGGAGATTAGCAAGCAGATGGTCGGCGTCGAGTGATAAAGAGTCAAGTTGGCTTGGCTGACTTGGGCTTATCTAGTATTTAGAAAGAACGAAGAAGCCTTAAGGGGTACCGACGACGACGCATGCTACAAGATGCAAAGATGCATATTGTAGATAGAGGCTGATCTATCGACCAATGAACAAGTTCATCTTGATCCAATTTCAGTAGCTGAGATCGCCGGGATCGGCCAATTGTTGCGCAGCTTGGCCTACTTGGTCAGGTAGTGTAAGAATATACCTCACGTCGAGCCAATTGTAAGACATGATGATCTCATGTGAACCTATTGACCGTTGCTAGTCCGACTAGATTCTAAACAGCCCAATAACAACGTCTTGTCGAATTGCGAAAACCATTTCACCTGCGTAATTTTCATGTTCACATAGATTATGATTCCGAAGAAAAATCCATCCCGAGTCAAACGACTCGTTGCTTTGTATTTGCAACCGTGCCGGTTACCAGGATAACTGTTCGAAACTCATCCGGTAACGACTAGCAGTTTCCGATGAAATTCAATCATCGCTCCAAACCTAGAAAAATACAAAAGCCGCATTACAAAATCATTTACGCAAAACCGGTCCGAACCAGAACCACCGACTCGCTGTTACCATGTCAGGCAGAAGCTTAGAGTCTCCCACCTTTGAAAAAGAGTTCCCCAAGCCAAAATACACAGCTGCTGTCCCCAGCTCCTTTCCTAACCCTTATTTGAAAGCACCTCATAACGGTCGTGAACAACCCATGTCCAGCATCTATCTAGAGAGCAATGTTAGGCTTACTACTCCGATTACTAAACACGTCGTCCACGAGTCCTTTCCAGAGATTCGTCAGCATGCCCTGGCTCTGCTCGGCGTCCTCGCCGTCGTGCACGAACTTGAGCTCGACGCCGTCGATGCCCATCCCCTCGACCTCGGTCAAGGCCGAGGGAGACACGAGCTCGGGGTTCGCGGCCACGATGCTGATTTCGGGGGCGGCGATGGGAACGTCGTCGGCCTCTGGAGCGTGGTGGGCGACGAAGTTGTCGGGAAGCAGGGGGACGCGGAGCTTGCTGAACGGGTCATCGGCGGCGCCCTCGAGAGCGGCCGAGCCGGGGAACACCATGTAGTCGATGGTGCTGGCGTCAGACCGAATAGCGCGAGGAGCAGTCGAAGAGAAGGTCTGCATCAGACGGAGCTTCCGAGGTGGAGGGTGAGGGCGGTTTGAAGTGCGGGTGGTGAGATGGCGAGGGTGCTGAAAAGGCGAGACGTCTGGTTAGCCATGATGTCTCTTGGGGATATGTGGAATGCGGAATGGCTTACATCGGGATCTATATTCCGCTCCTTGAGGAGTTCTGCATATTTCCGGGAGAGAGGAGCGGCAGCTTTTGAGCCAGTGAGGAGGGTGGGGGACTGGGGGACGGCCGCCGCAGCGGTGGTGCTGATAGAGCGGGCGAGCCTCGAGGCGGGAGCCGTAAGACGGGGACCGGACATCATCATGTGGAGGAAGATAGATGTGTATGTGTGATGGGATCGAAGTCGAAGCGATAAGGATAGAGTAAAGATACAGTTGACGACACCGACGGGCGATGAGGTTCCAATGGCAATGGCAATAGTTAAATAAGCTAGTCAGGAAAGGGGGAGGGAGAGAGAGAGAGAGAGCAGTGTAAGAGGGTAATGTTGAGGGGGAGATAGGGGACGGGGATGGTATTTAGACGGGATCGGATGTCCGGGGGGTGAGCTGACTAGAGGTGACTAGGCTACAGGGTGGACGGTATGGCGTTTCGTTGTATGACTATAGAGTTTGATTCGTCACGATGTATTTGCCTACCTTATAAATGCAATATTGGGACGCCCATTGGGACGCCCCTGCACTTCGCAGTAAAGGGTAGTAAGGAAACTGCAAGGGAGACATGTCTTAACTCGAGGAAGCCAAGAGCGGCAGATGAGTCTCGCCTACCACTAACCACATTACAGTTTAGCTTGCCTACAGCTACCTTCGTACCACCTACCCGACATCATATCTACCTACTACTAACCTAGTAAGCTCTCTCGCTCTCCCCACCTTCTCTCCCCTCCTTCGTTGACCGTCATTGAACCTTCATTGAAGCTCGCAGCTACATAACCTTGTTCCAAGGTAGCCATAACCTACCTACCTAGATTACACTATTATTGCTCCCCTGTCTGTCTTGATCATGCTGTTAGAGCCAAGAAGAAACCTAGTTTGAGGCAGCCTAGTGTTTACTCCTTTGTTCGCAGCAATTCGCAATTCGATGGTTGAGAGATGCTACAAGTTTAGCATCAGAGTGCTATAGAGCGGGAGATCGTTAGGGGTCCTCCCATCACTGAGCTTGGTAGATCCCGGGGCGACGAATAGGAGATACAGGTTGGCAGTGGGGAACTGTCACCGACAAAATGGCCCCCCCTGGGCCTTTTTCCCACCGGTTGAGAGGGTAAGAGGGAGCTAGGATCCTTCGGTGATCAACGCTCTCAGTCACGCTGGCATTGGTGGACAACTCTATTTCTTCCCCCGACGTTAGCGCTAAACTACACTCGGTAAGACCGTCAAACCAACAAAATGTCTCTGCCAAATCACAGCCCGCCAATTGACAAGGTGCGCCCACCCGCTTGTCTGCTTGTTCCTGGCTGTCTCTTCTGCTTCCAATATCGTTCCAGAACCCACACTGTGAACTCCCTCCCCCCTGAGGTCAGACAGACGATGGAGAACGGAATCTCGTGTCGACTTGCTGGTAAAGAAAGACCAAAGCCAGACCTGTATTCCTCTTGGATGCGATACCTAATAAATTTCAACGAGTATTGATACCTATTTAGGCACCCCCTTTTTTCATCCTCGTTATCTCTGTCTGCCGACTGCGGAGGCAGCTAAAATCAGCCAGTAATGAGTATTACGTCTGTCGTTATATGTAAGATGTTTCCTTTTTTTGATATTACCCGACTACACTTAGCTACAGGTAATTCTGTCCGATTCTATTCCCTCTGCGTCGGATTCCGAAATCCATAATCCCCCCCCACACGCACGACTGATTCTCGACGACTTTCTGCCCAGTGGATCTTGAGGTTAAGATAGCCAGTAAAACCCGAAAATAACACTCCAGGTTGATCATCGAGATCTGGGGTTCTCTAGTTTCCCACTGTGGGCAACAAACAAGTGATGCGATTCTCGTACCATAGTCGGAAGACACTGGTCACCGTGCGTCTGCATGTTCATACCCTCTACACTAAAGCGGCTTATCGCAGACAACATCTAGAATTGACTACGGAGCTATCTTGCATCGTCGACGAACGACCCTGTAGCCTCTCGGTCGTTCGCGGCGAGTTCCGGCCCGAACAAAGAGGCATACCTCGTCGCATACCTCGTCGCATAGGTCAGTTTCCAAACTCTGTTTCAAGACGATTTGATGATCAGACGCTGCTGCATCTGCAGTCGAAATATAGGTAGGTAAAAACCGGTTATAGAGCAAAGTCATATAATGAGTTGGCCGCTGCAGATAAGGTACCACCACATCTAAGCCAATAGACGACATAAGGCCTCGCTATCATTCGCGCATACCCCAGCCATGTTAACTCAGATATCAGGTAGCCAATGGTACGCACCTAGATGAGTCAGGTTCTGTATCAATTCACATCTGTCTTAGATAGTATGGGGTAAAGATCGGAAACTGTTTTCTCGTCGGCCGATGGTATAGACTGCATTCATCACTCTGTCTGCGTATACCCGAATTGTCTATCGAGTGACGTATGCATGCTACCTCCTTGAGAAGCCCAGCGAGCCTATCGGAAACAAGCAAGTGACGTATGCCCATTAGCCCGAATGTTAATACACCTCGGTTGACGATTGCCTATAACTCAATCTGTAATCGATGTCACAAGACTATCACTCTTGAGTTAGGACAAAGCTAATATTATGACTAGGAGCGAAACTACATCGTATCCCGCCTAGTATAGGTTGGTCCTTCACCGCCATGGGCCTCAGGGCCGGTGCTTAGTAATGAAGATCCAAAAGCCTCGTTTTAATATTATAGCAGAAGACAGGTGAGATATAATTGAGGCCCACATCTCACTAAGCAACTATAGTTTACACTAGATGGGAGTACGAAGGCCAACTCTTAGACGGAGAAATGTTACTACATATTACCTCAAGGTCTCTAGACGGTGGGTAAACGACCCCTTTTATATCTAGGTAGTTTGCTATAGGTCCTGTCCTCCCTAGCCCCTCAACTCGGAGGCCAGTCCTTCTACGCTTCTGATACACAATCTCGAACGCGCTTCGCGCTCCGAATCAATAATTCCAAGAACGAGCTTGATACCTGCCAAGAGCTCAAGTCTACTATCGTACCTTACAGTGGTAAGAACACATGATACGAATACAAGGGTGCTCGGTAGACAAAGGAGATATTTGAGTGTAAAACGATTGCCTATCCATATACCTTTAATTCTAGCTCTTTGCGTAACAACGAAGTTATCACCTACACCTAGGTGTATATGTAAGCGTACGTTCCTGGTACCTGATTATAGTCATATTACCGAGAAACTCACCCTATTACCGAGATGCCGAGATATTCACTTTATTACCGAGATATCTACTTGCTTGCGACACTACTTCGCAGCTCTGCCGGCAAGGGTCTTACACAGGTAGGTATGGTACCTGGGAAGCTAGGCTACTTGTGAGGCCCGTTACCTGTCAGGGAGGCTATCCAACGACGAAGCCACTTACTTGTCGCTAGCTATATAGACTCAGGAGCAGAAAAAAGAAAATCCGATGGCAGCAAGCGCTGTTTATATGTATAGACGTTTCTTAAGTATGGTATACGATGTCATACAACCTATGAACGTATAGTTCTTCACACTACCAAGCACGAAGGAGATCGAAGAGCCGGGCAAGCCTTACTGGCAAGCGCAGGTCCACGTACGGCCTGTATCGAGTATACTTTTATGGCTGAAGGTGGCTGAGGATCCATCAAATAGTATATGACGACGATGATTAACAAGGTATAAATATGATTCACCGAGAGGGCGTCGAAGATTCATGTTCTCACGTCTCTTACCTCAGAGTCAGTTGTGGACTAGAGATCCCCTCATTCTAGTCCTTGAGCTGAATCGTGCGTATTGTTGAAAAGAGATTAAAAAAATAAACCTACATAGTACGTCAGAAAATGCGCATGTATGCGATCAGCTACACCAAACCTATCTATGTTTCAGGGTAGACTCTGTTAGGGATACAAAGGATTTGAGATCTATACCTGCCTAGTTCCAGTATCATCCCTCTCTCATGGCTAATCAGTGCCATAGGGTGTGGAAAGTTAAAAAAAAATATTAATAGAATCTAGATTTACCTCATCGCATTCTTTGAATATGGTTACCAGGAGAATCCCCTCCTCCACCCCGGACCCGATGAGCTTCGGGGATTAGGTTACTGCGACTTCTGAGTTAGTATGCGAAGGCTAGACATTTAGGGTTCAGAAGGCAGTCGTATGCCAGCAGTATGCAGTTCTTGCGGCATGACTTGGTGAAGGTTCAAGGGTACGCAATGCTTCGGTGCTGATTTTTTTTTTCTCTCCTATATTTCGTTTCCCCCTAACTAAGGGGGAAAAAAGCCTCCCCCTTAGAAGCCACAACAGGAACAAAGAATTGCCATTAGTTCCGACATTGGCATATCTGTGTGCAGATAGATGCTGATTTAAAAATTTCAATACACGGAAGACTATGAAGGTATTCTGAGTCGAGACACCACAGATACTCGAGAATACAACGGCTGTATATAAGGCTCTCCTGAGCTTATACTTCTACCTCGGTGTGAACGGCATAGCGGGCTACTACCAGGTCTCCGCGCCCTGTCGGCTTGCTTGCTCGAGGATCCAACACCACTTTGAATCCGACTGGTCAGCGGGCGTGTTCATCGACATCGCTAGAAGAGCTATACTCTCTAAAACGTAAGCCGTCCTATGAAGTGGTGACTTCGATCATGGCCGGTCATCTCGACGAGCTGAGCAATAACAAAGAATTCACCGTGCTAAATCTCCACGGGCGAGTTATCTATGGGGATCACTATTCGGTGGTCCCGGCTACCGCAGGAAGGGGAAGACAGGAAGGGAACTCCACAAAGGTCGCGCGTGAGCTGTTGATTGCCCGAGAGCAGGTAACGGACCCCGAGTAGTGTCTTAAGTAGAAGACTATGAAAGCATGAACGGAGGTCGCTAGCTTTTGTCCATTATGGAAAGTGAACATGGCGCCAAGTGATACACAGAACCAGAGATCGTTGCAATTACAGAGTTCCGTGCATATATTCCGTCGAGAAGGGTAGGCTTGACTATATGGTCTGTTACTAAATTTGTGTATCCCGATATGATGAGGCTTGAGGAACACGTCGGGCGTATTTGAAATATCTCGGCTTACGGCTAGAATGGCTTCATATCTATATGCATTGGTGCAAAAACCTCGCTCCAGCCTATAGGATTTCTCCCGTACCTTTCTCCTCTCCTCCATTTCCTAAGCCGTAAACAAGTCTATTTCACGGGGCAACCCCCAACTACGTTCATCGGTTTGATCACGAAGACTGGATATCAGAACGCCCCCGTCCTCCCTTTTCCCGACGAACCCTGGCTGACGCACAATGTTCAGAAGAACACCCTAACTCCCGAGTTGCTAACTCTCACCCTGGCCGCCAATTACCCATTCCCAACCAGTCTTCCAGGTATTTCCACCATCTCTCCCCGAAGGTAAACGCCGCGGCCTCAGCGATAGATAGTAAGTATCTGTGTTCCTGAGACGCGTCCATATAGCCCCCCCTACCTGCTGCTGTACTCATAGGGGTGTATATAACCCGTTTTGCTGTAAAGGGATATTTTCCCGTCGTCTCTGAAGACAATACGAGTAATCGTAGCGGCGACTCCTAGCCCCCCTTGCCGTCGCTCTATGGAGAAGAGGAATAGCATTTTAAAATACGACTGGGAGAGAAACTACAATAGCGATATAGAGAGTTGCGTATGTAAGCAAATAGAAATCCTCTCGAGCTAAGTACTTATAGTGGCCATACCTAGTGAATCACCTCGGTTTCCCTAACTCTCCTTGCGTAGAGTCTGTGTAAATCAGAGGGAGCCGCATATCGGGTTATAGGACTTAGGGCACCAAAATTTCTAGGAGGGGAGCTTCTCGCACTTCTTCCTCTATACCAATTCAGTTTCTTTTTCTCGAGTAACTTAGTGCCTAGGTATCCAAAGTTTAATATGAACTCTCGACTTTTACTATTCCGGACTATAACGTACTCACGTATGCTTCACTCGGTGTGTGTTGAACTATCAGCGAATCTTGTGGTTAATAATAGTTATCCATATATCTCCATGTGTTTATGAAGTAGTAAGGTCAGACGAGGAGGCTCTAATTTTAAATAGTTTATTTGGTAATATCAGAATAGACGGATAAAGATGAAAGAGATTAATCCAATTCAATTTCTTTTGCTTTGCTGCAACGTGTTGTTGTGTAGCACTTATCCTGTCTGTGTATGCACAGGGTTCAGGGGCAATAACCGTGCTTAGAATGAATAGCCCCCTTACCTGGCATGGAAGTTCCATTTATTCCAAAAGATGATAGTTATCACTCGAATAAACATAATAATTCCCTGAGAGGTCTTACCGCTACAGGATCGCCCATTCCCGGCAGCAGCAGGACTTAAGACTGCGGTGAAGGACCTTCACATTGGCCAACTACTCTATCCTTTCCCTATGAAACTTTGGAGATGGCGTTGTTATGACTTATTCTGATGTCTGTTACAAAACCTGTATGACGCTGATACGATACATTTCTAGCATTATTTCAATATATAAGTACCTAAGGTATAGAAGAAATTCAAGAAACACGATGGTTTATACTTCGTATAACTAACATGCCCAAAGAGTACCTATCTTGCCCAACTAGGGTTCCAGAGGTGGAAACGCTGGGTCTTATGCTAGATCTAGGGGAGAAAAAGAATGATCAATAGCCCGAGATGGGTTTCATAGCATTTTAGGATTGCCGCGGGACAAGACTGTAGTTTCACTAGCAGAGCGCATATAACCATACAATAGGTACTATTAATGAAAACCAATACGCTATGGTAGATTGCGAATATAGTAACTATCCTGAAGGTATATATAAATTTGTATATACATATTTGAATCGTACAAATCACTGTGATCTCTTCCCTTCTCTAGGTATATAATGCGAAGTCGTCAGATCGTAAAATCGTCACCATCGCGATCAATATTCTTCAAGGTATATCAACACCCCCCCCCCGGCATCTCCTCTCCCCCTCACCCCCCTTCGTCGACATATATCGCATCGCCCCGAGAATCCCCAAGCCTCCGTGATCAATATTTCTTAAAAAACGACGAAGAGAAGGAAGACGAGGAAGCGGACGAAGCGTGACCACCACGACCACCGCCGCCGCTGCCGCCGCTTCCACTACCTCCACCACTCGCACCTCCACCGCCACCGTCGTGATGGTGGTGGTGCGGGTGCCGTACCGTGTTCTTGAGGCCCTTGAACGAGTCGGTCCAGTTCTTGTCGACGACGAGGTAGACGGCGAGGCTGATGGGCACGGCGACGCAGAAGTAGACCCAGTAGGTCTGCGACAGCGCCGAGACGTTGTCCGACATGCTGAAGAAGCTCGACACGAAGCTCAGCGGCGCGAAGATGACGGCGAGGTACGTCAGCCGCCCGAGCGCCCGGTTCTGCTCCACCGCCCGCCGCGACTCCTCGAACGCCGCGACCGCCGTCGTCACCGCCGTGATCCGCTCCGTCTGGCGCAGCAGCCCCTCGATCTGCCGCTCGATCACGTCGAAGTCGTCGCGCAGGTCGGCGACCGCGTCGCGCGGCCTCGGCGGCCTCGCGCGGTCCGGATCCGGGTCCGGGTCCGCGTTCAGGTCCGAATCCGGCCCGGCGTAGTACCGCCGGCGGAACAGCTTCTCCTTGGCGTCGGCGATGAGGCTGCGGTAGACGGGCAGGCGGCGGCGCCACGTGTGCGACTTGGACAGCGACGAGTCGATGCCGCGGGTGGCCTCGAGGCGGAAGTCCGGGCGCTCGACCTCCCACTCGATCTGGCCCAGGCGCGCGAGGATGTACCGGTTCAGCGTCAGCCACTCGGCGCACACGATCTGGAACATGCGGTGCGCCATGACCAGCGGGTTGTCGCGGGCGGCGTCGATGTCGCGCTGCGCCATTTTCCGGATCCAGAACAGCAGGTCGTCGTAGAGCTTGTCGCGCGGGGGCTCCTCGTAGGTTCGCTGGCTCTGTGAGGGCGTGGGCGAGGGCACGAACGGGCGGTAGCCGCCCCAGAGGGGGATGCCCTGGGTTATGGGCGGATCGATGAGGAGCACGCCTGGATCGTTTTAGATAGGGAACCGGGAGAGAGCGTATATACAGCGATCGTGTGTGTAGAACCTACCGACTCTATCTTCCCCTGTACCTGGTTTGATCCATAGCGAAGCCCTGCACCTGACCAGCGCTACGGTCGCTCCATTCTCGTCGAACAGGGACCCGTGGTTGTCGTCGTCTAGCCTCCTCAGTACGTTGAACATGCCGGCCTGCCTCTTCGCCGCGATGAAGTCCTTTTCGTTCTTGAAATAACGGGGCTGCAGATACGCTATGCGGAAGAACGGACGGTTACGGGTGACGACCTCGAGGTCGGGTAGCTCGACCCAAGGGTCCCTCGTGTTATACCAGAAGTAATCGCTGATTTGTTCTCGGAAGAAGAGGGGATCTATATCCTAGTATACGTAAATATCACGTCCCTTAGACCGCAAATATGTAATGTTTTCAATGATTCCCGGGCTACGCCTGTTCAAATACAGTCTAGATCAGAACCAGACAAGGAAAGTGTAGAACGTACTAACAAACTAGTTAGCAATAAATGGAATAGGGGCAATGCTCAATGATGTTTTGAAAGCTAAAGTCTGGGTGGGAGAGGATTTGCTACGTACCAAGCTTCGAACCCAGGAGCTCGATAACATCCCGCGAGAGATCTTCGACGATGTACAGGCGGGAGGTGCCTGGGGGCATGGGGCTCCCTAGACATTCAGACAGTTTTGCATGACTGGTTATCTCATCGATTCCAGGCGGCGATTGTCCCGCCACAAAGTCGACAGCGGCAACTTTGATGCGACTCGCTCTCTCCTTACGGATGTCATCTGTCTCTGGCTTGTTTCCTATGAACTGCCATTTGATAGGCGATGTAGTCACCTGCATCCACTGTGCAAGATATCGCAGATGTGGCCAGGCGGAAGATAGAGTCTTGATGTGGTTAAGATACGGCATATCCACCCTTTAAACAAGACAGTTAGCAAACGGGGTTATGTGAATATCCTTATGGTTCTTGTAAGGGGGCTGGCGAGACGAACGATGGGATTTCCCATTCACCTTCGCATTTTGTAGGATATGGATCGCTACACACGAAAAGATGGTGTTAATTTTAAGGTTCTCTATACTCTCAGGAAATTCTTTTAGATTTATAGTCCTCAGACTGGAAAATTTGTTGGACTTACTAGACATCACCAGGACTATAGTCATCACCGTTTCCTCGGTGCGGGAGACGCTCGTTGTCTGTAATTTCAATTTTGGTTGCTTCCATCTCCTCGCAGCGAGGATCCGAGCTCCAACTGCCCCATTTTCTGTTTGCGAAAAGGGACCGTTGACGTTGAATGGTCATGGCGGTGCCTAATAAAAGATATCACCAAAAAAAAAAAAACCCTATGCCAAAGTTCAAGTTGAAGTTACGGGCGACAGAAGAATTTAAAAATTAAAATAAAGGAAAAAGAGGAACATGAGAACGGGCAAGGCTCCAACTAATCTAGGCAATCTGATCTAGAAATATAAGTAGAAGAAGCGGAGGTGTGATGACTGGCATAGATTTCCTGCATGTTGGTGTTTGGGAACTATGCGTGTATAGCTCGAGCGGGTAAGTGGGCAGACTATCTGTGAGAAAGACGGGTTAGCTCGACGGCTCGTACCTAGACGCCGAGATGGGTATTCCGACGTCGCATTGCATGTAATCCTGCGTCGCCAGCCAATCGAAATGAGGCTGAACGTTCTCAGCACAGCATAAGGCCAGACCTGGCGACCCGAATATTGGGGGCCGTCATATGTGATATATCATGGAATTGTCAAATCATGGGCGTGGGCAGTGCATAAATGCGGAGGCTGGTCTGGCGAAATGAAAAAGCCGGAGGACAAAATATCACCGACACCGAGCACATGTGCGATTTTTCTCATGTATGGTTGATTGTAATTCTGTTTTGGAGTACTGCTTCTTTAACCATCGGAAAAGCTCATACAGCGAGCTTCTGTCATCTTTCAGAGGCCTCGCGGCCCCTGAACTTTGCATACTGTCCATGTCTGCCACTGAAAGGACGAGTTGTCGCAGTCGAGCTGTATAACTAGAGGAAGCTGATTGTGGGAATAGTAACAAATAAAACAAGGTAGGATTTAATGGTATACTGTCCGTAACCCCTAACGCCGAGTGCTGTGAGCCCCTACTTTCCCAAGCCGGCCCTGCCCAATCGTACTGTAAAGTTCAATCATGACGATGATCGAGCGAGGCCCTAAAGATTAATTGCTAACCCCTCCCCCATGGGCTCTTCGCGAGCCTTACGCCAAAGGCCCGCTCCATTTCAGGCGCAATGCTCCTCCCCTCCACGGTTCTAACTGTAAATGGATATGAACGAAACCTCCGCTTAATCGGTCTTCCAGTGATTGACCAGGCTGCCATCTGCATCATCATGCCCCAAATATAACTCGATGGCATACAAGCCCATGGTAGCGGCAACGTTGATCCAACGCCAGACATTACTGCCCGAATCCCCATCACGTAGAGTCCAGCCCTCCTCGCTAGTGCTAGTGGAGAAGTGTTGCAACAATAAACTGGTATAGACCGCGATTAGAATCGAGGGAGAAAACCAGGATAAGAAGCCCAGTAACCGGTTTGCTCCATCTGAGTCGTCTAGCGAAGGTTCTTGCATGAGTGCCCTGGCACCAGATTCTCGTACAGCCGGGATGATCCGAGTAGCACAGTAGAAAACTATTGTGCGGTAAATAAGAGAGATCATCACCGAGGGAGCAATGGTCTGGAAGGCTGCGTAGAGCAGGCTCAACGACGAATAAACGGCGGATGGCAACGACCCAAGGAGATGGAGGAAGGTCGAATAGCTGGCCATGATGATGGGTGGTAAGGGCGGAAAGTCTGGTTGGTTAGCAGCTTGCTCTGCCGCTGCTGCTTGGGCCTCCGGAGACTGAACGTAATCGGTAAAGATCTGGTAGACACAGAGGACAACATAGGCGAATAGCAAGGAGGACTCGACCGGGTTCCCGCGGCCAGTACCAATCCCTATAGCAGCCAAGAAGACCGCAGAGGTCACCGTCACTCCGATGAGACTGGCATCGATATTGTTGATCGAAGGGAACTGCGCAACTCGCCACAGAAAGTAGACGGCGCTAGCAATAATAGAGGCGGATAGTATAAGAAGAAGAAGCTGCCGAGGGAGTTTAGCTAGAGAGGACAGTAACCAAGATGAGGAAATGCTTACGATCCAGGTGTCACTTCTTCGTCTGTTGACTAACCACCTCGAGATTTGGCCGGCGGCCTGGATAACCAGGAGAGTGCAAAACCCCTCAGCCAGCTGGAAGATTGGACTCGAGTAGCGCAAGGCCTTGTCCCAAGTGCCAAGAGCCATGGACTCTACCAGACCCCCGTTACCAAAAAACCAGTCGGACCAAGTTGTGTGCTGATGACTACCAAATCCAACTATGGTTCTCGACACCCAGTCGGTGCTGCTGGCGTCGACGGCGAAATTGTGCAGGGACCATATGAGCAGGGTGGGAATGATGACCCACTGGGAGGTCTGCATTATCGTGGTGACAGCCCATCGCAGGTGTGAGTTTTCGGGGGTGGCGAGCTTGAAGGCGCTGTAGAGGAGGTAGAAGGAGAAGAGGGTGAGGCTGTAAGCCAAACCGCTGTCGCGTCCGCCTACATCGAAGGATATCGGGATGGATAGGACTATGGTCAGCAGGAAGATGGAGCTAGAGATGATGCGAAAGAACCACCACATGAGCGCGTCGGTGGCTATTGCCGCGCCGAATGAGCGAGGCGGCTGGCCAGGGCTGACTGGGTAGGATTTGTGGTGTTGAGAAGGTCGTGTTCGGCACGGTCAAGGTCAGGATCGGATGTGCGTACAGAACGGGGGGATGCTCGAAGAGGTGACGCTCTGGCTGGAGTTGCAGGTTGCAGCCGTGTTCGGCGTTGTCGTCGCGTCGCAGACCGAGAGCAGAGAAGATTTGGTGGAACTTCCTGTTGGGTTGAATTCTGATCGGGCAGACGGACAGGCAGAGACTCTCCTCTAGCAACACCAAGGCAAGGTTTTTTTTTTTGATCAAGGTGGCCCTATTTATCGTCAGTTGAATTTTAATTTAGGTAGGCAGGCCAGATTGACTTTAGCAAAGCTGCCAGGTGGCTTATCGATTATCGGCACGTGGCTGAGATGGCGTGCCAGATGACAAGATGGTGACGAGCAAAGCCCTGATGTCTCTCTCTGTTATGTTCCGTTAAGCGCGACCCCGCCGCCTCGTCTTGGCCTGTGATCTCACCTCGCAAGATAATGTACCTCCGTACCTCAGGTACCTAATGGATTCCCTACGCTTACTGTACAATCAATAAAAAAAAAGAGACCAAGAATGGAACAAATACAGAAAAAGAGAATTAAAGGAGGAAGGAGAACTATTGTGGTTAAGGGTAAATGGTTAGTGTAAAACTTGGACCCTAGAGTATCGAAGTAATATATTTATATATACTACCTAGATATGTATGTATGTATGTATGTAATTGTTTCCTTCTAAAACCTAACATGTGCTCGGTACCTAGGTACGTACCTATGTACCTACATATATGTACGTAGGGTCGGGTCGCGTGTGCAACTTTAGTTGCCAAGATCCGTTGAGACTTTCTCAATTCAAGTAAGGTACCGCAGGGTAAGCCCCACAAATTCACTCCTAGAATCCATTCGTAGCCGTTATGATGAAAAGGGCTAACCTAACTTCTGCGCCTTAGGGTATATGCAGCTTATAGGGCCTCCCAAGGAGGGCCCTGTTTCCGTTTCGGTTTCCCTTTCGTCATGTTCGTCTGAACATATTACAAACTTCCTAGATATACATCACTATGGTTTTCCAATCGGAACACTAGATATCTATCTCCCGTCAGTTTCTTTGCCTTCAATACGATTTTATCATTCCCCTCCTACAAACACAAATCGAAAGCAACATCTTTCACACAATACTTTCCAACGGTGACTCCGTGATGCCCAGCTTCGATCTTCGAGTATTGCAATATTAGTGGCGGCGCACAGCTCACCGACATAACTTGGGTCCATCTCCGCGAGCCCTCCTGCAGATGTCTTCTCTGCACAGCTTGACAGTTAACCCAATCAAACGATTGGGCCGTGCCTAATCCCAATGGCAGCATCGACTCGACGGCGCACTACTAGTATAACCATGGTGTTATTGTATGATGCTGGTGCCACCACAAATCTTCTGTCCCCTATGTTGAATAATCACAATGCTGTCTCTTCAGTTTCTGTGTTACTTTGAAATCATGAGAGTATGGTGTCATTTAAAAAACCATGCGGTATTGATACTTTCGAAGAGCGGTCAACTTGGGAGGTCAGTAGCTTCAGCTCCCAGAAACTAGACTACTGCAAGCAGATACTTCCTGTATTCCTCAGTGGTCAACAATATCGGAGCAGCTTCTGGAGAATGATCCAATCAGATAGCCTCCTTTTATTCCAACCACCTATCCCATGCGGGATGTAAAGGGCATCAATCCGGTCCTCGAAGCTGATAACTCTCACTTGTTCGTTCGCAACTTCACGTCTAACTCCGTTCAACAACGAATCTATATTCCGTTCAGTTTCAATATCAATGATTCTATTACTGAATATGATGTTAGAAAGCAGACCTAACGGCAAATAATGAAGAGGAAAACGCAGACAGGGCACGAAGATCCAACTGTAGGGACTTAACCCTAGAGTCAAAAAATTACCACGCTCCTACTCTGACGGGATGACCTAAACGAGGCTTCAACTCCTAAGCCATATAACTCGTCTAGCGATGACAATATTGTCATACTCAAGTCGAGCTGGTAGCGAGCTGTCTCTTCTCTTCCCCCGCTACGTTGACTCCACTGACCACGTCTCGCATCCACCAGTATATGTATGATTCGCACCTTTCGCTGCCTACATGGGTTTGGCGTTAACGTGTGGTCAAGTCTTCGCCATTGGTGAGGTCCTCTATTCACCTGAGTTTTATTTTCTCATCTATCCACCGCAGACCCTATAGCTTTTATACATTGGTTTTTTCTTTTCTTTATGTCAAAGAGGCTTGCGGGGTCCCCTTGGACACATGTCTCAACCGTTACGCAGAACAACTCTCCTAGACTTCGGCTGTACCGTTGCAAGTCTGCAGATTATGCTGACTTTGTGCTGAAAAACCTCAGTAACCCCACTCTCGCTATGCATCAACTGTCATGTGTTTTTTGACTAACAGGACACGAGAACAAGGGGGGCTTGTCTGATCCCACCATAGCGGTGGTTTCCGCCATGAAAACGTATGAACAGCTTCGGTGATAAAAGGCAATGATTCAGGTTGGAGAGCTTCAATGAATCGCACCCCTGAGAGGCGAAATCACCCAAACAGCGAATAAATTCGCTTCAGAAGGGCCTTATTATTTGCATGGACAGACAATGCGTTACTTGCTTGCATTTAGTGCCACAAACGAAATAACACGACATGTCTTGGCCAGCTTAATACATGTCGACCTGGGACTCCATTTCTGCTTCGATATCTTTCAAGGCTCGGGTACGGTAGGCATACTAGTTGTAAAAGAAGTGGTATGCCTAAATCAGCTCCTTAATTCACTTCCACGGAATATAGTATATCCATATGATCTCGTCACATTCAAGCTAGATGAGATTTCCTAGACTAATCAAGTATTCAGCCACTCTGGGAAGTTAACACTCCAACGCTTTTCTAACACAACCGGGTTCGATCATTTCCAACTTCTCAACGATACCATCCCATATATCTTTCTGCATCCTCTTCCCCTTCGAATCCGTTATCCAAGATGGTACCTGGTAACTAGATGGGTTTTATTAGCAACTCTAAGAGAGTATTTGGCTACTGGTCTCTAGAAAGAACAGAGTTGGTCGTCTATACTCACTTCTTATTCTTACAGTCTGATAAATACTGCCCGTGGCTAGACAGACCGGCAACCATCGCATAGAGTACAGTTCGGCTACCCATCTCGGATGTCCTTCCTAGGATTGCACGCATGACTTCGACCTGGATTCGGGTACTGAGCTTGCAATGACGGACGAGCCCACTCTTGCATAGGCCGGGGTTGGTGTAGTTAACGATGACACCAGTTCGTGATGGCGGAGCCAAGGTTGCGAAGTGAAAAGCGGCATATAAGTGCAATAGCTTCGTAATTCCGTATCTAGGAAGCACCTCTTAGTTATCATCCACTCGGCTCCAGATAATTGAACCAGCTCAGGGGTTTATCATTACCGGTTGCCCAATTTCGACTTCCGGTCACTTAGACTATCCCACACATCGGCTTCTATCTTTTGAAAGCGATCACGTTCTCTGAAGGCTAACGAACTGGTGACGAATACGAGGCGAGGCACGATATTGAATCTCCGCCCCGTGGCCGTCATCTTGGGGAGCAGTAGAACAGCTAAAAGCATGGTCGAAAAGACGTTGACGGTAACGGAGATCTCACTCCCCTCGGCCACTAACCACCGGTCGAGGGAAATTGCGGCGCTCTCGATCAGCCCGTCTATCCTCTCCAAGTCGGCTGTCGCTCGTCTCGCGAACGCCCTCACCGAGGCATAGTTCGCCAGGTCTAGGGGCCAGACCTCTGCGACTCCTTTTCTACTGCTGTCGTGGGCGGCGGTGGCGGCTTCGATATCTGCCCTCGCGCGTTCACCCGCCTTCGTGTTCCGAACGGCTAGGATAACCTTTGCAGCTTGTAGCTGGACAAGGTGCTTGGCTGTCTCGAAGCCGATGCCGCTGTTGGAGCCCGTCACGATGAACGTCCTACCCGCACACGCCTCGACCGTGGCGGGTACGGGCAGTTCACGAAGTTGTTCGCAGATAAAATCCAAAACTGTACAACGCATGTCTGGTTTGTGAATTGTGTATAGTATCGGGCCTGTAGTTTTGGACGGGGCACAGAAAATGACGTGGGCGAGGAGGAGCAGGATTGATGTGAGTTTCTAGAGGTTGAAACGCTTGAGTAAAGTCTACCCTCATATCTATCTATCGAGGCCTAGGATGACGGAGAATTCCCTACGCCTCCCCCCCCTTTTATACAAGATGCCGTAGAGTCGAGAGGAGCTGGCGCCTTGCAAATAGGACTTTGTTCCCTCCCAACTCCCTTCCACTCCCCTCGGGATCCCGATCAAACAACCAACATTCCCTATACCGCGGACCGAAAGCTTAGGAAATCAATCAATGAGTCTATCCGCTCACCATCGAGCGAGGTCTTGTTGTTTCCGTCCGCCATCACGAGTTTACCACAGCACGTCCCCAAGCAACCAATCAGATACTGGGTTCCCAATTAGGCAACCAGCCATGTGAACGTCTGTTGGTTCCGTTGGTTTGGCCAGACCCTAGCGCACATCTTCTTAATCAAATGATAGGCTGCATAGCTGATACGGAATCTATGTTCAGCTAACTTGGAGGAGGCAGGGCTCGTAAGCGCTCTCTCTCTCTCTCGCCCGCGACTTTGTTGTTTGATTTCGGGTTTTTACACACGCCTGTGTAAAATGAGACCGCCGTGCAGATCTCGGGGCACATTCTAGAACGCCCAAGCCAACAAGCGGGCTAGTAAGAGTTCTAGCGGGATTTGTATTTCGTGTGGGATGGCGACGATTGGCCGACCCGTGTTAAGAGGCCGGAATCAGTATTCGGCCTCTGCGCCTCTTAGGAGACCAGGGGGAAAACATTATCCGTCGAGCATTAGGCCACTAGGTCCCGTCGCTGGTCATCTAGGTATATAGACACCGGTACTTGTAGTTGGCAGCAGCGCATCGTGGCTTATACGGACCGTCTGCTTGTTTTTCCACGGATCGAGCAGGCAGCCAGGCGGTTAGTGATGAGAATGGCCTCTGCAGCCAAAGAGTGACGGGTTCGTCGAAGGGCATCCCAACTCGACCGTTCACTATCGCCGTTTGTTGTATCTATCTATCGGCGCCAGAGCCTCGTATCTGTTATATTTGTGATGAAAATAGGGGTTGGCCCGGAAGGAAATATCGTTATGTTTGTGGGCCCTACAGTTAGAGTCGTCATAGTATCGTACTGATATGCATCTATGTACGTAGAATAGAATAATAAATAAATAAAACAAGCTAGGTGAACACGCCATGCTCTATAAGACCAGATACCTATCACAGCGCAGTAAATACCCAGCTACCACCAACCTTCTTAACTATTAATCTACTGACTACAAGTCTACATACACACATACACACATACGCGTAAGAAACCCAAATAACCTAGGAGTTCACTTCAGGTAAAAAAGCGGGTAGATGGTCTTTTTATTTATTGATTTCAATAGTAGTCGTAAATTCATTTCGAAGTTGCATATACATATTACGTACAGATATAGATATGTACAACACAAATAAAGAGTACCTCCTAAGGTAAATAATGCATTTCCCTTCCCTTCCCTTCCCTTTCCCTTCCTTTCTTCTCCTTTCCTACACCCTCCCCATCCCCTCCCGGACGCCTCGCCCAAAGAAACAAGGAGTCAAGTCAAATCCGAAGAGTGTGAGCAGAAAAAAAAAAAAAAAGAAGAGCATGAAAATTCTCGCGACTATAAATAAGAAAAAGGTGATATATATTCTTCTTCAAACCGCAAAGATTCCAGCCCTCTCGCCATTTTTCGCTTTCTTTCTTTCTTTCTTTCTCACAATTCAGCTATCGATGCAGACGAGAGCCTGCTCGAGACGCCGGAACAGGGACTGGCGCTTGGCCTCGTCGACGAGCTCCTGCAGCTCCTGGACCCACTTGCCGCCCTCGAGGACCTTGAGGCGGCGGCGCTGGGCCGGGGTCAGCTTGCGGACGGCCTCGACGAAGTTGTCGTCGTACTCGCGGGCGCACTCGCGGCACTCGCGGCCGACGCGCGAGTCGGTCTCGAGGGTGGCGGCCATGAGCTCGCGCATGACGGTCAGGATGTGGACGCGGTTCGGGAAGGACAGGTACTTGTCCATCATGGCGTTCATCTTGCGCTGCAGCTTCTGCAGCTTGAAGGCGACCGTGTACCCGATGTTCGTCTGCCGCGTCTCCGACATCTTGTCCCAGTTGCCCGTCCAGCCGAGGTGCACCTCGACCCGGTTGACGACCCAGGTGAAGTTGCACGGCTGCTCACTCGGCTCGGCCGGCTCGTCGTCCAGCTCGATGGCACTGTCGTTCGTGTTGCCGGCGGCAGTCGTAGCACCGTCATCCACTGCTGGCCCGGGGCGCTGGGCGGGGACTACGGGCCCGATTGAGGACTCGGATTGGCTTGGCGAGGTCTGATGTGAAGGAATCGGTTCTTGGGGGGAGTGGGGGAGGACTATTGTACTGGGCGGCGGCGCATTCGAGATAGCCTGAGGGTAGAAAGGGGGATTCTGGGGCGCATAATAAATGACTTGTGGAGGACACGGGCTAGGTGCTGGTGCAATCGGCCGTGGGACCTTGTAAGGTTGAGGATGCTGTTGCGGCGGCGGCGGAGGCTGCTGCTGCTGATAAGGTTGAGGCAGAGGCTGTCCTGGTCCTGGCAGACCCCGGACTGGGTTCCAATATTGTGGGTTTTGAAGTCTTTCCTCATTCATGCGATATATAGACCTATAGATGTCTTCATCGTGCAGACCGGCTTCAACTAGTAAATGTATAAACTCCTTAGGTGTGACCCTATAGGGGTCCAGGGCCCCCAACATTGCGTACAACTGATTCCGCTTCATGTCCTGATGTGGTCTGTACAAGGGGTACGAGTTACTGCCCCGGTAGGGTTGTTCTTGTGGTCGAGGTGGCTGAGGCCATGGGGCTTGCTGACCCTGCTGGGCTTGCTGAGGCGGTTGATCACTATGTTGAGCAGGTGCAGCAAAGGGCACGCGCTGGAAGGAATTCTGTTAGATAACCCTCGCAAGCGACACATGATTGGAGATCCAACGTAGGGGTGATCGCCGGGGGATTGGCGCTCGAGCGTTGTCCTCACCTGGAACTTCGTGGTAGAAGCATGGAAACTAACAGGTTGAGCTAATGGCGGTGCTTGCGGTGCATTCGGTATCGGCGATTGATGTGTCGGGGATCCTTGCGGTTGTCCGGGCCCCTGAGCTGTTGGGGCTACTTGAGGTGCTACAGTTGCTGGCACATCTTGCCCCTGTTGTATGTCCTGCGATGACTGCCCTGATGGCTGCGACAGTTGCCAGTCCGGCGCTGTCTGCGTCAGATGCGCATTTTGTGTCTGGCGCGCTGCTTCTGCCAACCGTTCTGGTTGGCCTGACTGCCTAGCCTGCGCTGCTTGAGCCGGCGACGCGGTGGGTGTTAGGCTTGGTGATCCTGCGGGTGGTGTCGTCGCCGGGGTTGTTTGCGTCGGTTGTTCCTGTTGCGACGCCGGTGTCTCCCCCTGCGGCGATGACATGGTATCGATCTCGACCAAGGGTGCTCGGAAGGGGTTCGCGCCGCTGGTCGCCCGCGCGCAAGTGGGCGATGAGGTCGGAGGCGGAATATAGACGCGTGGGATGCGGAAGAAACGCGCGTGCTACTTCACGAACCCCTCTAGTAAAACTAAGAACTCATGTGGCGGTGCTTCCCCACTAGCCACAACTCTTCAGCCTCAGCATCGACGTCGTCGCTTCCATAGGTAGGATAGATAACCTAGAATTCCAGAGTCCTTCCCAACGACCGGCGAAATCTCATCGTTTTTGCGAAGTTAGACAACGCGAGACGTGGTGGGTGGGGGAAGCGAATCATATGACATCTAGTGGGATCAGGCCTAGTGGCTACTTGTCAAGCCTGTCTGGCCTTTAAATAAGCGTCTCATCATCAGCTTCACTGCTCGTGGACCGTGAGTCTTTACAAATCTTTCTAATCTAACATTTCGCATCGCATTCCGCCCCTTATAGCCCCCAAAGCTTCGCCCGTGGTGTCAACCCTACGAGTATATCATCAGAAACCGTCAACGGAAATTTATAGGCGGAGCCGGACTTTGCCCTGGATAAATATCACATTTTCGAACGCTTGGGACTCCTGGACCGCCGATGGCACGTCTACTATGACTCTTCGTAGGTAGGTAATTAAAATCTTGGCAAATCATCGCCTGTCTATATTAACACACAATAACCCCGAGATTTGACTCGTAAGTTAGCCTTCATGCCAGCAAGCTAGGCAACGCAAACGAAACGGGCGAATGCAGCCAGCAAGTAAAGAAACATCAAAGGCGGTAGACGTAGCTCAGCCCGTCATATACTCATGCCGCCTTCCCCCATCGCGACCATCAATGGTCAAGATAAAATGTCCGGTTGATCAATCGGAGCTGTCACCACTGCCCATAGTATCCCCATCGTTCGGCATGAAGGGATCTGTCTCAGCCGTTGCCCCCTGGTCCATTTCGATGCCCTCCTTCTTGAGGACCTCCTTCTTGAGGACCTCCTGCTTGAGGGCCCACTCGACTGCCTCCTGGACATTACTCGCAGTATGGTTTGGCACATGACGCGGCGTAGTGCCGGCGATGTAGACGCCCGTCTCGCAGAGCACGCTTTTCCACTTGAGGCCGTGTCGGGACTGGAAGCTGTTGGCACCGATGATATCGCTCTCGGGGTTGTCGCCGATCATGTACACGGTCTCGATCTTGCGGGGTTCGCCGATCCTTTCGTTGATCGATTCGTTGTAGTCCAGCAGCGTCTCCTCGGCGTACACGTATGTCGCCTCGGTCGGTTTGCCGAAGAGTGTGTATTCAAGCCCAGCCTTTCCGTTGGTAGCATGAGACCAGATCGCCCGCAGCGCCGTCTGGAACGCACCCTGTGCTAGTCGCGGGTACTCGTATGGTGTCACCCACTCGACATCCGGATTAGAAAAGAAAAGTTTTGGCTGGCCGTCTTGTTGGTATCCGTGGTTGGGCAGCATGCTGTCGCCGTTCTTGACAGACCTCGTTCCGATGCGTCCGCCCTCCGACAGCAAGAGGTCGTTGATGATCTGCAGATCCAGACACCAGTCACGTGAGGACGTCCACATGAGAATGGCCGAAATCTGTGTTCCATCATGCCCGCTGATGGTGTTGATACGTCCGTGCTCATCGTGGTGTGCCTTGGTCATCTCGGGAAAAGGGTGAACGTATTTGCTTCCTTTCTCGATGTCGGACGAGATGACCACATTATTGAAGCCATATGCGTGAGCGAGGTTGCGGATCTCTTGGCCATGGCCGCCGATAGCCAGGATGGTCTTGTCGCCGTATTCTCGCACGAGCGCTTGGAATGGGGTGTGCGACTGTACATATTGCCGTTTTGTAAATGGAAGATCAAACGCCTTGCTGAGTCCCGCGATGCGGACTTCCTCGGTCTGGCCGCCGTTGTTGGTGAGGAAGATAAACGGTATGTTACTCTCTTGAAGCATCTTGATGGTCTCTCGTGCTCCTGGGAGAAGTTCTGCGCCCTTCATCAGGACACCATCGATGTCGAACGCAAAGGCGATAGTGGTCTTCTCATTTGGGGCCATATTGTCGTGATGGTGTCTCCGCAAGGGATGCCCTGGCAACTAAGCAGAGGTTTGGGTGGATTCCCGAGCGCGTGGTAGGTAAGTGAGTTGGTTGTAATGTCACTGGAATGGTGAGTGTTGTTGTAGAGCAGACCGGGTTCCTTGACGGCAAGGGAACCCTTGGATGTTTATATACGAACCCCGGTCTAAGTTACACGTACCGAGATAAAAGAAACGATCCCCACGTGCGTCACAGTAAGTTGCAACCCAGGAACCATTTAATGATCAAACCAATAATGCGAATATCGGTGGGGACTAATACGGGAAATAGCAGGACTCTAGGCGTTGACTCGGGGAAACGCACGCAGCTTTCGAGGGATAGGACAAAATTATCCTAACCCCCTCCCTAGTTTGGTTTAGATATGGGTTAAGCCCTGGGTAACTGAGTGTTTCTATAGCAGGTATTTCAATAGAGAATGAGCAAAGGCTACATGACTTTTACCCGGTCGTTTCGTTCAGTTGCCAGGTAGGTGCCCACCTATGCAGGATAGGTGTTGGCAATATAGGTTAGCTAGGTCGTCTTTGATCATTCAATACATGTAGTAGGTACCTAATTCACTGCTATTGATAGGTCGATAGAGTTTGCACACGATAAGCTCCCGTCCCTTACAGACATGCAGGCACCCGGCCACCTTTATCACCACCTCTAAGCAGCCTCGTTGGTTGGTTTGCTGCTGTCAACCTATCGTACCTTGCATTCTGCTCTGATAAGGACACATGATTGGCGAAACAAAGGAATTCACATTAGGTGGTTTTTCAAGACCAGAGAAGTCGGAATCCGTGTTTTATGACGTGGTGAGGGAAAAAAATGACTGAAACTTGTCATTTGAAATGCAGGTAGGGAATATAGCCCATATAAGCAGACAGCATGGCCATATTGTAGGTGCAATCATTGTGCCCGTGTAACCTATCTGAATAGTTACTTCTAAAGCTGTACACTACCTACGGTCTTTCTATCGCTACTATGGCGGGATGGGTCTTTTCCATACATCAATCTGTGACACGATGTTTGTATGTGTGTGACCCGGTTATCTCACACGAGCCGAGTGGGAAATTTCCTAATATAGTAATCAGACGTGGAATCAGCCAATCAGAGTCCACTAACCCGCCAGGTGGTAGCTCGGCGCCTTCCATGCCCATTCCTCGTTCCTGCCCAAGAAATGCCTAGGAACCTAGGGGAGAAGAGTAAAATCGGTGAAGAAAAATAGATAACACGGGGTAGATCCTTTTACATTATTAACTGACTCGCTACCTCTAGTGAATACTTGACGAACTGCCTGCACTTTACATCCTTTTATAAGTAGGTACTTTTATAGAAATACCTGTTGTGGCGGCATTTACGAATGGCTGGTGCGACTGCTTAATATAACGAGGTATATTTAATATCTCGAAAGGGGGGGGATCTCGACACTGGTTCGCGAATCGACTCTACCAAAAGGAAACAAAAAGGAAAGAAAAAGGTGTACCTGCATTTCTCGAGCGAACATCGGCGCTAATCGTGACGGAATCGCCAAGACCGGAGGACTCAGAAAGTCTCGGGTAGAAATGTACTACCTACCTTCCGGATCCATGATAACTGGCTGTTGTCCTGGGCTGAAGGAGGGACCTCACAGCATTTCGTGGTACATACATTGGGTGGTCTCATACACGAGGGAGAAGGGCAATAGGTATTAAAATGAGAATGCCGAGGACCATAGGGAACATCGTGGAGATCGAGGAGACAAGGTAGGTAGGTTTAGGGGGGGCAGCAGGAGAGACCTATGATACCAATATATGGATACCGGCAGAATAGCCATCCATCCTCGAGACTAAGTAGGAAGCCACGGCGAAGGCAACCGTCACCGTACGTTTTATCCGGCAGATTCCGCTCGTCTCCAGCAGGAACTCGGTCAGTGGCCCCCCTAAGCAACCAAAAACGCCCATGCATCCATCCATTTATCCCTCCAGCAACAACCACACCACACCACACTACCACAACCACTACCGCCGCCGCCGCCGCCGCCAACTCAGACCGGTTTACCTACCTATCTCTCGAGCAACCGGCAAAACTTCGTCCCTGACAAAGGGTCCGGTACCTACGAAGAAGTCTTATAACTGTAAATTATGTGGCTTCCTATCGCCCAGGTGGGTGGTGCATCGCCCACTTGGGTACTCGAATGGCGTAGTCGACGACCTTCACTACTCTCCCCCCCCCCCCCTCGCTTCACCTTCCCCTCCCCTAAAGGTCGCGCGTTCGAGTCCCCCCTGCGGCTGCCACAGCACAAGTCGAAATCCAGGAATAACTCGGAGGGGGGACGATGTCCTCGGGTCAGTGGCGGGCCTCCGGAAATGTTTCCCCCCCCCCTTTTTTTTTTTTTCCTTTTTAAGTGCTTTTTCCCATTATATTTTAATATTTTTAATGACTTTAAATTATTCCACCTTTCTTTCTTTTAATCTTTTTATTTTTATTTTTACCTTTTTATTAATTCTTTTTTATAATAAAAATAAGTAATCTTTATAAGTTTATTTATAATTAAGTAGTAATTAATTAAAATAAAGGTACCTTATTAATAACTTTTGATATTTATTCCCGTCTATCCCTTCTTGTTTATTCCTTCTATGTAGTAATATATGAAGTTTGATTATAAAAGACAGTATCGATGTCGTGGGCTTCCTGGATTGGCTGTTCTACGGAAGCCGCTCGTGTGACAGCGATCATGCTCCATACACAATGCAATTAAGCTCTGCCTAGAACATCAAACGAATATTCAACTGATCGTATGTACGGTGTAAGACAAATACATCTGTCGTCTAAACACTTTGGCTCGCTAGGTAGATCAGACATCATCAGAAGAGGGCAACATTTTACAAATATCATCGCATTGAGAGAGATGGAAACTGAGCTAACGAGCTCTTCCACCAGTGTCTGTCTATCTGTAGACCAGCAAATTTACCGAAAATTATCGCCTAAATAACGCGAGAAGAAACCCACCGCAGACGCAAATTTCAACTGCAAATTCCATATCGCGAAATCCACTACCCTTCAACTTATAGGTTCTTTTTCCCTTTTCTTTTTTTTTTGCGCCAGCCAGACCGGAATGAACCACAATCCTCCAGGGAAGCGGTCCAGGTATCTTGACGAAGAAAACCAGATCCCCCTAAACACCAACGGCGTCCTATTCTCTATTCATGCCATAGAGACGCCTGCCATGCCTAGACGCCGACATCGATGATGTAACCGCACCAGCCCATCCATCTGAGAAAAGAACCGCAGGAGGAGGGGGGGTTGTGAACTTGAGAAACTCGATAACCACGAGAAAAATCCAACGCCGACAAATATAGAAAGAGTTTCCAGCCCCTGAATAGTGCCTACTACCGATGCCATAACTCCAATTGTCCGTAGGATAGCCGAACCGAGGCTTCCTCTGTCTATTGGTGTCGTTCATTTGTATTGTCTATAATGAGGCGCCATAATAACACTAGGGGGAAGAGGAAAATAATGGTAAATGCAGAAAACAAGGCGATTTGTAGGTGAATGATCATTTTGTAGTTCCTTAATGACGAATCAGTATCACCCGTCCATATGTTGGTCATGGTGTATCACTGAGGCAATGGGAATATCCTCAGGGTGATGTGCTGCTCTTTTGCTGTCTTAACGACGAGCTTCGTAGAGAGCTCTTGTCTGGTCAGTTTCTTGTGTGCCAGCGCGATGGTTATACTGCCGTGGCGAGGCAAACGAATGCTGACGCAAGTTATACGGCACAGTAGATTCATATGATACCCCAGAGCGAGGTGGGCTATGATCATATTCCAGTCGGGGAACCGTTATCTGCGGCACATTCGGGGTGCTCAAGTTCCGTGAATGTCGTGGATATGGTGCCGGCCATAAGGGTGATTGTGCGTCATAATAAGGACGTGGTCCATTATTTTCAAGCTCTCTTACGTACTCCCTGTCATAAGAAACCTCGTCCCTTATGTACCCCTGTGGCCGGGATAACGTTGATTGGAATGTAAAATTAGTGGCCTGGAAACCACCAATTTCGGAGTGCGACCTGTTATGTAAAGGCCGTTGAGGCATTGGCGCAGGTAGTGGGCCACTATAGTTGTAGTGGGACCCTCTACCATCTTGTTCATCGAAATATGCTTCTTCGGTACGATTTTCATGAATGTGTTGGAAGGCAGGACGGTGGGGGAGTTGGTACATTGGTCGCATTGCCGGTGTAACAGAGGACGAGTGGTTCTCAGGTAGACTAGATAGGCTGGCACGTCCGTGATGATCGCTGTAAGGAGACGTCTCGGAAGTCCGTTGGCGTTTCTCGACAGGAGAAGGACGAGGGTTGTCCTCAGAAGGTTGACTGATGCGGCGGGTCATGGGGGAGGATCTGGCTTGGGACGCAACTCCTACAGACTGGGAGCGTCTATGGGTGGTCCCAGCGCTTGCCTTCCGCCTTAACACCATCTTAGGCTTTGTATCATCGGCTGTATCGGAAGAGATACTGGGGAGGATCTCAATGTCCGGAATCTGGGTTAGATTGTTTGCCTCCATTTCCTCCTTTAGACGTGCCACAATCTCCTCGATCTCAGTTGTGGTGTAGCCACTGCCGCATTTATTTCTGAGCCAATCAGGTACTGCAGTCCCGTTGAGGATGGCCCGGTCGAGACCACCGTCCTCCTCCTCCTCTTCTTCCTCGCCGCTCTCGTCGCGATATGGACGTTTCTTTGACTTATCTTGCACGCGATTTTGCTCGCGTTTCCGCATGGACAAAGACCAATCCTGTAGAATCCCAGTTTGTCCAGTTCGCTGGTTTTCATCACTCCAATTCTGCACGCGTCGCACTTGTTTCTGAACGAGGTCGCACTGTAGTTTGGCGTACTCTTGTGCATTGCGATAGCGACTGCGTTGGTAGTGCTTCCGACAGAAATGTACCCACACGTGCTGAGGGATCGTGCGAGTACATAGCTTGTTCCTCCCAAAGATGTGCGAAATAGCCTTGCGAAGCGCAGAGTTGGTGTCGCAATTATCAACGTACAGGCAAACAAGGCTCTTGTCCTGGGTCAAAGACCCGTCATTGATGGGGGAAGCAGAAGAAGTATCCATGGCGTAACTGGGTCTGCGATCACCTTGGTGCGATGGGGGTGGGGTTGGCTGAAGTGTTGTAAGGAGTGGTAGAAAGGTCCGATCTGTTGGGTTGAGAGCAGCAAAGTCTGGCGCAGAAATGGCTCTTTTATGTGCTTTGACAAGATCAGGCGGGACGAGATAAGTGTGATCACTTGTTAAGTGCTTTGTGCTGGAATCGAGTTAGAAGTGCAGGTGGATGTTAAGGTGGATGTGGAAGTGAAAGTAGAAATAGTAATAGAAGTAGGTGTAGGTAGAAGTGAAGGTAGAGAGAGGTGGAGGTGGATGTAAAGGTGAAAGTGTTTGGTCGTGAAATATATCTGGTGGAGGAGGGAATGGCGGCGTGGGTGTAAAGTAGGCAAGAGTGGTTAATGGAATTCTCCCAATTGTTCCAATATCGGCATACCAAATAGGCAAGAGGTGATGAATAATCGGTAGTGACTCGAGGGCAAACATCTGACGTTGACAAGAGTGACATAAAGGGGAAAGGGGGATGGGCTAGTTAGGACTTGAGTGAGTAATGAATGGATGTTTCCGAAGTTTGGATGATAATACACTCAACACCCCAAGCGCAGCGGCGTGCAGGGAATTCCAATAGGAATCGAGGGGCATTGCAGGTGTCTATCTTATCCGAACCTAGGTTTGGCTAACCAACAGTCCAATACTTCAGCTGCAGTAGCTGGCCAAATGTCTGATGTGGTTGCATATATGGAAATGATGAATAATTACTCACCTGCTGGTGTTTGGAGGACTCATCCGATCTAAGCTATGAGGTCCCCTCAACATTAACATAGCATCAGACGGTGAGCCAGGCCGTCTCGTCCCAATGCTTGATGGTTCTTCAGCTATTACTGATGGAGACAGTATCCCTCCTCTTCTTGCCATGTGCTCTGCCAGGCGGCCCTTTGAAGCTCCTAGATCGACATTTCCAGGGCCGATTTCGAGCGAGGACACATCAGGAATTGTGCTCATAGTCTGGAAACTCCCAGCAGTAGACATCGATGAGATCCGCGAATGTGATAAAGACGTTGATGAAGAAGAATATGAAGACAGACTGCTATGGCTATCGGAGAATTTGTGCATTGGTGATTTTGGGCTGACGGATTCAACTGGCGAGTCGCTGCAGAATATTGGCTGAACAGATACTTCGGTTGACTTGACGTTCAATAGTGGCAATGCGTACCCATTGGCATCCCATGGTGTTCTGTTGCGGATTGGCGTTTTAGATTCGCTAGTTCTTCGTGACAGCGACTTTTCCGGAGATGGTGAGTGGTGGGTGGATGAGTGCGTTGTCCTCTGGTCAGGTGTTGATGGTGGGAAAGTCTGCCCCGCAGGGCTATTTGTCTCCCTTGCCCGTTCTTCCTCTCTATGCACCGCAGTTGCTGTATTTAGCAGCGAAGTGACATCCATGTTGTCAAAGGAGCCCGGTACTACAACAATGCTCGGTGGTATAGTTGATGTAATGCTGCTTCTCGGGATCTAAAGAAAGTTAAGTGTGAAGAATATAAATAAAGTTTGATCAGATGTACCGACTTAGAACATGTTGCCCGAGCAAATGCCCGGAACACTGGAAACTGCCTTCGAAAGACGTTGAAGGGGGGCTTAAGAGCAGTTTCTTCTTGGGTGTTGGTGCCAATAACCACGAAATACGGTGTCCTTAAGTGGCCTTTTGTGCCTTCTCGGACGTGATTGAGCACCGCCTCAAGTTTTGGGGGGAGGATATAATCAACTGAGAAGGGTTATTCAGTACTGAAACCGGCGGAATAAAGCCGAGTGTAACGAGGAAGACCGGAGTATGATTAGGTTGAATATTGTTCGTGTCGCTTTGCTGACTGCTAGAACCGCAATAATGCTAAAGATAAGAGTGTAGGTCTTCCAAGGACGCGCCACGTTTCTAAAAGCAGGAGCTTAGAAGCTGAAAGTCGAAGTGAACCGGACTCAAAGTGGAAGTCGATAAACTGCCGAGGAAAAGATGGTGAAGTATGAGTATCTGGGCTTGAAAAAGCTCGAAGACCAGGAACGACTAAACTGACTGGAGTATAGCCACGGGTCTTGAAACTCTGGAACACGTTCCTAATGAAGTGGAAGGCCTTATAACCGCCCAGAGGCACTTATAGGCTGGCGTATAAGCTGATGAATATTCCTCGCTGGGATCTGATTCTTCAAATACAGAGATATCGTGGTGCTGCTTGGCATCTAGGTTCGATTAATAGCCAAAATAGCCAATATTAGTCGGTGCCAGAATGTTCTGCGTTTGTACAAGAGTCAGTATCTTATATAATGATGGTCTTGAAGTAGAGCGTGCCTACTCATTTATGACGACACGCGAGGAGATGCATGCCCAATTCGTGCCAGTCGTCGTTCCCTTATTCACCTTTTCCCTCCAAGTAGGCGGCAACGCCTGCCGAGTTCGAGTTCCTAGTCACAGGTCTTCTTCCTTCCTTTTTTTCTTTTTGGCTGCTTTCACTTCTTTCTCCCAGAAGACCTTCGCGTTTCCCTAATACTGTGGGTTGGCCTTATAATACGTAGGAAGTAGACGAGAACACTAGACGATCACTATCCGCTCCTCTCCATGGATATAACTGTCGGGACGGCTGAATGCGTTGGCCTGATTGATGGCCCTGATAGTTCGAGGTAGACGCCTAGGCACGTAGTCGAATAGAGTCCAAGCTTTTGTGGTGTAGGAAAGTATAGCCAGTGTGATGTGTGATATATTTATGAAGATTGCCCGTGATCGACACTGGAGAGAAGTAGTATACTTTCCAATCTTGGAACGATCGAGACGACTATACGCCGGGGAAGACAATGATAGGCGGAACTGAGGATATGGTGCCCAGCCCAGTAGTGCTCTCAGTCGAATAAGCAGACAATGGGACGGAAAGAATCAGAAGGAGGAAACTATGGGCCCTTGCTGTTTGATGAGGGTACTTTGAGACGTCGATTTAATGGTTCTTGCTCCTTGCAATCGACACCTGACCGTAGGTGCGTGGAAGGCCTCCTGCTGCTCGCCCCGACTAGAACCACTTGAAACTTGCCCCGAGGGGATTTAAGATACCGCCCTTCAGAGCTACCAAGCCGGGTCAGTCGGTCTGAACACTGAATAAATACCACTAACGGATATGCACAGAGGGTAGGATGCAAGGTACACCGGATGATAGACAGTAATGTGATGTTGACAACCAGATAGGAAGGCTGTGCTGCTCTGCCGTTGCATAAACTCAAAGCAACAAGTGAAGACAATGGCTGTTTGAAAGCCCGGGAAAGGTGAATCTTTGGGGTATCCGAGAGAGAACAGAACTTGGTGAGAGCACGAGCTCATACATAGACACAGAAAAAGGTTATCCTGAGTCCGAATTGGGGCCGACTAGAAGCTATAGGAAGATCGACGGACAAATAAACCGATGGGAAAACGGCGGCCATGACGAGCAACACAATACCGCAGATTGAAAGGATAAAACACCAGCAGAGTTCCCACCCAAGGGTACACAGATACTTTGCGTTATGCGTTGCGTGGTTCTGTCGAGGATGTTTAGCATACCCCACTGTAGGTTTGGGCACCGGCCTGGTTCTCCCTAAACGGTTAATTAGTCCATGACAAGGCCCCTGTTCTTCCAAGGATATGGCCTGTCTTGCGTGCGACTTGAAGTCGTTCTTTGCTGTCAGTTGCCCTGGGGCTGATGCTGGTAGCGATATGCCGGGTAGAGTATGCAGGTCGTTCTGGAGGGCCATCCCTGTGCGTCAGATTGGTGCGTCGAAGATCGCGGCCAAGCCTGCATCAAGTGCAACGCTCGTCTGAACCATCATGATCGTCACAGGGTCTAGCCCCGACGAGAAGCTTTAAGTTCCCAGCCCGAATCCTGTGCAGATTGCCCATTCAACACTGAAAGTCGATACACATGCTGAAGATTGACATAGTTGGATCCTCATCCGGTAATGTCGACGAATCCTACTTACCTACTACGGAGTAGATCTGACTTACGATAAACCTAAGCTCGCTCCAGTAACCCATTCCAGCCTAGACGACCTACTGAACCCGCCGCCAGCGCCTCATCAGACAAATTAAGATACCTCACGGGACGCATTGAGGCTTGTGCTCCAGATTGGGAACGTTAATATAGCAGCATGGACTGACTACACACCTACCTTCTGTGTACCCGGGTCCTGCTTGACCTTCTCCTGTGCCGGCCGTCGGTGTCTTACTCTTCTGCATAGTACTTTGCATAGCTTAACGTAAAGTTGGCTACTAGATTCCGCTAGTCGGGCATGCGCCTGTCGGATGTTCACGAGCGAAAAGTAATAAGCATTCGAACCGACAGGCGAGGTAGACGGGTTGGCGCGCAAGAGTGTATTCAAGAGGATCTGCAAGCTGAGACCCGGGATTGGGCTTGAAACCTGCATGCAGTTAGACACAGGCGTGTCTTGTTTGATACCACAGACTGTAGGCCACCAAGGCTACATTTGCGATCTGTGACCGGATTAGCAGCTGACCGGTAGAGAACCCACGGACCTATACAACTAATCGATCGGGAGGTACCGAGCCTGCCAGGGCGAAGTCTTGTTTCACTGTTATTATGGGGGGTTGCAGTACAGGACTAGCACACATTAATGGAGGCCACGGCGGCCACGGCGACCTCGGAACTTAACAGCCCTAAGGCTCGGACGAGAGTGTAACCATATGAGAGCCGCCAACGTGACAGCATTATTATTCCGACAGGTGGCTAAGGATTTGCATGCTACCCCGCGAGAAGGGATCCCGTGTTCCTCAGAGGTAGGTAAGGCAAAATATGGTAATATAGCGTGGTATGATGCGCTGCCTTTGTCCGACCACAACACGGATAGTAGACTGGTGGGAAGTGGTGAGAGAATAGCGATGGCGGGATGAATGCCGTCCTGATTGCTCACGACGGCCCAGTGAAGCAGGGCAACGAAGTTAGATGTGACATTGACCAGCCGAACCAGTACGCCGCCTTGCACTCGAAGAACGGCAGGACGGAAATGACGGCATCACACTTAACCTCCTTGGCGCGTTCAGATTGCTGCCGGCCGTTTCATTTTTCGCAGTCATTGAGACGAGACGACATTCGTGTGTGTTATCGACATCGAGAGGGAAAAGTTAGATGGACGACAATTTATTGCCAGAGGAGGCGCAGCTTAGGTTGGCTTGGCTTGGCTCGTTAAATCTTAAGTACGATGGGGAGGGCACCGGGGGATTGACTGCCTAGGAAAACCATCTCGCGATCATGGGTGGTGTTTCAGCCTGGTGTTGGAAGTGTCTTCTAGGTTAGTTTACGCGTTTCAAAGACGGCTGCTACTCGCTGCCCTGTCCCTGAATACAGAAAATGGATGGATGGCATCTGTTTATGAGAATATGGGGTTCTGATCAATTAGCGCAAGGGTTTAAAAAAAGAAGCTTTAGGCTGGAGTTAAGCACGGGTCGCAGAGAGGTAGAGAACTCGGAAAGATTACTCTCTAGGGAGGTATCATTACAGAGATAGCCCCTCTATATGAATTAACCCACCTATCCGCCCCCCTTCCCCCCTTAATATACTTCATCCTTCACTATCTAAACAAACAAACAATATCACCGCCTCTATTCCTCTGACGGTCCCCATGGCAGGGAAAAGCACTAAAGATAACACCTATTCGGGCTTGGAAAACCAGAGAAAAAGAAAGAAACACCATTGTTTGGTCTAGTTCTCGTTCGACACAGTCACTTATGCTGCTTACCGAAGCTCATTCCACGCTAGGTTGGAATATTCCACACCCGCACACCTTGCGTCGATCTAGTTTCGCTGTTTCCATTGACACCTTACATGTCGCGATAGCAGCAACTAGGCTAAGGGGGCGAGCATCTCATTATAGTTTGATCGCCAGCTAGGAATCTGAGTGTATCTCCATCGGTTCCCATTGGACTCCCCTTCTCCCCTCCCTAACTCGTGGGTCCATCATCATAATCGACGTGCGGCCGCGTGTGGGTTACCTAGTCGGCGGGCACTTACACTCACGGCTGAAAGCTTATGACAACCTCCACTATTTCGATTATGATCTGAGCCGTGATCTTCAGCTAAGTTAATTTTCCCGCCGTCGCATATGATGCTACTCCTACGGACCCCGGTTCGTAATATCTTCGTCCTTGTATACACTATAGACTCAGCCCGAATGCCAATACTATGAGAAAATTTCAAGAGTGTATCATGCAGCTTCTCCTCGGAGTCGTCCTAGTCCAGCAACTACTATTCTATCATATACCTAGTAGGGGAATTATGGATGTTTTACCCCAGGCGATCTAGTTAGGTAATTATACCTCGATATATGGCTGACTTGGATGCTATATTATCAATCTCTCGGTGGGCCAGATATTCAATGTTGCATGCTATTACAAATCATGGCGTTAGTCGTATCGACATAACTATTCCGCCACTGGGGATCTTGAATCACATCTCGAAAGTTCCTGGTTATCCTCTCAACTTGCTTGTTAGGCCCTTTATATTTTCTAATTCTCTTCTCTTCCAATAGGATATCTATTCACCCATTTTAGGTTTACTCAACGTTCCCGAAGATGAATTTTCCTCAATCCGTCGGTACTGACCAAAATGGTTGGAGTCCCTAAGAGTGAAATCCAGGCGCTCAGGCCTCAACCCTATACCTTAGTTTAGGAGTATTTAGGAGCTAGAGCCACTAGTTAGTCGCAGTGTAAGTTCTCAAAGGCCTTATTCATGCCGGCCGCTATATGATGTCCATGCTCATACATCTCCTAAGCCTTAAGGTTGTTATCCGGTTCCGTAGTCCTGTATATGCATGTGAGGCTGGTACCAAGCAGAGTCACGAAAACGGTTTAGTATAGTATAAACTCGCATGAAGCTAATCAGTCGCTTCATAATGGTTTGCTTGAGATCCTAGACAAAGGCTTTGAAGCTTGCATTGTTACTAGGTAGGGACTTCAACCAGATACTAGTATCGGTTTCTGGCTCGAATATCTACTATACTCTGCAATGACTATCACTTAGCAACATTATGCAAGATTACCGCGTTTAAATCAAGTTTCCTTAGCGGTTCCACGGCTCGACGTTATCCCGCCAACATGGTACGCTAACATTAGGGTTGATGTCCCTCGTTTAAGCCCATTCCCAGGTAGACTTTAGACTATGATCAAGTCACAATCATAGACTCTAAGTTTAAAATAGGCCAAGGACTTTCTTGCACCACCAACATATTGACTACGTAATTGTCTCCCCATCCCCTAGCAACATTACATCGTCGAGAAAGGCCTTGTTAACACTGCTGCATGGCTAGTGCAATTGTGTTGTCATTACTAACTACGTATCCCATGACTGGTAAACCTGAGCACGAAGCCCCTGTCGATCTTTTCCGGTTTATTAATGGAGAAGAGCCTCTGCAAATTGGTATGCATGGTATCAGCAAGCGCTTCCGTGAAAGGAATCGACCGATATTGCATGTGAACTTGGGTGACTCGGTTGTCTAGGCCACGAAGCCGTGAAATCTGGGTCTGATCAGTAAGTTTACTAAAAGAATGTCTTACGACTGACTGCAGTGATACCCGGCGAAGCAGGCTTACGATCATGATCGCCAAAAGACGACTGGTGTGTCTCCCCCCCTACGGCAGGCTGTAGCTTGAGCTGGTCTCCTAACCAAGGTACAGCCAACAAGCCGGCACGACGGATCTCAGATGTACTGAATTCCTGACGCGCGGGGACGGAAACTAGCATTTTGGCCACGCTTGCCAGCAAAGAGCCAAGTCAGGGGAGAGGGTCTTCGGGCGGAAAGCACGGCAGAGCTCTGGCATCTCTGGATGGAAGGGCGCTACGGTGTGTTCCCTTAATAAGCCGATAGCCTGGGAGGCTGCAGCAAGCATGGAAGCGAAGTGCTTGCCATCACAGCAAATCTTCCGCTGCAGGAAAGCAGAGTGAGACAAAATTGGCTACAACCCCTGACGTCGTCGACTTAAGCGATTCAGTGAGTAGCTTGCTTTCAGACCATGTATCAGTCCCATTGCAACCCCCTTTCCCCCAAATATCTGATATCAAGTGAATGGCTTTCAATGACCCCGAGAGGAGGCCGCAGGAGAAGATAATTGCCCGGTTGAAAAGAGTGCAGAGAAGCCCAGATGATGCAGATACGAGGACTAGGCCTCTCGAGACGTTTCTCCTAGACATCCTTTTCCCATCAATATCCACGAATCATGGCAAAGTAGCTTGATAGTCGAACTGCTTGCAGTTTCCTGGCGATCTCTCTCATCATTAACAATATTTCATAAATCCTTATACCTGTGTGACTCGCTCAGAAGCATCCTATTTGCTAGCGGCTGTGCTCTCATGTCCTAAAGTCCGAAAATGATGCTACCCAAACAAATCTTTGGCCTCGCTTTCACTGCCCCAAGGGATGTGCTGTTCCTATTCGGTAGCCTAGGGGGTTGCTCGCTCGTCGTCCTTTCTTTTCCTAATCAAGCTCGTTGCGTTAATAGTCTCCCGACTATGGGTACCGAGGTAAGTAGGTGACTTGAAAGGGGACAGAGAAACACAGGATTTGGTGGCCTAGAATTCGAGGACGAGTACCTAGGACTTAGTGGTATACCATAAGGGCCGGGAGCATGCTAGCTAGACACTTCATCTCATCCTTGTGAGATGCAGTGCGTCGTACATAACGTCTGAACAACTGGATGTTCAGCTTTAGTTCTGCTTGACATGCTGTCCCGCTAAACCTAAATGGTTTTAATGTAAATAGTCTCATATAGCTCCTCTGGGTGGCTCGATATCAACCTCCCAATCGACCACTCTTGCAAGGCCTAGCGGCGGCAAGGCGCAGTACTTCTCACCTGTTCGCGACGAAGTTAGTTCATCGGCTTCACGGCGTATGTCTAGCAAAGCCCACCCGCCCCCGATGAGGCAAACCGATGTGCATAAGGGGGGTTGCGAAATCCGACTCGATAGCTAGTCCCCACGTTATCTTGCACTCACCGCCAGGCACAGACACACTCACACGCATTACACACCCCTCAGTCTGCACGACGCAGCTCCCAACGTTCCCGAATGACGGGGCGACCGACCACATTGCATCGTTGCACTGGCAGTCCTTCCCGTGATGCCGGCCCGCGTACATGTCGAAAGGGAAATAAATTTCCGATGCGCGTGATTGGATGCACCGTCTGAGATGGGACCCCGGCCTGTAGGCCGGCAAGACATCCGTCTCCAGCCACGTCATCCGATGTTTGAACCCGCTGAACCCTAGAGGCTTCCGCTTTGGGCCAACCCCCAGCCAAGCAAGTATGTATGACACGGCAACATGGGGAAAATAGGCTTGCCCGCCTCATGGCATGATATTTTCCACTTTTACCTCCGCAGACCGATGTGGAGCATCGCTCTCTTTTGATGATGTGAGACGTGCTGGCAGCGTGCGCGCGCGGGCGAGAGAGAGTTTGGCATGCCGTAACGGCTAGGTGCGTCGTCTTCACTGGCGGCCCAGGAAGCGGCAGTTACTCTGAACGGCCAAGCGGACGAGGCAGGGCGACCGGGCGTCGCTGGAATGCTGGATGTCACGGGTACAAACAGGTCAACCCCAGTGTTGAAATCGAAAAAACTGATGCAGCTTGCCTGTTCAGAGATTTCGTGTTACGAGCCCGGCTGGTTGCAGATGCTTCAATGCTTTCGACGCCATTGGGCCGCCATTATGCATTATGGTCGGGCGCCGGGCAAGTTCGACGACTGATTTGGCCATGTCTTGGTGATCCTCTACCAGCATCGGGCGAGCTGTCCGAAGCTGCTACAACGCTGGTAGCTTTTTGTGACGAACATATAACTTATGAAGGACAGTAACGAACGGACGACCTAGCGTTCGAGTTATTTGATCAGCTGATTATGTTGGTAGCTTGCTCACAAGGACGTGAGTGCGATCTAAATGATACCGAACCGGCTGCGATACTTGACGGAGGCATTCGGAGCTGCCTCATGACGCTGGCGGCCGCACTGCAACCATCTGTTATATTGGCTTTTAAGCCTGTATGGCGCTCAATCCTTGGGGTTTCATGTGCAGAGTGTCTCTCAAATCCCTTTATGGGACTTCACCGGCAGCTCCCCAATATTATGCACCACTCAGTAAATTTAGCTGGGCAGTTAGGCGGCCTGCATTGGCAGGATTGAAACTGCATGCTTGCTAGAATCATTCCTCGGGGGCACTGCAGAGTTTCCTGGTAAATGATTGCAGCAGGCTTTTATGTTATTAGTATCACAAGACGTACTGTACCGTTTAAGTTCCGCCAAATTGCGACTCTGCACTGGTGACCAAGCAAGAGGTCATGTCGCCTTGTTTTTTCCACGAATATGAGCTGCCCAAGTTATAAATTGACGATTTCATATTCATCTCAAGGGGTGCTTCGATTGCTTCATGCTCCGGAAGGAAAGCGAGGTACTCGCTCACAAACATCACTGGCGGAGTGCGTAGACAGTGTGCTGTATCTGGAACCTTGGAGAGCTTGGCTGGCATAACGAAAACGACTATCTGAGTTTGCAGAATGACACCAGGGAATCCCACACAACTTTAATAGAGTGAGAATTAGCTGGTGGTTCTAGGCAATGGCGTTCGAGATGTTTAATCAGAGTCCTGTGGGTTGAGCGATTAATTGGAATGCTCTCTCTAGATCCGGTCTTTACTGAACATACCTACAATGATACACCCACCGTAGGTCTGACATATCCAAGACGACTACTCTATGCGGATGATCCGTCGGTAAAGCGTTCATGAACAAAAGACTTAGTCTAGCTGAGGATCATCCCGAGACTTCATGATCTAGGTAGTTGTGACGGCCCGGTGGTCATATTCAAACTGACATAATTGACCTCAATTGCTTCTCCTTTCATATCATGTTTCCATAACGAGTGTAAATGTAAACTAACCAGCGGTTTCGATCATTTTATGTCACTTGAGGAGGTAGAATGACATCTCGTATGGTTCTTCGACGAAGAGGAGCAGGTTGGATGACATTTTCTAGTGGACTTTCTCAGAGTACTCACTAACAAATTTGTCTACCGTTTCGGCTAAATTCTCTTGGCGTCATTTTCAGGAGACCAGACTATCCCGCTCAAAACGCCGTTGATTACCGTCCCAGTTTATCGAAATGGATCTGCTTCCATGAGCCTATGATCTAATCTCATTAAGTCTAAAGCACTACAACAGATTCACACCCCAGAAATTCACAAGCCAACACTGAAGGTTTTGAGTGTCGCAGTGTAGATCTAGGGAACTGACATTTCCTACGTGGAGGAGAATCAAACGTGGCTAATATGTTTCCTATATCTAGGTTATTTCTCTTGTGATGTCGCGGCTATGAGTTCCCAGCTTTGGGGATGGAGATACAGAGGCAAAGAGGCGAAAGGTTCGGAAAGGAACGCATAGTCGTTGGGGGTGTAAGTTCTAACTAGAAGCTTGAAAGCTCAATGCTGATGATAGGTTCTATTCTATATGTAGGTGAAGAAACATATAATACCACCTCCCAATCAATGCTACAGTTTACGAGGACTGTGAGTATCGAGGGTCCTACTGTGTGAGCTAGGAATTCATGGATGAGAGACCACCAGTGCCCGGTAGGCAATTATCTCAGCAGCCGGAGCAGGTTGAGAACGTTCTTTGGGGACTTATTAGGAGGAGCGTACCTGGATCTTCTGTCGCTGGAGAAAGACTATTGGTTAGAAATTCCTCCGTCTTGGCGGAAGGGAAATTTGATCCAACAGACCCCATGTGTCCGTTGTCGGCCGGCCGCCCTCCAGTGTTAGACACCTCTCCGAGAGTATAGCAGAACATCCGCCACCATGCAGCCCCTTTCACTCCCTCCTGCATGAACAGAGAGCGAGGTACCGGTGCTACATGCTAAGCATGTGCAGGTCTCAAGAACGCTTCGCATATTATTTCCTCCAAGCACGACATCGACGCAATTACAGCCGTGGCTTCCGGTCCCCAATCTGTACTACGGGTTTTCTCCAATAGCCGTGATATTCTTGAGAGGCGAATAGAGCCTTTATCACTCGTACCCGAGATACACGACATCAAGATCCATCCAGAAGCTCTCGCAAAGCGACTTATGCAACTAACAAGCTGCATACAGTAGGTACAACTAGTGTCATTCCCATGTCCAATTCCAGATGAGCCTATTCGAGGATAGGTACATGGTAAGATTCGTATCTGTAATTTTTGGATTTTGTCGCCTCTAACGATGACGTTCTTGGCTCGGTAGAATCTCAAGAAACTCTGGGTCTTCTTGTGCTGTATCACGTAGATACTGATAACCTATGAAAGTCCTGGCTCAGTCTTGGACGGGCGATATCAATCGCTCGGTTCATAGGTTTAGATAGATAGTGTGATAAGCCACTCAAGTCTATGGACCCGAGATAGAGCCTATTGACCAGAACCAAAGCCTGACCGCTTTCGTCCCGGGTATCTAGATCCGAAACTACAAGTACGCGGCGAATAGACGTGTAGGAAGCATGAAGCAGATCGGAAGCTAATCCGGGAGACCAGGGATAAGCCGAAGGATATGGCCAATATGAATAACGACAAGCTCTCACTTAAGTCACTCGATATCTTCAGCCGTTTACTTTCCCTAAGCGACGTAAATCATATGAATCGCCATAGGACGGAATGGTCTGGATTGAGGCTTCGAATACCGTGCTTGGGAACACAGCATTAACAAGCCCAATAGGCGGTCGCAGTCGTCTTCGAATGATGATCCTCCCCCATATCTACCTTCCAACCAACCGCTTTTGAGTCTAAGGTTCGCTTTGATATCAAGGATGGCAATTCCATGCATATGTAGCATCAAGAGAAAGGTAGTAGATTATTATCGATTTCAAATGGCCCAAGTTTCTCGCCCCTGCAACCCGAGTACCTCAACGAACATTCGCTGAATCCTGAACTTGTCGACGAGGTGGATCAATGGGCATTTCAGGAGGTTACCTAAACTTAACATATTTTGAAAGTTTATTTTCTCTAAGCTTTTAGGAGGATCAAGCGTTTCAATTATCAATGACTTCGTATTAGTAGTTGTAGTCTTGTTAGTAATATCTGTATAGAGGTGTATTGTATTGTTGAATGAGCGTTCGCGGCAACTATGTACAAGCAACGCATTTATGTTTCCATCTTCGTGGTATGCGGTCATTGAATTAAATTGGCTTAGGTAACTAGAATAACAGTTCATCTTTCCTGGTTACTTCTACGCCCGAATCTATATCGTAATGATGTTAGCCCCTTTGGTGTATGTGGGCATCTTTGCAGGTGCCCTTGGCTCAAGAGTTAAGATCCTTTCAGCAGCATTTTCAGATGCGACTACGATCATAGCCGAAGGGTTCGCAGTCACCATTCCAGGGAATATTGAAGCATCAACGACGAAGAGGTTGTCAGTGCCATAAACCTTGGTATCAAGATCCACGACCGCCGTTCCGTTCTCCTCACGACCATCATCCAGACCCATCTTGTTAGTACCTAAAAATTGTTAACGAGGTATAATTGAGTTACCAATGGAGACCTTACCCATCCAATGGTTTGCGCGACGCTTTGCAGCGCTCACGACCACACTATTGACATAAGCTTGGGTTGTTTCGTTCGCCGCAGGAATCGCCCATGTCAGGTTCTTATACCCGGTGATAGAACTTCGAACGCTCTCAATACCTTGGATGACAGCTAATTTATCGTGTTCGTCCTTCAGGTAAGGAGGATCCGACACGAATGTGTCCAACCCACGTCTAATAGTCATACGCCCTCGTGAAACTGTTCCTCTGCCGAGATATTGGCTCATGATGATGGTATCTTCACTTCATTAGCTCCACTTCTCTAAATCCCGCAGATAGGGAACTTCTTACTATTGCTACCTGTCTGGTCACCACCTTCAATGCGAGCTGTCCATTGAACTTGGCGGACTCTTCCATCCGCGCCAGTGATTTCTTCCCAGAACTAGTACCCGTGAGTTAGGACGCTAGTCATTGATAAACCGTGGTGTTAGGAAACATACTGCAGGTCCGATATTTGGAGCTGATTGAGCAAGGATACCAGTGCGGTTTGCTTCATTACGTTAGTTCCTCGCTCGCGTCTTAGCTATAGTCGATTAGATACTCACCGAGGTACTTTGTTTTATCGTCAGGGATTGGTGAAGTCCAAGCTTCATAAAAGTCATAGAAGACGACGTTCGGGTGAGTAACGAACGTGTCGGTCTTGTAAGGCTAGGTTAGTGTATCACTACTGTATTATAGGGAGGACAACGAACATTGACATGGTCTACAAGGTTATAGCCCACTGGTAGGTAAATCCAGGAATCATTTCCAATCATAGTAGGTCCGTCTGTTGAAGAGGCGACGATTTCTAGTTGATCAGCCGGTCCAATACCACCTAACAACGGTTAGTCGAGTATATCCTTAATTAGTACATCTAGGACTTACTTCTCATCAAAAATTTGGCTGAGCCGAAGGTCCCTGCTGCTACAATAACACGACCTGTTTCGGGAGTTACTGATACCGTCCCGAATTTGCCCTCTTCGACTGTACAATCCAACTCAACTCCAGTGATGTGTCCGCCGGTTCGGAGGGCTCGTCTTGCAGGCGTGTTCATCCACAAGGCAAAATTGTCTCTCTTCGCCGCAGTAACTAGGTATGTTGCCATCGGTCCAGCTCTCTCGCCACCCTCGAACATATATGTAGTAGCCCCGAAGGTACGGTTCTTACTACCTGGGTAGTCATTTGGGATGTCCACGTTCGTCCAACCACCCTGTTGGAGAGCGGAACTCAAAATATCTACTCCTTGGTGCACGTACAGCTGACCATCTTGAGAAGGCCTAGTTGTCCCCGGAATACGATCAAATACTCTCTCTGTGGCGCGCTTTAGGTCCGAGTCGTGCCATCCCTCGGGGAAATTCTCATCCCAATCCTTAGGGTTAGCCTACGAGATAACATTAGCAAGAGATGCTACACTTAAAAGGAAGCAGGATGAAAAGCAAAACTAATTGACTTTACCTTCCACCAAAGCCCAGCGTTTACAGCAGTGCCTCCACCAAGTACGCAACCAGCCATCTGATCGGTATCTTTGCAAGCAACACCTTCAGAGTCAACCCATATCTGGTTACATAGACCTGGAACATCAAACCGAGTAAGATCTGTCTTCTCAAGCCAAAGAGGCTTCATATTTCCACCCCACTGTCCTAGAGAGGGTGGTCCCTTCTCGAGCAACAGAACGCTGTGACCCTTTTCACTCAGTTTATCAGCTATCGGGATGCCACCGGCACCAGCACCGACAACGATATAGTCGAAAGTCTGGCCAACCATTTCTGGTGCACAGGCAGGAGTCGTCGTAGGACCTCCCCCTGGCGGCTCGGTTCCAGTACCACAGTCTCCTGCAACAGTTTCCGTGGCCAATGTGGCCCAGTCTGTGTACGCATCATTGACTACACTTGCGAGCGGTGCACCAAATTGACCGAAACTGTCGTGTTGTCCGAAACTGATATCTGCCGGGCAACTAGGATTAGTTGGAGCAGTCTTTGCAGAAGCCTGTCCCAATATGAGGGTACCGCTACTAGTTGACACGTTCCCGCTTGCTCCACCCTGATCCCAGGAAAAGCAGTTTTGACATCGATATATGACCTCAAAGCTTGTGCCATCAACCTTGGATGAAACCTGTGTTAATGTGGCATCTCCATTATAGACCCCAGGCAGACTATAACCGGTCGCAAAACGGAAAGAGGTCAAGACTTGACCTTCGTAGACCCAGGCCACAAGGAGCAAGGCTTGTGTCATCTGTCCAGACTGCCCATGGGAGATACCGCACCACCCGGAATTACATCTCTAGAATATTTTCAGTAAGTCCTTGGTTGAAAAGACAGTATCTACATACCAGTAGGCCAATGTATTCCGTTGCATCATTGGCGAGAGCATCGCCGGGCAATGCTAAGCCAAAGGTTAAGTCACCTTGCTCCCAAGTCCCAAATTCGATATTCGAATCTGGATCGGTGTATGGAACAGGTGTTTGAGCTAGACATGGTCGTAGCGCTGGCAAAGCTCAGTAACTTGCTCAACACAACGGGAGAATGAGACTCACAGACAGCGGCTGCTAGGATAGCTGTCACAATTCGTGGTAAGCTCGGCATATTGAGGTCAATGGCCAGGAGTCCGAGACCTGAAGGATCGTGACTAGTCCCAGCCGAGGAGCTGGGGATTCGTAATACTTAATAAATGCCATCGTCTTATTGTTTCGAGGAGGCCAAGACTTTTCTGCCAGCCCGACGTTCCGGGAAGAACACATGATCTACGGCATAGGTCAAGCTCGTACTCAGTTTGAGGGACGGCCCAAGCGTAAGGGCTAGGCCTCGGAGTTCCCAGCCGGCCAGATCCGCCAACGAGGAGACTTATATGGGTTATACCGGTGCACTATACGGTAAGAAGCATCCTAGATAGAGGTATGCATATTGCTTAAACTGCGGAGAGGGTTGACAAGAGACCCGACTGGCCGAAACAGGCGACAAACGCTCAGGGTTGTCAGCCGAAAACCTATGGCAATCAAGGCAATAGTCTATATCGAAATGAACACGGAGGCAAGATATTTTCCCAGCACGGAGACGAAAAGGTTCAGCTTCATCGAGCCGGGGAAGATAGTTGAAGCGCGCGCCCGTTAGCCTGGGTCCAACGGTATCGCTCGTTAAGATGAAGCTAGGCGATTTAAGGGCTGAATACATCAAATAAATTGGGCGGGAAGATCAAGCAAGCGTATATGTGTAACGGGGATACGACCCAGCAGGCATAGATCGACGGCTACTAGCCGAGATGCTTCGTCTCCAGCAGCCTCAATGCTGTATAGAACAGACGAAGCTCACCAAGACTTAATCTCATCATCACCCAATGAGACGGATGATCTACAAGGTCAACATGTCAGCAGCGGAGAATTTTGGAGAAGTCTCTGTACAACCCTGACAATGAGGCTACCCCGGTTGATTATTCTTTGGCGAAGTGCCTATAGCATACAATATATACCACATTTTAGCACCCGTGCTTTCGTAATTTGATGCCCCGAGATTCCCCACACATACTCTCTTCTCAGGCCGCTTTGCTCTGCTCTAGCACGTAGAGTATGGGATTCATGTAGGCAATTCCCCATTCCCGGCAGCATCCCACATGAGCCTCTCGAGTCTGGAGTCTCAGCAAGAGCCCGGTTATTAAATATATTATAGACTCGTAGTGCCTTCACCCTGGACTAGCTGGACAACCCCCAATCTGCATGTTCCAAGATCGTGATCAAGCAGGGGTGCGATAAGCGATCACCGGGCAACTAATTCCAGGGTTAATTGACTATTGATTTGGATAAATGAACGTAAAGAGACCTTCCTAACTTTGTCATTAGCCAGTCTGCTTCTAACCCTTTACAGCCTCTCAGCCTATATTCTGACAGCGTTACTATACAAGCTTGGCTGCCTTCCAGGTAGCAGCAGCAGTTGATCCTGTCGCTCGTCGCCCCGATAATCCTTCGATCTCGCATTCCATTCAACCCTGCTTACAAGCAGAGGGGATAGGCCACGTGAAGTTTTCTAGGAAATCTAGCCGGCTGAGAGGGCCGATTCGTGAGTGTCTCCACGAGGTCGGCGAGGTCTGATACGAGTCACTGCATCGAAACCCATGGATTTCCTCAATACTTACTCACTTGTCATCGTCATGTCAGTCATCACGATAACGAGAGAGCAAGTTTCCGAAACGCAATGGATACGCTTTCAACAGGCCCTCGCTCTACCTAACAAATTTGGCTCGGAAATCCTCGCGCCGTAGCTGGGAATTCCATTTACGGACAAAATGAAAAGAGGTCGGCGACAATACCTCGCCGCACGACAAATCTAGTTCCAACGCAAGCATCGTGTGATCTCGTCGACCGCATATGCGTACATTTTGATAAGGCGCACAACGCTATCTTGACCTGGAAATACGCCATCATAATGGTGTTCTTAGAGGCCATACACAGATCGCAGCTTGAGGGATTTATTGCTCTCTTAAATTCGTGTCCAAATATAACCGTCCTCACGTGTGCCCTCATGGTCATAAGCAATATACATGAAGGTTGGGAAAACACACCACTAAGGCATATGTCTTCGCTCATATTCCCTTCATGACCTTCACGCCAGCACAGGCCAGAGACAGTCACTCGCTCTAAAACTACAGCCGCATTTATAGCTTCGTTACTCGCTTAGTGTACGATGGTATGGGTAATTGCTCTCTGAGGGGGATCGGAACTCTAGACTCTCGAAGATGAGTATGTTTCCCGACCATGTAGGGTATGAGAAAGACCTCAGCTCTTTCTCAGTGCCACCTAAGTGTCCCTCGGGTCATAATTAATGAGGAAGATATAAACATGGAGAGTAAGCATTGGAGATGCTTGAGATAGGTCTCCCCAAAGCCCTAAATTGACTGCCCCCCCCCTTTTCTGCCACACAAGAAGGTTAGGCAAGGTTATCATCTTCCGCGCCGGATTATGGGACATTTACGGCAAGTCATAAGCACTAATAAATGACTCTCCGAGCGAAAGAATAGAAAGACAACAGCACGGGTACTCGGCCTGTTGATACTCTTAAGAACAGAAAGGACAATTAGCATCTACCTGGCGTACAGTATCCCACCCCTCGCAAAGCTCTCAATGTTAAAGGGCCACTGGGTCTTGGATGAGCACAGTATGCTAGGACAATTCTACTGCTAATCAACAAAGACGTTGTAGATGGCGTGGGCGTACACTGAGATGGCAGGTGTCAATAGCTTGAATGATCCTCATACTCTCGGCTTGTGTTAGCTTCTCTTCACATAGTAGTGAAATAATCGGGCATTGCTAAGTCAGTCACATGAAACCGGTACCACAAGCGTGATAGTAGGAACTCGGGTCAGGTTGAATTACACGTCGAAAAGAAAATACTAAAAAGGAGAAGAATGAAAAAGTGTGAAGAGATTATGATTTGTAGTGCGATAACAGATACTATGCCTACGGCCTTCGAATTCACCTCCGCAAGCTGTAGGATCCTACGTAACAAAGCGAGGCGTGTCTAGAGAGAGTATGTGCCGTCTCATTTATCTTGCTCCTTGCCTAGGTAGTTATATCACTCCCGGAGAATATTTGCCGAAGCAAGCAGGCATCCCTATGAGCACATCCACGCATCTGACTACTCGGGAAGTATATTTATTGCCTTGGCCCACACAACCCCCCCCCCCCTCAGAAAGCCAGCCTACCCTACGACGTCGAGCTAAGCATCTCAACTCGGCTATATTAATCTAACAGTTATTTTATTTACCACGGCCCTCACAGATGCTTATGCTAACATCCAGCACCGCAGGTCTAGAATGGTCGGCCTCCCCCTTTCCCAGACCCACCTGGGTTGATACACACGATTTGATCGGTTTGATGGATGAATACCACGACCCGCGTCATATACAGGAAAAGGTTCCGGGATCAGTACGTAACGTCAGGCAGGGAGTACCAACTACCGAATCGAAGGGGGGGGGGGGGGGCGCTTCTTTGTTTTTAAGGAATGGATTCGGACACCTGGCTAAGAAGAGAAGAAGAAGAAGAAAGCCGAAAGGGAATGCGCTTTACTCCTATCCTATCTTTCTACCAGATCGCGAAGCACGAATCCTCGACGGGGGACTTCCAGGGAAAAAAAAAAAAAAAGAAGATATCAACAGTTATCATGAAAACCTCCATCATCACTGCTGTTGCTGCTGCGGCTTTAGCGGCCCAAGGCGTGTCGGGCCACTACATATTTCAGGCTCTGGCCAAGGGCACCGCTAAAGGGGTTGCTTACGAATACGTCCGTCGGAACACCAACTACAACAGCCCTGTAACTGGTACGTCTTCTCCCTGGGTATTAGGGTCAAGACCGTTTCCATTGACGAAGGCTACGCAGATCTGTCCTCTAATGACCTCCGATGCAATGTTGGCGGCGCCGCCGCCAACAACACGAGCACTCTGGAGATGAACGCCGGATACCCATTCACTTTCACTCTCGACACTGCCGTGTACCACCAGGGGCCTATTTCTCTGTACTTCAGGATCACCCATATCCACTTCAGCGTACTCACTAACATACTATAGATACATGTCGAAGGCCCCGGGCAGTGCCGAGGAATACGACGGCAGCGGAGACTGGTTCAAGATCTTCGACTGGGGTAAGCACTAGATCCTCCATCTAGTAGACGGGCCTTCGCTAACCTCTTTTCCTTCAGGCCCAACCTTCAACGGCGGGCAAGCCAGCTGGAACATGAAAGGTAAAGTCGCGGCAATGTCAATTAGCCTAGGTTCACTAACCCGAACAAATCAGACACCTACTCCTCCACCATCCCCGCCTGCATCCCCGACGGGGAATACCTGCTGAGGATCCAGTCCCTCGCCATCCACAACCCCGGAGGCGTCCCCCAATTCTACGTCGGCTGCGGCCAGATCAAGGTGTCCGGGGGCGGGAGCACGACTCCGAGCCCGACGGCCAAGATCCCCGGGGCCTTCAAGGCGACGGATCCCGGATACACGGCCAACATCTATAACAACTTCAACTCTTACACTGTCCCGGGCCCCGCTGTGTTTAGCTGCTGAACGGGGCACCCGTGGCTGAGTAACAAGGTTCTTGCCCGAAAAGCAGGACGGGGTTGAAGATGAGAATGGGTTTTATATATATATAAAAATCGAAATCCATATGATCCATTAGTTCCATGAGTTGGTAGTCGCAAAATCACACTCGTTAGCCGAAATGCCAGTTCTTAGAGGTTTTAGATGCACGCTCTTTCATTGTCTCCTATTTCTGTAGTCTAGCCATCTGCATATGAAGCTCCTCGACGCCAGCCATTAGACTAAGGGCAACCCATGTATTCAATCGTTTAGAATCACAATCTTACTCCATCGTAGATATACCACTGATGAAACCCAACGTGGGTCTGCATGTGAACCATCTTTAGTCCCTGAAAACCGTGACTCGCACAACTCTTATGGGAGGGACGTACATAGCTTTCCTACTTTACAGCCCCTTCTCCCACCAGAACTTCAAACACCAAATTAGAAGAAGCATACCTTGCTTCTCCCTCCCCTTGTCAGATTTCTCATCATATCAGGAACTATTCGCAAAGAACTTGGTAATCTTCTGGTTGGCGGCACCCTGCTCCTTCGCCTTGCCACCGACACCCTTCTTGGCGTTGGTGGCCACATTACTCGTAGCACTGATCTTTGGTCGGGTACTAGCTTTCTTTTGCGGCGAAGAGGAGATAGTGGTAGATATTTTCTTTTTCGTTGGGAGCTCGTGCGGCTCATCCTCCGCCTCGCGTTTGACGCCAGCGTGGACTTTGCTATTGACTTCTTCTTTGTCCTCTTCTTTGATAGTATCTCCGTCCTCTACCTTCGTACCATCTATACCCGCTGAAGAGTCGCCAGCGACAAGTCCCTCTTCCTTCTTGACTACTATCTCAGGCTGCCGTTCTTCCTTGATGAGTCCTTCCTCTTTCTCCGTCTTCTTCTTTTGCGCTACGGCGCTCTTGGCAAAGAAATTCGCAATGTTGGATTTGTTCTCCTTGCTACTAACAGGGATGATGAAAGTGGGCGAATTGTTGCCGACCTTTCCCACATCCTTGCTCACGGGGTAAACCTCGAGCTCACCGTCAAACGGCTTTAGCAGGGACTGCAGCTCCTTAGACCACTCGTGGCGGCTTGGATCAAGCCAGGTGCGCAGGCCCTCCGAGCCGTTGTCTAGGATGACGGGCATGCGGTCGTGGAGAAAACTGAGCTGCTTGTTTGAGCTTGTCGTGATGATGGTGTAGGTGTAGTGTTTTTGGTCGTCACCTATGTTTCTCTCACCATTCAGTCAGTCAAGGGAAACCAGTACTGACAACAACCTAGGCCATATATATGAACCAAGTAAAACTCACCCTCATATTGCACCACATCCCACAAACCCGCGAAGCACATCAGCCTCCCATCCTTGCGCTTCACAAAATGCGGTATCTTCTCACGCCCGCCTGGGCCTGGGCCCTTCTTCAGCCACTCGTAGAACCCCTGGGCGACGACGACGCACCGCTTGCGTGCCTTCATCGTGGTCCACATGCCGCCGCCCTGGGCGAGCGAATCGTCCCGGCAGTTGATCGTCTTCATCACTGAGCCGTAGTCCGGATTCCGCTTGGTCCAGAATGGCACGAGCCCCCACTTCATACTCTGTAGCTTATAGCGCACCTGGTTCTGGGTCTGGGCCTGGGCCTCATCGGCGGTGTCATTTTCTTCTTCTTCTTCTTCCCTGCCTGCGTTACCATCATCACCATCACCACCTTCGTTGTCAGCAACCCCTTTTCCCTTATGCCGTCCCCGTCCCCGGGGCCCAGCGCCCCAGTCCGGTACATCCGCGCGATACACGATCCCGTGGTATCCGGGGGCAAAATTGTAGCTCTGGCGCGGGGCACTGGAGGGTCTGCCACCGCTATTGCCATCACCACCACCACCATCACCACCATTATCATCATCGTTGTAATCAGGCGGTGCCTCATAGACGGGCATATTATCATCCTGCAGCATCTGCCGCACCTGTCCGGGTCGCTATGTTTCATTCACACATGATGATCTAATCAGCTGGTGAAACTTGTTCGTAGGTATAGCGAAAAGGAAGAGAAAATAAAAGGGCTTATAATATTATATAGTATACACAGATGGGTACGTAGGAGGCAGTCACCTCTCGGAGGGGGTATTATAGGAATTGATATGTGAGTGAGGTTGTATGTACTTACCAGAGCCAACGAGTATCGTCCGCACATCTTGTAAGATGTACCTAGAGACACTACAACAAACAGAACTTATTTAGTCGACTAGCCACAGCGAAGAGGAGTAAAATACATCCATGAGTCTCTGTTGCAATTGCGACAAGAATAAAACTTCAATAGGCGAATGTGAAATGTTGATCATGGAGGAGAGTGAATCTAAGAACGCCCTGGTCTGGAAGGGTCCTTTATGACGAAATAGCTAAGGTGGTTTATATTTTAGCGTTCGCGCCCCTGAACGCGGGATCAGGTGACATCCATTCGCTTCAATAACTCCCACAACGCTGATACTTGCATCGACAAGGAACCCAACCTTCCAATTCCAACTATTTCTCTCAGGCCATCAAACAACTTATGTAAACTTTCGTTTTATTTGGGCCGTTAGACTTCATACTCTAATTGCAGGAGCCAAGGCAAATTGGAAAAGCCAAAAGGATGTTCATGGTGGGGGTAAAATCCAAGTTGCTCAAACATCACAAGAATCATTACTTCATGCGCAACGTTGGACGTAGAAGCAGCTTAATTTGTCAGTCAGAAGAATGGCAATGCCTCTCATTCCATATGGAGTAATTTTGTGATACCGATCCACGCCAAACCCTGAAGAAAGCATTCCTGAAGCAGACCGTCCACCGTCCACTTTGCACGCTGCTCGTATGATATATCGGAAGCGGCATGATACATGACCAACCCAAGCCAGATATCCTCTCTTACACCTTGAAACCTCTCGACCGTCTGCGACCACGGGCCTTCTCAAACTTCCGGCCCTTGGACTCGACGTAGGGTTTCTTTACACCACATTAGCATACTCAAGCATAGAGGGAGAAAACGTTATTTTTAGGGAGACGTACCTTGTGCTTGTGAGGACCGAAGCCGAAGTGCTTGACAGCCTCGCGGGCGTTCTTGGGACCACGGAGCAGAAGGGTGTTGCTACCAGTGGGAGCACGCAGAGCCAGCTGGTCCAGAGTCAGGGCCTCACCACCAGCAGCGAGGATGCGGGCGCGAGCGGTAGCGGTGAATCGCAGAGCGGCGATGGTCACCTTGGGGACCTCGAGGAGACGGTTGTCATCGGTGATAGTGCCGACGACGACGACGATCTTGTCCTCCTGGCCCTTGGTAATCTGACCCTTGACACGCGACAGAGAGACGGGCGGGCGGTTGACGCGGGACATGTAGAGGCGGCGGAGAACGACCTTGTTGAAGCTGGAGTCGGTTCGGCCTGTAAAAATTTGACGAACATTAGCACCATCCACCACCTTTGCAGATTCGATTTTAGGCGGGGGTTTTGGGAGGGAGAACTCACGCGACAGGAAACGGTACAGCTTCACCAAGAGCTTCAAGTAGACATTGTCGCTCTTGGGGGCCTTGCGGTGCGTGTTGCGCACATGCTTCTTATCGAGATCAATACCTATTCAGAGTGCAAAAAAAAAAAGCCTGGTCAGCCTTTTTGTCTAAATATGCTCTGTACGCAGAGACAAGTCTCCACTCGCATATAAAACTCCAAATGAATAGTATCGAACATACCCATCTTGACGGTGACTCGTTGTTGCGACTTGAAGAAATCGAGAGTCGATGGGGAGCTGCTGTGCTACGGGTTAGTATTGAGGAGGAGAAAATGAATTTCGAGGGGGGACCACCAAAAAAAAAAAGTTAGAATAGAGCGAATTGTGTGGCCCCACACATGGGTCTGGGCGGTGAACCACGGCAGCTCGCTTAGACTAGGAAGGTTAAAGTTAGATACCCAGGTGCATTCTCCAGTATAATCATAATTACCTACTTCGTATACCATATAAACCTCAACTACACCATAATCTGCCACGTACGACCATAGGACCCAGAATACTCGGCATCCCGTCCGCTCTGCCCTAGATAAGCTGGGTACCGCCAGATTAGTAGTTGGGTCGGTGACGACCAGCGAATCCCTGGTGTTGTACGTTTTTTTATACCGTTTTATATCTTTTTGTACGAGATGAGGTAATCCCCGAATTGCAGCGCTACCGGGAGTATCAGGTCGGCCATTGGAAATTTCGTAAAGGTACATATCGCATGATACATGTAGACTCAATTAATTCATGGTATCTACAGATAAGACTTATCGCTTCAAAGGATATCTGACTGCATTGGCGTACACAACGCCTGTTTCTTATTCTGTCCTCCACCCCCTTCCCCCTCTACCGTATACACCCATCTTGGTGTGGAAGAATTAAATTTTTCTTTTATTTTTCCAAGTCACCCAAGCTTGAAGAAGGACCCTTTTCGCCGCTTAATGTTTCCGTTTGTTCTATCTTCTCTTTTTCTATAGCGCTTCTGTATGATGATGCATGTTCATTGTCCAATGCTTGCGTCTAACAATTAGACCCCCCTCGCTAGAGACTCCTATTCGAAATCATCCGATTTCTCAAGATATGGATAGTGTATGTTTCTCTAACAATATAACCAACGACTGCAAGGACATGATTCAGAGGAAGTGGATACCTATCCAATAGTGGCCCATCCATCCTTTCACCTCCCCCCCCTTTATAAGATAGCAGGTTCCGATCCCAAACCGACCAGGAAATCCCGAGTTACTTCGAAGCTGAGCCAGTTCGCCGCCATGCTAGGAGCGACCTTGAGCAAGTTTGGGATGAGACCCTTGTATAGACCTCGTACGCCTTCCTGGGTTATGATCGCCCTGACGGCACCCCCTATCGACTTGTATTGATAACCCATACCGGACATAGTATTGATTTGAAATCTTCGCCTTAGTACATCACTAGACATAAAGTTAGATAAATGGAGCATGCTTGGCATAATTTGAATAGCGCAACTCACAAGGGGTATGTGCAGGTTTGCGCCACGGCGCCAGAGACGGCGCCAGCCAGTAACTTCCGCGCGGCGCTGGGGTTTTGATCACCTTCAGGAGTTAAGTACTTTCGTACGAATTCGTATGTCATGAAGTTCAACCCAACCTGTTCAATATGAGCATGGTTCCGCCTTCACAAAGTCTTCCCAGGAAGACTTACATACGGAGCCACCCCCGCGACTGTAGGTATTATACCACGGTACAAAGCCGATATCCCACCCTCGTTCTTGTACATAAGTTTCATTGTCGTCCACATGCCAGGTAGCTTGTCCTTAGGGGTGTCGGCCAGCGCGGCAAAAGACGCCGACTGGATAGAGAGGCGGGTTCGCACAATGTCGAGAGGATAGGTGAAGAAGACCGAAGTGATGCCCGCAATGCCACCACAGATGAGTCTTTCGAATGGGCTCATACCAGCGCCGGGATATTTCTCAAAAAAAGACTACAAGCATGATCAGCCGAATGCGCCTCAGAGTAGACCGGCAGTCATCGGTTGAGCGCTGGTCCTGGACACGTCGTAGGAGGCTCACCCGCTTATAAAGATTGTAGCTTCCAAACTGAACGGCAGAGTACGGGACTATGCGAATGCAGTTGGTACCGTTGCCACGCATAAACCCCCTCCAGCCCTCCTCTTTCCACATCTTGCCAAGCGCCTTGCCCACTGATAACTTGTATTCGTTGTGGCCGGCGCTCTGGACCTGGAAGAGAATCTTGAGGCGTTCGAGGGGGGAGACAACGGTTCGAGAAACGGCGCCCGCAACGCCGCCGGCACAGAAAGCGGCCACTACCGGCTGGGATATGAACTCTGTGAACCGAGTAGATTTGCCTCCATTGGCATATTTCGCCTTGATGACATCTTCTGAGCTCTGCAGGGTCAAAAGTTAGCTGGCTTTGGGGAAACGGCGTGGCGAACGATCTAGGCTATCGCAAAGGCGGAGGGGACGTACAGCCGTCATACTGGGTACTGAGAGAAGTTGGATGCAGGGTAACGTAACGAAGCTGGCGACGCGGTGAGGAACAGGACGAAGGAAGTCTGTCGCGAAGGGACAAGGTCGGAGGACGTCGACTTTCGGTAGCAGATGCTTAGGAGAGCGCCCCTGGGTTCGGTTTCTGCAAATATAATGGGTTGTTGGTGAGGATGTCTGGATATCAACTACTGCAGCAGCAACGTGGTTTTTATGGAGTGATATTCAGTAAGTCGGGCGACATAGTTGGGCTTATGAAACCGGTGATCGAGGGTCAACATAGGTGGGCAAGGTATCGTCGTAGGTGTTGGCTAAGCTGGGTTCGCAGATATGCATACGATGGGCAGGCGGTTTGCTCGATGGGGAGGAGACACAATCTTCGCTCGGGCGGACGGCAACAATAGATTGACTATGAACAGCAGGTCATGGAATAGGAAGACTTGCTCTGAGGCAATGTTAGCGCTATGCAGAAAAACGAATGTATAAAGAAATAAAAGTAATCAATGTGCGGCGCTGCGTGGAAGAGAAGAAAATTATTACAGGAGAATCTCAGGAAATGGAAGGTCGGTTGTAGCGAGCAGCGGCTCGAAAGCTTGAAAAGTTAGTCTTGTTAGTATTTATTATTAGTAGGTCGGATCGAACAGTCGGATCGAACGCTGACTTACCCCCGTCCCGTTGCCTCGTGCTCGCTTTCAGCTCAATCAGGTACATCAAACTCAAATTATCCCTCCCAGCGACAAAGGATCTCCCACCCCGCTATCGGCATGAACCGAGATTTGATTGATTGCCGTTCAATGACTCGAACCCCTTAGAAGAGAGAACCGCTCGAGAAACAACGAGACAAGTGTGCAGCAACAAAGCCCCAAACCAGAAGAGGACGGGGGAGTAGAATCGTCAGGATGTATCAATTAACCTCACCTAGGTTAGTAGAGATAGATTAGCAGGTTCAATCCTTTCTATTACATACAGTACGTATGTAGTTAGATATGCAAAGAAGGAGACCTAAGAACACCAAGAACACCTCCCCCCCCCCTTAGATCCTTGTATAGGCATGACGTGACCCGGCATGAGGGAGGATGGCCGTACTTACTTTATCATACATATCACTGCTGCTGTGACCGGTTGGTGCTTCAAACAGACTGGACAATTCGGTTAGTGATCTACCCCCGGCGGCTCGTCAGTGCCAAAGGTCAGATGCCGGACCATTCCCAACCGTCTGGTTGGACGATTCTCCCTGCCGCCCGGCTCCTGCCAGTCAGTCTAGCCCCCTCTCGGTTGCGTTCGGGTTTTCGACGAGCGAGGCCGGGCTTGGTTGGTTCTTATTAGTCGGCATACGCTCCAGTCTATTTACATACTTCCTTCGTCACTAGGTTCGTCACTAGGAAGGCAAGCTGCATTGATACCAGTCCCCTTTGTTTCACTATACGTATGGGAAGCTCTACGTTGCTGAGATCTACAATTATTATTCCATATAAGACTACTCCCATGTCTCGTGTGACAGCGGACTCGGGTTGAATCTTGTCGCCTGCTAGCTAAGCTGACTACGTCGTGTGACCTTTCACTATTAATAACCCGTGTACGATAGGAAGGGCATGGATTCAAAATTCCACAATCATTTCACTTAAGGCGAAAACCATAATACACAAAGTACGAGAACGTACTACGTAGGGTGCAATTTACTACCTAATTTACCGACCTAAGAAAGATTTCGGCCCTCTAAGATGGAAAGCGATGTGATGATCCTAGCATTCAGTGCAAGGCTTCTTTCGTCACCGAATCGTCGCCTAGAATTCCGAGTTACGTATCGACCGCGCAGAGAATCGAGACTAGATGATGAGTAACAGCCCAGCAGCAAAGAGACGGAATACCAAACGCCCATTATGACGAACGAAATGAATTTTTTAACAGTCCCAAGTGTAAGCCAGGGACCACGATCAACTGGCCAGATATACTTATCAGTCCGCAACGTCGAGGTCGTCATGCTGGGGAGGGGGGCTATCGACAGCTAAATCCTGCATGTTAGCATAGCCATACACCGCTAGATAGTAGAGCAGCTACCGCACCTTTCCGGTCATCACCATTAGCCCCAGTTTCGCGACGATCACGGTCCTCACGGTCGTCTCGATCCCGATCACTGTTGGGTTGTGGTGTGAGCTCTGTCTTCGGCTTGACATCTGGTGAAGAAGGGGCTGATTTGTACCGAGGATCCGGGCTGCGAGAACGGTCGCGTGTGTCACGACGGTCACGGTCGTAGTCCCGGTCCCGGTCGCGATCACGACGATCATCCTTTCGGGGAGAATAGTCGCGAGTGCTGCGACGAGGAGATGGGGAGCGACCGCGTCGCGGAGATCGTCCTCCACGGTCACGTCGGTCACGATCGCGACCAGAGTCGAATCGCCAAGAGGCTGAAGGAGGCGTGCGGGCCCACTAATAACATGTTAGACGAATGATGACAACCAAAATAATGATGCGTAAAACTTACCTCGATCTTCAAGAGATCGTCACGCCCAATGCGCTTATTATGCATCTCATGATAGGCATCGTCGGCATCGCGACGGTCCTCATACTCCACGAAAGCGAACCTAGCTCAAGTTAGAAGGTTTGGCTCTTACTGGCTTTGCACTGGCAACATGACAACTTACAACCTGCTACTGGCACTACGAGGAGCGGGAATGTCGCATCGGACAAGTCGACCATAGCTAGATCAATATTATGTCAGCAATCTCGCAAAAACAGGACACTTTCCCAATAATTCGCATCAGCTGCGTAGATGTCCGGAATCCCGCCACGGTAGGCGGGCGACTTCGCGCGATGCGATGCAATTGAGGATGCTGTACGACCGCTCGATCGAGGAAGGGGGGGATGCGGAGATGGATATGGAGGGCGTGGGAGGTTCAAGGCGCAGATAGTAGTCATAGTAGTAGTAGTAGTAGTACTAGCAGTAGACAAGGAGACACGGTTCGAGGACTCGACGAAGCCGAGAACGACGAAGGAAGGCTCGAAGCCTCGGAGAGGGAGAACGACGAGGAGAGAAGGTAGGTAGACATCGAACACGGCATCCGTGGGACGGTCGGTCGATTGCATCGACGAGGATTAGTTGACATACCGTTCGAATTCGTAGGCGAGGTCGCGTGCACGCGTGCCGTGGCTAAAGCCAGTCACGTAGAGAGTGGTGCCACCCCGAGACATGGTGTCTACTGCGAGGTTGGCTGTATTGAGATAAAAAGGAAAGGAGAGAAGAAAAAAAAGAGAGGGAGCCGAGGAGGGGAATCAGCCTCGTTGGTGTGAGGTGGAATTAATTGAAGAAGTGATGGATGCGCGAGGGTTTTTGATGGTTGAAATAAATTGATAGGTAGTCCGCCCTGCAACGGGTGAATGAAAATGGTTGGTGAGGTTGGGGGTTGAACGTGAGAAAGTTTGACAATGGTTCGCCGGAACCATAAAATTTCAATGCAGCGGTGGATCCTCGGAAAAACTTTAGGCTCGCGTCTGCGGTGGAGTTCTGACGTAACGCCGCAAACAATAGGGGGGCCGCCCTTGTGCAGGCTGCAGCTTCCAGAACAAACCAGCCATTCTTTTGCTGAGGTTCTCACACCCATTGACGTATCTAACGTACGAGGTACCTATCACTTACTCTAATAATACAGGTCATGAGGAACCGCATATATGCATAATAGGGATTTTATTATCTTTGGAGCTCAGTTGCCCGTTTGTCTAATTTCGATTTTCTTTTTCTCCTTTTCGAGTCTTGAAAAGAACGAAACGGAAAATTTCCCCTATCATTGTGTCTTGATACAAGTAGTTGATTCGTAAATATCTAAAAGCCTATAAACGGCTTTCTGGCAGTTTTGGCGCAGCCAAGTCCAATAGCCAATCGATGGGAGCCAGAAGACACATACATACATGCAGGTAAGTGCGGGAGCCAGCAAGTAACGACAGCATGTTACCCAAGATCCTACCGAGCATCATCTCGATTCCTCGAATATAAGACAAAAACCCCCTCCCATTATATTATATACACCCCTGCATAACTAAAGATCAAGAACCTGTCACGGTTTTTTAAGAGGTAGTCAATATATAAGCAGGTGGTTTACCTCGCTTTTACTCCCCTAGTCAATAAGGATGCATATCCATCAGATCCCGAGAGTATCTAGCTGTAAGCATGGTCCCTGCGAATCTTTCCACAATGGTCTTCGGCTGAGGCTGCCGTGGTTCCAATTGGTTTAGAAAGGCTTGCTTATTTTTGTCTGCCGCGACAACAAGCAGAACTCGGAACACGTAAGGGGATATTAGCCAGCGTACGAAGATTATACCACTTACACGTATGCAACTTCTCACCCGGCAGCCCGGGTCTTCCGCGTCTATGGCAGGTATTGACCGCCACCAGATCTGGTAATTACGTAAAGCTATAGGTAGATTCTCATGTCAACCCATACATACGTACCTCAGGGGGGTCGTCGCTCACCCTCGCGGTGACATCTCATCCTCTGCCATATCAACGACAACGCGCCCCCTTGGATACCATTTCCAGTGCTTTATTCACCCGAATTTCCGTATACCTGCTTCAGTTAAGTATATATCATACCAGATCATGTTGCAAAAAGAAAAAAGAAACCTTTTCTTCTCCCGAATCCCTAAATCCCCTTGATCCTAGGCTGTCAGGGGCCTAATTAATACACAACACAACGGCGGCACCCGCAGGATAAGAATCCTCTTCTCCGGGGGGAGGGGGACGCGACATTCGGGAACGGAGTAGCTCCCGCAAAAGGCAAACGGCCAGAAGTAACACATACACATACACCGCTGCTTCCGCGAGAAAAGATACCTCCTACTCTTCTCTCCCTCCCTCCCCGGGGCTTACACCCCGTTCTCCGCACACCGCAAGTCCCGTCCCCCCCAATCTCCACCCCGGCCTTACACGGGCCGCCGTTGGTGAAAGTCTCTGTGGGTAAATCTGCTACTCATAAGACGCCAGCAGGCATGTTAGATTTCTGGTTGGCGGTTGACTATTGGGTATTTGTTTCTTCGAGAAGAAAACCAGAAGGAGAAAAAAAGAAAAAAGGACCGGACATATAAACATGATACGTTATAGTACCCAGTCAGCTTAGTATTTTGTTTAAGAACTCTTGGCTTTTCTCCGTATTATAAAACATAGCAAGCTGTGTAATGTGTACGCTCGCCGACTCGACGCGAGAGATACCATTAACCCAGGACAAGCAAGCATGGTTACACGAGCAGCAGACAGCTATATAAAGAAGAGCATTCACGGTGGCACAGTGTATTAAAGCCTGCCTACCTAGTCATCGATTAGGTAAATACGAAGGTAGATAGTTGGTAGTTAGTACTAAAAGAGTGCTTCAAACCCTCATAACACGTTTAAGCTCCTCCCAGACCATTGTATCCATCCACATTGCGTTTTGGTACCTAACTGAAGAGGGGACCAGTTGTATATTTATACTTCGACCAACACGTATTCTATAGATAGGGGATATTTTTGTCGACCTTTCCTCATTCTTCTTTCACGCTCCTTTTTGTCTCCCTGGGAGCCCGTGCCCCGAACGCAACCAAAACGCCGAACAATGAAAAATACCATTTCGTCCTACGTACGATCTCCCCAACCCAGACCGGGTCAGCTTCAAGATAAACCCATCAATCAATCACAGGATCAAATAGAGGCTACAAAGCAAGCTCGGTCCCGTAAAGATGCCGACCCAGAATATCATGTTGCCGAGGGTCGCGCGGCCCTTGAGCCAGGGGGTGCGGCTGAGGCGGACGAGGGGCAGCTGGCACATCTGCATGGCAAGCAGGTAGCCCCGGAGCTTCTTAAAGATGCACCACATGACGAGCTCGTGGACGCAGGCCGACAGGAAGAACGTGATGAGCGTCGCCGTGTGCTTGTTCACGCGCATCGACGAGATGGAGCTGTGGTACACATGTCGTAGGAGGAAGTTATGCACCGGCCGGTTCCAGTCGCGCGCAAACTGGTCCCAGGAGACTAGTAGGTCGAGTTAGGAGCATTAGTAAATCATTTTTATCTTATAGCCTCTTGTATTCAAGACGGGGGTGGCATGGGGCGTGGTTGCACGTACCGCTGTTCCACCACGCGTCGTAGAAGCTCCGATCGGCAAAGTAAGTGAGCTCGGCCAGAACATTGAGGACCGTCTCCCAGATAAGGTACCATGCCAACTAGGATCGGAATTAGCGAGTTTTCTCTTTTGTATAAAATGTCACGTAAGTGTAATCCCCAAACTTACGAGATATTCTATCACAAACGGAAAGAGAAGGTCGCTTAGCATCCACGGGAATTCACGGAACCGCTGCGCGGTGGTGAAGCCCATCTCCTTCATCTTGACCGTCCGCATCACTACGGGGTAAATAAATGATTGTGAGATCATGATCATGACGAATATCAGCCCGACGATAGCCACGGCCTTCTCCGCGACGTACAGCCAGTTGATTCTATCAGACCGGGGGTACTGCAGCTCGTAGACCACGGTAGGCAGCACAATGTACTCGTAGTAGTTCCGGAAAGTGAGGTTGTTTGGGTAATAGTGCGAGGGCTCGGTGGCCTTGCCTTTGAGCTCGTCAGAGAGCGCATCCACTTCCCACCTATATAATATTATTAGTGATTTAGTCCCCTAGTGACATGAAACACCTTATCAACCCTAGATCACTATGACCTACTCGGGGTTATGTGTTGATTGGGTACGTAGGCAAGCATCCCACGGTGAAATGAAATGATAGATAAAATGCTTACTTGATGAGCCTCTCAAACATCAGGAGCTGATCCAAGTCAAGCGGCTCCACCGATTCAATGGCTCGGGATATATTCTCTATGTCATTCAGGTCATTTGACCTTGTCTTGGTTAGTGACATCCGTCTCTCCTGATACTCTGTCGCTGATGGGCGATGGGCGAGGTGCGACGTAGAGAGGGCCGAAACTCGTGGGCCGGTAGAAGAAGGCGAATCTACCGGTTCTATGCTTTCCAGCTGCTTCAGTTTGGATAGCAAGTTCTGTCGCCTCTTGTAGGCAGACGAGAGGTATCCGTTATAGAAGGCGTAAGAGTGTTGCTTCATCAACATCACAATGCCATGCAGAACGAAGTATACCGTGTGAGTCCAGGGCCAATCTCTGACCAACGTTAGGCCGACGACGCTCGCGAAAAACGCACTCTGCCAGATCTATGAAGTGGTTTGTGAGCGAAAATTTAAATATTGACTTATTTCTCGGAAAACTGACATTCTGTATAATCCATCCTGTCCGATCCCAGTTGATATAATCTTGGAACACTAATCGCTGGATAAACCAGCTGACGCCAGTAACACCACACATTACACCATCGGAAAGCAAAAGGACGACGACTATAGCCGAGTTAATATATTGCCTTACACCTCGACATCATCATAAAAGTCTTTTCTTGGGATGGAAGGGGGAACAGGGGGACTTACCATCACGTCGAAACATGATTTTCATGATGTCGTTGGTCCCGAGAATGTTTCCAGTCTTTCTCCAATTTTCGGCCGCCATCTTCAGGATGAGGAAGGACACCGAGATCCAGAATAGCACATAGAAGCCGTGGAACGGGCTATTCGCGGCATCATGGTTCTGCCGGTCAAAGGTGGAGAACTGCCGGGTGAAGACCATGTCCCGAAGCTTCTCTCTTCGGACCGGTGCCTTCTTCTCTTTTTCCTTCACCAAAGTTCTTAGTACAGACCCTAATAGAGAAGAATTTGCCCTCCCCGTCGTGTGACGGTTGCCAACTGACTTACCCTCTCTAAACCCCTCCTCAGAATGTCGCGGAGCTCCGTGTCATCAGAGGCGACAACATATGTCCTCCTGTCCTTGCTCTCGAGATGCGGCATATCGGAGCCGTGGAGCCGCTCGGAGCTTGAGCTCTGAGAGAATGATGAAGTGTCCAGGGGTAGAATATCTGGCGTATCTATCGCCGAGTTATCGTAAGAGTCTATTTTCGCCTTGCGTCGCATTAGGACTGATATAGGCGGTCTCTCCTTGCTCTCGTACTCTGCCTCGCTGTTGCTATCGGAAGGAGTATCTGGATTCCTATTCACAGCCCTGAGGGCTTCAGCCAGAGCGGCGGGAGAATTTGCTTCATATGCCGATAATTTAACGCGCCGCCCACTGTTTTCCGTCATTTTTCTGGCAGGGCTAGTCGGAGCCTCATTGCTCGTCTCTCCTGTAGCCATGATATAAGGTGGTGGTGCACTGTCCAGCGACCGCGATGCTTGTTTACTTACCAAAGGTAGGTAGTTACAAACAAAGATTCAAGGTAGCGTATGAGTGATATCGATAGCACTCGAGGAAGGATAAAAAGAATCGATGATTAAGTAGCAGTAATATCACTCTACCACTCATCGAATCACGTTGAATTGCGTAGTATTCGACGAATGAGCCTCCTCGTTTGTGATGAACAGCTTGGAGAGAACGAGACGGTTAGGTACCAGTTGATGTCACCTGTTCTTTCATGCACTTTGCCGCCTTCTCGTCAGTCATCGGCGCAGTCGGGTGTGCCGGCTACTATCGAACTCCGGTAAGCCCAGCACCCTCGATTACTCAACCGTTCCGTGGTCCCGGCCGCAAAGTGGTTGTTTAGGTCGCGTCAAATTCTTGATCGACTTTGGAAAATATGGATAGCGATAGCAGGTCTCGTGGGATGAGATTCAAAGATTCACCGTCAAATGTTAAATTCCTAGCGACGCTCTATGCGCTGGTAGATGTGGTAAAGGCGAAGTTATGGTAGGTAATTCTCAATCTGACGGGTTGACCCTTAGAACTGAGCCGACAAAACCAATCGACGTAATAATGCTGCCACTAATCCAGCAATCCTGGGACAGCTCCAATAATCTGAGAGTGGGGGGAGCGTGGTACAGTGCATATGTCCCCTATCTTGCGCTGTAGCTCCAGTATAAACGTACCGTACTCGATCGATTCCCGCATCTCTCAACCAGCTGGAGCGTAGCGCCGTCTGCAAGGTACAAAGTCATGATACAGGTATGTGGGTTTGGCTTGTGGGCTCTTGTACATGTATGAGGTAGGTATCAATTTAGATAAATACCCTTACGTTTGAAAAACCGAGTTCCGAGAATTTATGAAAACTAATAATGAAGATTTTGGACGAGTTCCAACGTATCATAATCAAACCCCGACTTTTTCTGCCAACCTACCTCTACTTAGACCCCGGTGCTCCATTCATCGTCAAAGACAATTACCGACTAGTTTTGCATCCTCTCGTGAGTTTCCATCAGTGATCCTGTAGAGTTGTTAGCTTTCCTGTCTGCTCCCCGTCACTATATAACATGCAAAAGGTCGTTCTTACCGATAAAACTGGTGACAAGTCTGGGCTGCACTTGGCAGATATCCTCGGGAATTAGCCAGATTGTCGCGCCCATCTTTCTAGCAATGCTGATACTAAGCTTAGCGTTGCTGTACGCATCCTCATCGGTATGTCCAGGCGTAACCAGGTCGTAGTCGACATAGCTACTCTTCATGCCATTGAGAACATCCAGTAGGAAAACGCCAGTACCAATCGCCGGGTCCTTGAAAGAGCGAACCGACGAGTTGCGCCCTCCCTTTTTGACGATGTCATTTGCCCATCTCACCATTTCGGCATCTGTGATCTCTCTCTTTCCGAGACGTTGGGCTAGCGACGACAGAGTCAAAGTGATGTTCTTCCGCATGAGCTGCCAGACGAGTCCGAGCGTTAGCATCTTCTGCCCATCCGTGATATCGGCACCTTGAATGCCGACGAGAGAGAAGCCGTTCTGCTTCCCAAGTTCAATAAGATAGTTGGTGTTCTCTATAGCCTTGAATTTCAACATCTCGCCACCATTCGCCGGCTTTTTATTCACGTGTCTCCAATTTACCGACCCCTTGATGACTTTATCGAATGCTTGCATTAGGATAGTACCGTCGGCAAGATCATCGAAGAAAGACTGGATGGCCGGTTGTACATCGAGGCTGTTGAGCCATAACGTAAATACTCTGGCTTCTCGTTCGCCCTCGGCATCGAAGTCTTCCACTTGCTGTTTTTCCTCCTCGGTAATGGGGTCCAAGGCCGGATGGTTGTTGAACAAGTTTGCAATGAAGGCAAGGTTGAGCTTGGGGTTTCCGGCCACTAGCGACTTTGGTGTCAGGAACTTTCGGCACCCAAGCTTGTCAGCATCGACCAGGATTTCCTCGGCTCGTTCTAGCAGATCATGGGTTTGCAGCGGAGCTCGGGTACATCCGTAGTCACGCCCAATCTGTGACAGCAAGACTGCGTAATTTTCTCCATCTTTCACGTCACTGGAGAAATTGGCAACCCGGCGGTGCCATCCAGCCTTATCGAGATGATAGTTGAACCATCTTAGAAGGATCTGCTCGGGAGGGAGGCGCAGGAACTGTTCGAGCGTCTCGTCTTCCTCGAGAAGTCGGTAAAGCTCGGGGTGCAGCTTGATATCAATCTTGCCCAAGAGACCTCTCCGAATGATCTGCCAGATCAGGCCCAAGATTAGATGTTCTCGAACTTCGATGATATCACCGCTACCAATGTTGACGACCGAACAACCAATACCCTTCGCGGATTCAATGACAATGTTGTTGTTCTCGGTCATGTGGAAGGCATTCAACTTCTTGATCTTCTTGCCCGGGATGTTCAACACACGCTCATCGATCGTGTCTGGCACGCTGTCGTTGATGAGCTTGGCAAGCACTAGACCATCCCTGCACTCGTCAAACATCTCGAAGGTATCGGTCGGGAAGGGCAGTCGGCTCCCTACATCCTCGTCACCGGCCAAGATAGCGTTGATATGGCGCGTGAACTCGGTTCGCTCATCTTCGTTGATGGTGTGGGTGATGTTGACATTGGAACCTTGGACGTGAATCTTACCGACGCTTCCCTTGGAAGCATGCCCGCCTGTTCTCTGGGTCACAACACGCGCAGGGGAGCCGGGCGCGGCACCACCAGTGCTCATGCGTTGTTGGGCGGGAGACGGCTCGCGGAGTTTCGCAATGAGCTGGACAACATATCAGTACAACAACAGCCGAGTCTGTGTAACTCTGTGCGACCTACCCCCACATAGTCTTCCAGTTCGACTCTTCGCGAGGAGTCGAGCTCGACCTCCTTCAGGGCTTGTCTGACTACATCGTACGGTTGTCGCTCGCTCTGCTGGGTGGCCTTGATGGCAGTAGCCTCGTCGAGGTAGCCCTTGTCGTCGACGTCGAGCTTGCGGAAGGCATCCGTCAGGGCGAAAATGTCGCCTTGCTGGAACTGAGGGTATTTCCTAGTTATGTTGGTCAATTCCGGGAACAGGCGGTCAACGCAACGGCACCAGACTCACTTCTGCAGCCTAATGACATTCATAGCGGAAGGGTCGGCACGCCGTCGGAATCAATGATATCTTCTCCTTGGGCAAACTGGCAGGTATGTTGATTTTTGTCGACTTGGCGTCTTGGTGGTTTCGTCTCGGGAGCGGCTCTGGCTGTATTTTCTAGTCGGGTCCGACGATGGGTGCCTGGGAAACAGCTGGTCTCGACGTGTCGGCGGGCTTAGGTAACGGTCGAGTCTCGAGTTTCCAAGAAGCTGATATCTGTGTGTGCCTACGTGTGCGTGTGCGTGTGCGTGTGTAGTGAGTGTATGTGTATGTGTATGTAGGTAGGTGGAATCAGAATGCGAAGAGCCTCGTCCAATTGAGTACATAAAGTAGGTATTGACCAATGTGACTGGAGTTGGCGGGGGAGGGGAAAAAGCCGCTTGCCCCTTGGTTGGCTTTGGGCTCTGATGTAATGCTTCAGGTTTCCAGTTTCCAGTTTCCCAGCTGCTCATCAATCAGGCTCCCGTTCCTCGGGTCTTGGCGGTGGCGTCAGCAGTCACACCAGCCACAATTGCATACCTAATTGCGTAAGACCTGTGGCCCGACGCGCGTGCCTTATCTACCTAAGGATATTAGGCACACCATTTTGATGCTACTGTATGCCCTGTTGTCTGATTGTTTCAATAACCGCCGATCGAAATGCGCCGTTAGCCTTAGCGTCCGTTGTGAACTGCCTTTCTATGTATGGACCTAATTTCTATTAATTTACGCCATTCATTATTCGCCGCCGAAGAAGCCAAGCCGACTAGCCTTTGCTGAAGCACCATACGGATATTTTTGTAGAAAGCGATACCGAATACGCGGGCAGCAAGGCACCTCCATACCTACATGCTCAGGTTACATATACGTACATAAGTAGTCTCTGGCTACTGCAAGGTCCGCATGATAGGCACTCTCAAAATAACATAGCATAATGGATCGATCCATGTAACCTATATTGACATCGCTAATGGAGTTTGTTGTTGTCGTACATGAACGCTTGCCTACTTCCAGCAATTACATATCAGTTAGTACTAATATACCGTCTAGTCAAAAGGACGATACGTATAGCATAAAAACAAGGCCATCTCGTATGTATTATTAGTACGATCACACCAGGATGAAATCGATTCTATTCATTACAATCTCGTCTCATAAATAACTATTATCATTAAAACTTCGAGAATTGCTATACACATCAGGATTCCGCATATAGGAATTGCCAAGGCATGCAATGATCAGTATTGGACTGACGCTGCCCCATCTACTCCTCGGCGATGCGGAAGAGAATATCTAATTGTCGTCAAGGTTGTTTGGTCTTCACGACTCCCGAAAGCACTCAGCCACGGCGCGTATCACCACGACCCGTAATATCATGCACACGTCCGACTCTGTGAAATTCAAACACTGCACGTCATATTTCCACATCTCGCCATATTCTTTCTATGTTTCTACGCCACACCGTAGAAACTGTCAACTTGGATTGTGAAGTTCTCAGTTGGCGATGTGAACTGGTTGAACGACGCGTACCCGTCCCCGGTGTAATTATACCACGTCGTCCTGAGAAGTTTCTGTCAGCTTGGTCTTTTTCAAAACCCTCCCAAAGTCATTGTTGTCGGGAGCACACTCACTGAATCTCGGGGTCGGTGTGCTGCAAGCTCACTTCGATATGTGCTTGTCGGTTTCCGCCAGTTGTGGTGTTGCTTGGAAGAAGCCTTGCGGCAACCTCCAGGCTGTCGTCATCTGAATCCAGTCGCTTGCAATCCGCGTATGGAGAACCCTCTCCCTGGCCGCTGCAGTAGGCTTTGAAGCCAGGCCTGGCTGGCCTTGCCGTCTCGTTGGCAGCGCCGGTAATGTTGAAGTCTACAGATTCAGAAAGTCAGCTCAAGAAATCCAGGCTAGATCTGAATACCTTCTAACCGTAGTAGCAGCCCGCTCTAGCACAGCCAGCGCTCCAGCCCGTCACAGCCCACTGGTAGTTAAGTTGAGCGGCCGCCATTTGAAGGAATACGGCAGAAGCCGAGCTTGTGCCCGCGAGGGCAGCTAGAACAGTGATGACGCGCATTTTGGTAAGGTTTGAAGTTGGTGTCTTGAGGGATGAGAGAAAATGCAGCGTCATTCGGATGAGGGGGCATTCAAGGTAATAAGAAGGCTATGAATTCCTTTATTACCTAATAGGAGCATATCCCCAGTTCTTTAAATACTACTCCACGCGGCTACCTGACCTTCGTATTGAACGTGACATTCCTAGATTCTTTGAAGCCTTGTCGATTGTTACTTGAAAGGCCCCCGGTGGATCTTCACCAATGTTACGGTGTTGCATTTGCATGGGAGTGCAGCTCACATCCCTGCGGTTCCTGGAACTAAAGAGCCGTTATTGGCGGGACAGGAACGCCAAGCGCGTTAGTCCTGTCAAAAAATTGCCAAATTCGATCTTAAGCTTAACGAAAATCCTTCCAGTTGCCGGAATGTAGCGATGTAAAAAGGGGAAATAAAAGGGGGAGAATTATTCCCAACTAACCCCGCCGACTAGACCTCTTAGGTCGGCCACCTCGTAGTGCGGTTTCAACAATTAGCCACTTTCACATACTGTAGATTAGTAATACTCAATCCTTTATACCCATTTTCTTTAGCATTACTATCTAAGGTTAGGCTTTGGAGAGTTTTGATATCTGCTTTGTACTTAGTCTAGGCCCTTTATATTCTCGAAGATAAGTAATCTGTACCTATATAATTAGTTATTGGCCACATTCTACGAGTGGTTTACGAGACATGCCAATCTCGCACCCCGGCCATTCAGCCTTATTATATGTAAGGTCACATACAGATGGTAGGCGGCTTGTGGTTCGTCTCTTATATACGAAATAGTCATGCCATATCGAATGCTGTCAATTTAAGCCTGAAGAAAAATACTACCGAACTTCCCGGGATACTAGCATAAACAATAGGTTAGTCCGACGTTTCAATTATTCGTATAAATCTTTAGCAAGGACGCTAATCCCGGCCAGAATACGGTGAGGCTATGTTCTAGTATTTCGTATGAACGAGTCCTATAAGCTAGTAGTACTGGTGATCAGAGTACATTGAAGATATAGTCGCGTGGCTTAATATGGGTAGTTGCAATAAACAAGTTTTCCAGACGTCGTCGCCTTATTCTGATACTCATGCGAGGTTGTAAAATACAGATTGTTTCATCAGTCTTCATCGAGTACCGATGCCCTTTCAGTCTTCTTGGACTTTTTGTCCTTCGTAACCTCTTCATGCACATCGGAAGGACCGGGAACCAGGCACTGCTAGATGAGTAGGTCGAGACCGGAGGATCGCCTCATCATGTCGACTTGCTGTGAACGCATAGTGCAATGCCGCACAGAGATAAAGTCATTCCTATCCATGTATCTGATACCTGTTTAGTGAACGTCCATCTCCTTCCGCTCGATGCTGCTCAGAACTTACCTCGGCTTATGACCTTCTTATCGACCCACCAGTCGCCGAGCACGGTGAATAAGAAGGCCAAGGTGTTGACGATCGGGACGGTTAAGCTTAATTCTATAAGTGAAAGTTCAGCTCTCTTGGATCTAAGTACGGGTGGATTAATACAGGTGGATTGGAGGAACATACCGGCTTGGCCGATCAGGAGGAAGAACCAAACGCTCCCGGTCAGATTGATCAACAGCGGGACCGCATATCTCGGGTTCCGCAGCAAGTCAACCACGGCAAAGAAAGCTCCGTACAGTTTACTCTTCAGCCAGCTTGACTTCACATCTTCTCTAGCTAGGAGTGGATGGGCTGGTGGATTGTGATCTTTGGCCGCGCGGCGAATGAAGGGCGTCGTAAGCCCCCAAGCTAGTCCGACCAAGAGATATCCAGCTACATAGTTGATTGCAGGAGGTTTCGGTGTCGAATCAGATGATGACATCTTGTATATAAAGTAGTGATATTTAGACGAGGACGCTTGCTGCGAAATGCGATGAAGACGATATTGAGTCTGAGTCTAATGGGTGTTGAAGCTAGGTAGGTGGGCGAGTTGGTTGCAGAGGCTGATGTGGCTTGGAGCATCCCGGTAGTGTGGCTTTCGCGCCAGGATTTCACGGCGTTTGAAGCTGATTAGGCAATCGATTTGCGTTCCAGGGGTCGGTTTCAATGCTCCAAAACTACCTACCTACCTACCCACCTCTAGAACATCTCAAGAGACTGTGATCAATTACAGTGACATCCATTTGTCACTAGGCAAGTATCATACGTAGTTTTCCTATGGGAGACAATTCCTCTGCCCAGTTTTTTCTCTCTCTCTTAACATAACACCCCCCCTTTCCTTGTCACTTGACATCTTGATAAGATTTCATCGTCCATGACATAACGTACTTGGTACATTTATTGACGGCTCACACCATCTAGTATATACTCGCTACTTATTCTCTTAACTACAAAATGCCGAATGTCGAGCTTTTATACCCTTCCAGCCTTGGACTTTAAGTGCATCACCACTTCGACTAAGCTTTTCCATCAGATCTTAGGGGGTTTCCCTCTCGGCCCTAACAGTCCACCGTTCTTGATCTTACCAGCAGCGTGGACTAGTGACTAAAGGATATCTTGGAAGATTATGCGTATGGTATCGCGCTTGCATCGGTCCCTCGATCAGTAAAATCGGGGATATTCTATGACGGGACATCCCTCTTTGTCATATTACCTAACATTTAGGTACCTAGCGGTTAGGTAGGTGGCTTGCATCCCGAGCTGCCGGTGGACGGGACGTGCGAGGCTTTCCCTGGCACTAGGTACTGACTAGAAGATGGCAAGGGAGAGGCTAGCTCCCTATCGCAATTAATATGCGATTCCGTACGTGGGATCGGATTCTTGCAGATACCGATCCGCCTATATGGCAACGGCATCTTCCATCGGTGGTGAATCACGCGCTGACGACATGAGATAGGTCTATTTCATGTACCTGGTATAATGTAGATAGAAGATAGAATCTCGCCTGCCTAATGCCCCTAGACACAAGGTCTCATGACTATGTGCTTCAGATCCCTCGCGGGAAAGGGAGGCGGCCGCTCACGCCGTATGAAGACGGATATTTCTAACCTAGACCTCTTCACACCCCCTAGTCAGATGTACTCGACGCAACACCTATGAAAGCTGGTTTCCCTTCCATTGTGTAATCGTCATCTTGTACATTCATCGTCCGTGTCTATCATAATAAACCCTTCCACTTTCTCTCTTAGGCAATTTGCTGATTACAGGAGGGGATGTATGACGATGCTCGTCTTCGTTCGGCATTGGGAAACCACAACGATAAAGCTGTCCGTTCGGTAGAATTAGATGACCTGTCACATCGTGCATAGTGAGATTAGGTTCGCCCTCGCAGATGTCAGTCTATTTCTGGTGTAGAGCCGTCATATTTCTAAGGCTTGATATGCAAACTAACAGCGGTAACGCTCGAGTTAGCCTCATCTGTCAAGGCTGAATTCTGCTAGATCACATTCAGCGAATGCCAACCGGCGTCGATCTACCCCAGAAAGTTGATGGCTTCCTCATCAATTATCCATTCTTCCATTGCCAATTGCGCAATTCCCTATTGCACCGGAGTAGACCGTCCGGGCTGCCCCAAAGACCTTTGTCCCACTTTGTAGTTAAACAAGTAGGTACGTAAACGACTTTGGGAAGGTATTCCATCTAATAGGCGTTGAATACAAGCCCTTACACCGTGCTGGAGTAACCATATTCGTTACTAACTCCCCGTAGAGCCAAATATTTGTTACTGCACAGTTGCCCTTGAGATATCTGGTATGCACATACGCAAGGAGATACATGGTAATTGCCAGACCGCTTTTAGTGACGTTGATACGCTCTCAAGTGTAAAGGACGACACAACTTCGAAGCGTCATTGAAGTGTGTCAAAAGCAAAAAAAGGGGTCAATGCTGCGTTGACCTGTCCTGATTGTCGATTTGTGCCTTCTCCCTTTCATCTAGTACAGCCGTTTGCAAGTTAGTCTCACGAGTGATGATGGTATGACTCGGAATTGTGCATAGTCATTGGCGTCATTCATCGAGAAGCTGCGTTTCATACCGCCTGTTGAGCGATCAGCTCTGCCACCAGACAGCAAACAGTGGGAAGCCTCGGCCGTGGACAATGGCGTCGACTTCGTCTATAAAGAGGTGTCATATTCCAGTCACTGACACAACTCTCCTCTCTAGCATCATCCCTCACCAGGAACACTCGCAACTCCAGCAGCTTTCTACATCATAACAAACACGAACACCTATCAACACTCCAAACCCAACCTGTTCAACATGCCTACCGAAGCTCAGATCGCCGGCGGCCACAAGGCCAACCTGAACAACCCTAACACCTCCCAGGAGTCGAAGGAGCACTCCAAGGCCGTTCTCGAGAACGAGTTCAACGGGGGCGATGGTTCGTGCAGTCTTTATCGTAATTGACTATTGACAGATACTAATATCGTGAAGTTGCCACTGCTGATGACAACGCCAACAAGAACCCTGGCAACGTCGCAGGTGGGCTCAAGGCGTAGGTCATTCCCTATTCAAGCCTCTGCCCAAATAATGATAGAGTAATGAAACTAATTACATTGGCCGCAGTACCATCAAAAACCCCAACGTTTCGGAGGAGGCCAAGGAGAGTGCGAAGGAGCGTCTCGACCAAATGTAAACTCACTCAAGTTGTCAACAAGTTATGTGGAGGGCTTGATACATGGAGCAACCATAGGGCGCATGGACTGGTTGTACAAGAAGATGTAGCATAGCTAAAGTCTATCAAAATCCTTGATGCACACGTGAACTTGTGACTTAGAAACTGTGCAAATTCCAATGTCTTTATACCATCACTTTCCTCTCTACCCGTGTGGTTAATGCCAACCATCAATCACTTCGCCGTCCGTCATATCGATCTATTAGACATTTTGGCTTGAGGTTGGTATATTGAAAAATGGGATGCTTCGCGGTTGATGTAATTCGGCGCCGGGGCTTGGATGGATATATCTAGTCGTTACACTTGATGAACTTGAAAAATTTCACGTAAATCAATAATTACGGGAAGTGATTAGGATACTTGACTAATATACATCAAGGCGCAAAACATCATCTACGATGTGAAATCTGGGGCAGTTAAGCTGAAAACTATATGCCCAAATGTCGTGACAATTGCCAAAAGCCAGGCTACCACGTTCCGTTGTTCGATTCTCAGACGGGCACGCGGCGATGTGCAAATGTCGTAAAGTTACATTCGGGATAGTCTCATCCACGGTTGGTCACGCTCTGGAAGATCGACGTTATTTCGATAGGATCAGTCGCCAAAACTTTAACCATAACAGCAGACGATTTCCCATTTCCCCGCGTTCTATTTATCTCTGAGAACATATGTATGGACCTAATTGGCTTTCTATCGGGGAATCGAAGATGTTGACTTGTTGATGCTCTCTTTCTAGAAGGTGTACCGCCCCACTTCATGACCCTCTGCACGATAGCTGGCACGAATATAGCCTGATGATTATCTTGTAGCATCGTTGATGATGATGTATGATCGACTCGCTACGTAAGTGTTAATAGTCAAACTACGGGCAGCTTCCTATAAATCGTTCATCTAAAGGCTCTTCGATGGATGACTTTCTGGTGCGCCCGACAAATGTAAACCTAGTGATCTATTAGTAGTATTATCCCAAGCAAGTTAAAGCTTCAGCCCGATCCCGTTGCCGTTAACCTATATATCTCCTAAGCCTTTGCGCCTTCGCTGCTGATATGGAAAACTGGGTATTTGCGTCTCATCTCGCGTCGTACACCGTTGCTTATGTCCTACCCACCAACGCGCTTGTCACCGCAACGAGGGAGGTTGAGAAGCGCGATAACTCCCGTGTAGGTACGCCCTGCTTATCTCCACTACTGAGCGAGCTTCGCCTCTAGCGAGCGGGCTCGTCATTTCAGACGAGGACGAAGGTAAATAGCGGGACCCGTCTGTAGATACAGCCGTTGTCTACCACAGCGAGGGTTTCGAAAAACGGAAGCATAGCCCTGGGGCCTTTTGTCGCGACGGAGGCTCGCGAGAGACCAGTCAACGCGTTGGTCATACCCACTCCTGGGGCGGTGGAGAAGCGAGTTCGGTCTCTACATATAGTGAACACACTTGCTGTACAGAAGACCGAAGAAATTGAGGGAGATGCATTAATCATGCGCAGCGAAGACGCCGTGGGGTAAAAGGGTCGATCAAATAATTTGAGCTAGGCTCACGACCTGATCCAGCGAGGTCTGTATTGTGGTATATACGAGTATTTCGTGGGCATTGCTGAGTGGGATATGAACCTGGTACGGCATCCATGCATGTCTGGCTGTCATTGGATTGACTGGCAGCTGATTGGGCGCATCGGGTGGAGGCTAAAGATAGAAATAATGGAGAAATATGGGTGTCGAGTCTCACACGCTTTAGTGTGCATATGCTTTACACTATTAAACCAGGGTGGTGGATATTCACTTGCAACTTCGGCGAATTCGATCTCGGTAAATTTTCTTTTCGTTAGCTCGACCCCGTTTTCTGCCCAAGAATGAAATGTTGTCTCTACTGTAACCTTAGACGTGTAGCCTAAAAGTAAGTGCATACTTGGGGAGTATGTAAGCAGATTAATTACCCCAGCGACTGAGCTCCAAGCTCTGCCGCAGCCGACGTCATTGCATTTCTCGGCGCAGGTGCATTGCCTCGCAGCTTGCGCGTTTAGGCATCGACATTTGTCTCCGAAAACGGAATTTATTACGAACTCTTGAAGATCCCTCTAGTGTACCTCGCAATGTACTGACACAAATCCAGTCGAGGATGCTTAGGATATCTTCAGAAATGCAGAGTAGTATTGGCCGATCTCGATATGGATTTATTCCGGAGACGGTTCTGTCTGATGAAATTACGATCAAGTTCCAGCCGGGAAAAATCGTACCAGGTCCAGCTTCAACGAGACCGAATAAGATCCAAGGCAAGGTACCCGAGAGCCCTCACAAGCGAGGCCGACGCCCCTGATTGGTGGGGTCTCCACTAAACAAAGCCCCTGTCGGCACGGGATTACCCCGGTCTGCGGACTGGGGGTGGGTTGAGCCAACCAGAGTCTAGGGCTTTGGTTTTTTCGCCAACCTCATTATTTTCGTCACCAGCCACTCGCTGCATCGCCAGCCGCCCGCGTCAATTGGCTGCTATCGGCCGCTCGACCTGCGAGTCATCCAATCCTCCAATCCCTTCTACTTCTGTTGCAACTCCCAGCTTCTGTAAGAGACGTCCAATCTTTTCTCTTCCTTGGCCTATCTCCCTACCTACCATTGAGTGCATACCTTTTCGGTGCCGTAATTCCCCTCGTTTTCTTCTTTGGATCTTCGCCCGCGCATCATCTACGCTCATCTACGAATTCCTGGAGCTCAATGTCACCGGGGCTGGTAGAAGGCCAAGCAGGACATTGAGCTGATGCTAATCGACTAATACCATACCGACGACTTTTATTTTTCGACCAAATTCTTTTTTTTCTTTTTTTCCCCTTTTTCTTTTTCTTTTTCCGGCCCAATTGGGAGACAATACCTAATCGTCCGTTTCTCATGAGAATCGCTGAATACACGACTAGTAAGACGTATAATGGCAACCAAGACGAAGGCCACCAATCCCCTCAATGGATTGCATACGGCGGGTATCTTCTCTGATATGAGCATTGATGGTCCTGAAATTGGTACTCTTGTGCTCATCGTCGACCGAGCAAAGAATCTGCCCAACCGGAAGACTATTGGGAAGCAAGATCCATACGCTGCCGCGCGGCTCGGCAAGGAAGCAAAAAAGACGACGACGGACATTCGCGGGGGGCAGACGCCGAAATGGTACGTACTCGACACATCACAACCACACAATGCCTTATCTAACTTTCTTTGTCCTCAATCTAGGGACCAAGAACTTCGATTTACTGTCCATGACTCGCCGGACTATTATCAATTAAAGTTATCAGTGTTCAACGATGACAAGAAGACGGATCTGATCGGCGAGACATGGATTGACCTACGTGACATTGTCGTTCAGGGCGGGGGACAAAGTGATCAGTGGCACACTTTGAATTGCAGAGGCAAATACGCCGGTGAAATCAGGATCGAGATCACATACTACGACAGCCGGCCTAAGCCTGAGAAGTCTGCCGCAAAGCCGAGACCCGTCGCTTCCAACCCGGAACTCAGAAATGCCCCAAATGCACCCCCGAGGCACCTGGTCAAGCGACGTCCACTGCCGTCTGATCCTGTCACGGGGCAGGCTCCTGCGCCAATTGTGACAGAGCACGTACACACTCCGAGACCACAGCCAAACCCTCCAACTACCTTGGGCCCGAATCAATCATCCCTACCGGCTATCGAGTATGGTACTCCGTCTTCAAGTCGTCACAACCACCAATCCGACCATTACTCTCCAGCAGCTTCTACTGGAAGCCAGTATACGACACCACCACATCGAGGCGAACTTCAACTTCAGAGAAGCCCCGACAGAAACGACAAGTTTCCCGCATACGAGACGGATCCTCTACACCATCAGGACCCGGCATTCTCGGGGCCCTACGAGGCCGATTCATGGGCATTGTATAATCATGTCCAACCGGCCTATGATTCTCCCTCTCCACCAGTTCATCACCAGCGCCATCCAGTTGATGATCATGAACGTCCTCCACCTCCACCTGTGCATAGGGTTAGAAAATCGGTTGGAAACTTTCACGATCTAATTCACCGTAGCAGCTTTGAAGCGCCGCAACAGCATAAAACAACATCGCCGATGAGGCATGATGTTTTGCGAAATGAAGCCCACCGCCAGTCGATCTCGTCTTCCTCGTCACCTTATCCAGGCCGGCCTACATATCGCCCCTATGATTCAGCCCCTGATATGCAAAATACCTTGCAGTATCATGACGAAAACCCGGACCATCACTCGCCCCCTCGACATCATTCATATGATTCAGCGTATGATTCTCATTACCGGTCAATGCAGCCTACCGTTGAGGATGTCCCAGAGTCATGGACACCGCCTAACGCTAGGCCCCGAGGTAACAGCTCACAAGGACTGCAGTATGATGATCGAGACTTCGGCCAGGAGCCAAATCCTTCAGCGCTCACTTTGGCCAGGAGAGGGAGTGCAGTACCCGGCCATTACAGCCCTAGCCCTCCCCAAATTCAGGATCGATATGATACTAGTGGTTATACCTCATCACCGTCGCCTATGCCGGTGGATTATTCTCAGGCGCTAACTCTAAGTCGTGCTTCGCGTTCGTATACAAGCCCTGTTGATCAGTTTCCCAGTAATCCAGAAACGAGTCTGGTCCATGTCGGGCACAAATACGACATGCCGCCTGTTCCCCCAACTCTAGTTCCAGGAGTTGACCCGGCCTTAGCACGCGAGATTTCAGATCGACTCAACGAGGAGAGGAAGCGTGAGCGCCGCTATACTCAGCCAGTTCCGATAGGCATGGAAATTAGGGGCAGGCAGCACAGCGATCCTCATTCGAACTATGCCGCAAATTATCCACCTCATGGCCATCATCTAAGCACCTCGAAATCCTACGAAAGGGCTATCACTTACCCTAGCGGCCCTACCACGCCATCAGGGCCGCCACAAACTTCATACCCTCCAAGATTATCACCAAGCCCTTCCGCTCATACTCACACGATCAAGCGCAAGTCTGTCAGCCCCGCACCTCCCCCATCTGATACTCGGAGATTATCAGGCGTGCCTTTTGGTCCAGATTCTTACGATGCGTTGAATCCCTCCATTTCTTCGAAAGATGTATCAAAATCCTCGGAATACACCAACGCAGACGGCAAGATAGTGACTCCAGACGGGCGAGAAGTTGACCCTTCAGACCACTTGCCCATGGATACTTGGGCTCCAGAACCCGAGCCCAAAAAGGCTGTGCCGCCTACAGAGACCAGATCGCGTCCAACGCCTGCAGGTGCACAGCCGATGCCACCTTCTGGCCGACGCCAGCTTCGCATAGCTGCTCGTCCGCAGTCTATGGGACCAATTCCTCCTCATACTATGCCTGATGCTACCCCTTCTCCTCCGGTCAGTACAGGACGCAATCGGCTGCAGAAGAAAGCGCATCGCGCCTCGGCCTTGCCGGCACCCATCTCGTCGGGGTCCAGTCCGCTTGGCCCAGCTATGTCACACCAACGTAACAGTACTCCGCCACGAGCTCTTGTCCGTGCTGGTGCTTTTGACTATGAAAATTACGGGCCACCGTATGGAAGTGGATCCGGTGCTGCAAGGGCGGGTTATGGCTCAGGCCCACCTATCCCGGCTAAAGTGCCTATGATGAGCGGTGGTCTGGGACCGTCCCATGATGATTCCCGGGGTTCAGATGAGTGGGCGCTCATGCATGAGATGAGCCAGATCGATATCGGCTCCGGAAGATCAAGACGGCATGGTAGGTATTAAATGTGCTCACCTCTTACAATCTACGGAAGTCAGGTAATACAAGATTAATGATAACATTGTATGATAATGGTATATGGAGATGAAGTGGAAGGAGCAAGGCTGGTTTTCCTGCTTGATATTTCAACCTCCCTGTTGTCTTCTCCTTTTCTTTTCCGACTTTCTCTCATCCTTTTTAGCCCAGGGTATACCAGGGTGTTCATTTCGAGATGCATTTCCAGTCGGGGGATCAGAGGAGGTTCGGAGTTCTTAATTTTTCTTTCTTGGGGGGAAGTTGGAAGGGAAGGAAGGTCGTACCTGTCTCTGTTATATGCTAGGGGCGGTGTTGATGGATAGGATGAATGGGAAACACGAAGGGAAATGCTTGACGCCGGATAGGTATGGTTGGTTGAATGAATGAAGAACAAGAAAGAGAAAAAGGAAAAGGAAAAAAGCAAAAAGAAAGTAAAAGAGATGGGGAGTTTTACTCATATCGATGGCGATTTTGTCTTGATTTTTGTGTGATATCTGGACCGGGTTCTCTTTTCGGTCTGGAGAGTAAGGGGGGAAGAGAGAAAGCCAAGGGGAAAGGGACTTGGCTTGAACCTGAGTCATTGAGGTGGATTATCTCGATTACAGGTAAACATAGGAATATTACATGGTGTATGTAAATTTAACTCTCTCTTTCCCCCATTTTTTCATTATTTTCCGTTTCTTATTTTTCCGCCTTCCATCCACGGAGGACCTAGACGCAAAGGGACTTTTCTATTCGGTGCGAATTTGGTTAAGTTGTTGTTATGGTGTGGGATTGATTTTACTTGGGACTTTTTGAGGATTAAGCGGACTTGGGATACGTTGGATTTGCAACGTTTTTGGTTTTGTATGTATGAGGGGTCATCAGCAGAAGAAGAGAGAGAGAATTACGTAATTTAGTTCTTGTTTTCTTCCTCGCGTTCGTCCAATGTTTTCTTTATTTCTTCCCTTTCAATTCTAACCTCTCCTTTTCGGTTTCCCTTCCTTTAGATAGCCCCGTAACCGGCTTGCTCGTCTCGCTATTAGGAAACGTCTAACAAGTTCGGAAGAGAAATCCCATATGGTTTAATCAATTCCTCATATGATTTTCAGTTCCGGTTCTGGTTTATGCAAACGTGAGAACGAGCCGATGTGAAAAATGATGGATGATTGATAAGTAACTTTAGCATAACCTTAGGTACATCGGAAATAAGTAGGTAGGTTCTTAAAATTTTCTCTGCTAAGCTCATTTGTTTCTTCTCCTTGCGAGATGCGGTACTTTTCTCGCAGACGCACAGTAACAACTTCTAATATGACCGCTTATATTGACTTTGATTCTATAAGCTCGAATGGGCCGAGCCACTTGACTGGGAGTAAGGAAGCGTGGTTGCAACGACTCTTCTAGATACTATTCTATCTGTCCTTTTGGATTCGCATCTTATATCATGCATATATAAAAATCAATCGAAATTGAGTTTCCGCCGAGCGCTCGAGATTGTATGGATGTTAGCTTTCATTGTTTTATTTCAGGACTGTTTCTACTATATCCTCCCCCCCTTGCCAATGTTGTAGTGTACTTACATAGCAATCGAGACCAATATATTAATAGAAGCCCTCTTTCTTTTTCTACATTGGATCTTTATATATGTTTATTTCGAATCGAGTCACAGAACACCTGTAGGCAGACAGATCTCATGTCCACAAGCAGAAAAAAAAAAGACCATTTGAACCTAGTTCATCCCAAGCGGCAACAGAAGTCGCAGAAAATTTTATAGACCGGAAAACGCTATCGCAATGCAAAGGTAGCCACCTATTTAGCTCTCCCTGTTCCATCTTCCTTACCTCCCAGCCGGCCTTCAATTACCTCATAGTAAAGGGGCATACAGACATCTGCGCTATGAAGAGTCATCCATGCCTACCAGTAGAGTCTCCAGCATACCGGTGGTCTGCCTCGCCATCTGCGCCTTCTCCACCTCGTGCCGCACCCGCCGGTGGAGTGTCTTGAGCCCAGCCTCGAGCTCCGCGCTGCCGTCCACGAATTTCGCGTACAGGTTCAGCAGGTGCGTCGCAACGTCGACGCAGATACTGACGTAGCGCGGCGACATAATGTGGGTCTGCACCCACTTCAGCACGGGCTGGACAGTGTTCTCGTCGCGGCCCTGGAGGGCGTCGAGCAGGGCGCTGCGGTGCCGGAGCCCGATCAGGAGCGTCAAGACGGTCAGGGGCGCGTAGTCCTTGGATTTGGGGTCGAGCACGCGGTCCAGTGCCAACCCGTAGCGGCCGTGACGCAGGTCCTTCTGCCACGGCTTTTCCTTCTTCGACCGCGAAAGGTCGTTCGCGATGATCACGCCTGCGCCCACGCTAACCTTCTCTAGACGTCTGGCGGCGTTGGAACCGCGCTTGCCGCGCTTGCGTTTGTTTTTCGACTTGTCATATCGGGAGACCGTCCCGGAGATGAGGGCGGCCATCTCCTTCTCGCGCTCGCGCTCGCGCGCTGCTTCGGGGCCCGTGAGGCGCGTGCGGAGCGAAAGCATGCCCGACGCCATGCCCACAGCCAAATGCCGGTCCTCTCGGTTGGCGCCAGCGGGGATGACCCGCACGGCCAGGATAGGGGAGGGATATTTCATTCCTGCCACCACATTCCAGCCAGTGGTCTCGAAGATTTTGACGTGTCCGTCGAGTCCACCAGACACAAGACGCCTGCCATTGGAGGCTAGTGATAGAGAGGTAACGGTCTTCTGGTGATTGGATATTATGTGCTGCGGTTTGCCAGCGACGAGGTCGAGGACTGAGATTTGATTCTCGGCAGCGGCAAGGACTGTGGTACCGGAAGGAAGAGGTAAGACGTCTTCCACCGGGGCTGCGTGCTTGAACGTCATGACAGCGGACCCGGAAGTTCGAGGATCCCAAAGTTTGACCGTCGCATCATAACTGCCAGACACAAGCATATTGGACATGGTGCCCGGCATGAAACTTCCGCTACGCACATAGTCGGAATGGCCTACGAAAGTCGACGTGCTATCTTGCGAGGGCAGGTCCCATAACCGTACGGTCTTGTCGTCGCTCGTGCTCATCAGGGTTGTCAGGTCGGCCGGGGAAAACTTTGTCGTCCATACCGGCTGCTTATGTTGAGTCCATGTCTTGAGAATGGCCCGCGATCCGATATCGAAGACCTGAATGTGGCCATCGTCACTTCCGGCGCAGAGGATGCGCGAATCGCGGCGCACGTCTCCGCTCCGCGCATTGTCACCGAAGCGCGTAATGGTCTTGACCAATTTCCTCGTTTTTATCGAGTATATTTGGACTCGTAGACCCGTGGTGACGGCGAAGTAATCGTTGTTGGAAGACCCGAGGGCAGCTGGGTTCACAGCGGGGACGGTGATGTGGGCAATTGGCGCCTCTGTTGGGGAGGGAACGATGAGTTGATTCCGAAAAGTCTTCCAATATTTTTGTTCTGCTGTTATTGATGAAGGCCCCGAGGGCAGCTTCAGCTGTGGAAGCGGTAGAACCTCTGCTGCCATCCTCTTTCCACCGCCTAAAGATCGGTATCGTGAGCCTCAACGTAGAGAAAAGAAAAAAATTGCCAAATGAAATAATTATGAAATAATCCGATTATTTTTTTCGTTGGTCGCATTACGGTACCCACCGAAGATCCTAGACTGCTAGTCCTATTCGGTAATGGGCCTGATCTTTATCTTATCGATAACAACTCTAGATAAAGACAGCACCTGTCAGCTTTCAGGTTCTGGTGCGACAGGTCTCGGCCGACCCACTGTATCTTTACGCTGAACCTCGGCAAGTCTGACATGCAATAGCAAATACCTACAATCAAAGATCGAAAGATGTAGTTTAACTTCCTATAGTTTGTGACCTGATATTGCCGTCCGCTACAATCAGAGATATTTGTAGAAAGAATCGTGGCCCAAAATGGCTCCTCTCGGCGGATACTCTACTTTCAAGCACTTCCTCGTCTCGTCTCCATCTGAGTATGTGGCCCATGTCGAGACAAATCGACCGAGCAAGCTGAATGCCTTTTTCGAGGAGATGTGGATTGAGCTTGCCCAGATCTTCGCCAAGTTATCCCATGACCCGGATGTCCGAGCCGTCGTCTTCTCTGCCGTAGGAGAGAGGGCTTTCACTGCAGGCCTTGATGTACAAGCAGCCGGCCAACAAGGCGTCCTAGGCCAAGACGGCTCTAAAGAAGATGAAGCAAGACGTGCGACCAGATTAAGGAGATATATCCTCGAATTTCAGGACAGCATAAGCCAGATAGAGAAATGCGAAAAGCGTATGTCATCCTGTGTGTCCCTCCCTACTATCAACAAGGAAATTTGACAAGTACCTAATTAGCCGTGATTTGCGTCTTGCATGGAATTTCTCTTGGCTTGGCAATCGACATGTCTACATGTGCCGACATCCGAATTTGCTCGAAGGACACCAGGTTTGCGGTCAAGGAAGTCGATATTGGCCTAGCTGCAGACATCGGGACGTTGAGCAGACTGCCAAAAGTGGTTTCGAGTTTCTCATGGGTGAAGGACGTATGCCTGACTGCGCGAGATTTCGGGGCCGAAGAGGCGCTTGCGGTGGGGTTTGTAAGCCAAGTACACGAGACGAAGGCGAAAGCGATCGAAGCTGCTATCAAGATGGCAACCTTCATTTCATCGAAAAGCCCAGTCGCTGTTCAGGGCACAAAGGAGTTGCTGAACCATGCCAGAGACAATTCTGTTGCAGACAGTGAGTAGTATCCCGAGCTCGAGAACAACGCAGAAGCTAACAGGTCAGGTCTCAAATACACAAGTGTATGGAATTCAGCGATGGTTCAATCACAGGACTTCAAGTCCGCCTTGCAGTCTGGATTCAAAAAGACAAAACCGAGATTTGAGAAGCTCTAATATCAATATCCTGACTGGCGCTGGGACTCTCATTCGGACTGTATGATTATATAAAATGAGACGTAGTGCTTATTAATCTATAAAATTAAATCACCGTAACTTATAGATCTTCGTGCTTGATGAATTGTGAGCTATCGTGACATCAAAAAATGATGGAGTGGGCGCTGTCATTGGTGTTCATTCTCTGGGGGAGCTGGGCTAACCAAGGCCTGCCATATTGTCTGTCCTACGCATCGCCGCAGCGAAGCTAAAGAAATATCCCAAGTTATCTCGGGCCACTTATTTGACATCTCGGTCTGAATCAGAATCGTTCTCCACTATGGGAACGGTCTCCTTGAGCCTCTGCAGCAGCCGTCAGCAGTTAGACTCGTGTAGAATATAGGATGCAAGCGAAGCTCGTACCTCCTCTAGTTTAGCCTTCAGTGTAGCCACCATGTTGTCTTTAATCAGTAGATGAGATTCGTCCAAGTCCTCGATGATAAAGTCGTTCTTCTCACTATCAATATTGATGATGATCGATTTGATTGACGGGTCGCACTCGACCAAGGTCCCTGGGGATGCAGGTCAGCAGCATTCAGTTAATCAAGGAGAAGTTGGTCAAAAGGCAGTAAACCAGGTAATCCTTACCCTTAATCGCTCTGACCATCGTGTCAATCCGAGGGCGGTCGTATTCTCGAGCTTTTTGGGATTGCTGAAACGAGGTAGGTAGGTAGGTTGGAGCTTTACCGAGAACTAACGGCAACTGCGAAGATATTCAGATGACCCTAGCCGTTTTAAGCACAGCGCACAGTGACGGGGCCAAACAAGCATTTGTAAGTGGGGTTCTAGGGGCGGATAAGTTTCAAGGTTCTCCCCACCATCTCAGGGTCCTTACCCACAATTTCATCGCCATCCCCGCGTGACCCGAGCTGGCCGGAATCCCGATGCAGGGAGCTTGCTTGCCAAAAAGATGACGAGATCTGGTGGGCGCAGCTGCTGATAGGATTTGGAATTAGAGATTATATTGCCTCTCCGATCCTCTTTGAACAACCATGGAACATTCCCTCTTCAAACCCCGATTCCTCTCTGCCCGGCAGTGTTCATAAAAGGGACGACCAAAAGATTCAAACCCGATCGCAACGGCTTGCGGGGACCCTACCTCTTTACTCGGTGTTTATTTACATATATCTTAGTACCTTAGATACCCTCCCGCCGGAGGTGGTTACCATAAGCGACATTATCGTCTCCTAATAAGATCGGCCGGAGTATTCCGTAGCGTTATTAGGGGACCAGGGCCGGGACCAGATGAAATCACCACCATCACCTTGTCCTCTCCTCGCTCTCGCTTTTTTCATGTATCACTGGTTGAGCATTGAGACCTTTTAGTTGTTGTGCTTTGTCGCCACATCACACGAGACTGTTCGCACCCGTTGCCCCGTCCTAGTATAGTGAAATAACAAGCGAAACGAAGTGCTCGGACACATACTCCCCTCCTGGTTTCATTTAGTTTTGTTTTGACCATTCCACTTCTCGTCTACGGCAACAACAAGCGCCATCACCATTTCTTCGCTTCTTTGATGACGTTGGATGAATAAACCCCTTTCTTTTCAATCGCCCTCTTGCGCACCAGAGTAAACCCTCGACGTTCCCGAATATCTCAAGCGTAATTACTTCATTATTCGCCAATACCACCGTCGCTACTATGCCGGTGGGAAACCAGGATGACGACTCGGACTCAAACAGCAACAACTTCTACCCCTTCGCATGGGTTCTCATACCAATAGTCTGCTTCGGCCTCATTGCCGCGCTCCTAACGTGCTACCGTTATCGCCGGCGTAGGAGGATGCAGGCAGCATGGGAACAGGACGCGCCACAGCGGGACCCCGAGGCGATACCACCAAACTATCTCCAGCTACCTAGGGAGCCGGGCCGCACATGGATCGGCAGGCCTAGACGGCCTGGGCTCGGGGTCGGCAGTCGGGACGAGGGCCTGAACGAGCTAGGCGAGGCCCCTCCTGCGTACACGGCCAGCCAGAAGGACCGGCACGCCGGGCCCATTGTCACAGAGGGCGTGGAGTTGAGAAACATGGGGAACGGACCGGACGTGGCGACTGTCCCAGCAGCCACGGCGGAAGCAGGCATGAGCAGCGGGCTTCCGAGGTACGAAGAGGCGCGGCAACAGGGAGGTGACAGAACGCAGCCCGGGGCGACGACGACGTCTCCCACCAATGAACCGGCGGCACCCCCAAGGGCGGTTTTACCTTTCGGCTAAGATTTATGTTCTTTGACGAATCACATGGCCGCTAATAACTACAACAAGGGGAGACCGATATGCATACTACTAGCTACCACATCCAGTTGGCAGCGTAGTTGTTTCTCCCGCGATCGACGAGTCACGTTCCTGAGCTATGGGAAAAGGGGTTCGGGTGCGGGCATCAAGGGACGATTTGCATGAGGTGTCTAGGTCGGGCAGAATACGCAGGGCGATATCACGAAGACGGGTTTTATGCTTTTGTTGTTCCGCTTCGTCCATGGAGGAGCGATGTGTCGGGAAACTTGGATGTCATACCATTTGCTTTTTCAAGGTGTAATTTTTGGGGGGTTTTGGCACGGAGTCTGGCGAGTTGGAGTTTATTCATCTATTTGTCTAAACATCATTTGTACACATCAGCCAATGTCATCAAGCGTTGTATACCCACTCACCCATTCAGCAATTTATCTGGTAATTGCCAGGAACACATGCAGTTGCCGGCGATCAGATGACTCCGAGTCGATCGACGATATGCGGAACCGCGTTGGCTTACCAGCTAAAGCCATCGGGGCGGCAATGCATAGTTTCAATAGAGAATTCTCTAATGGTCTTTATATATATTCTCTAGAGCTCTAATTTAGACCTCTATCTACCCACTAGCATCCCCCATGCACCAATGCTATCATGCACCTATAATCAAACTTTCTCGTCTATCCCTGTCGCCGTCATCACCATCACCACCACCACCATCATCATCTAATACCTCGCGATGATCGCGGGTGGCTTGTTCCCCAGGACTTCATCGATCCGAGCCAAGATCTCGGGCGTCAGCTTGTCGACGGCATCGATGGCAAGCACGTTCTCGTAGACCTGCTCGGGGCTGCTGGCGCCCGTGATGGCAGAGCTGACGTTGGGGTTCTTGAGCACCCAGGCGAGGGCGAGCGTGCTCATCTTGATGCCGAGCTCGTCGGCGATGGGGGTCAGCTGGTTGACCTGCTTCACGACGGCATCCCACTTCTCCTTGCCCGTGCGCTTCCAGTACCCGGCTATGAACTCGACCTGCTGCTGCGCGAAGCGCGAGTCGTCCGGCACGCCGTCCTTGTACTTGCCCGTTAGAACTCCTTGGTGCATGGGTGAGAAGACGGTAAGGCCGAGCCCGACCTCACGGTACAGGTGTGCGAATTCGCGCTCGACCTTCTCCCGCGCCAACATGTTATACGCCGGCTGCTCTGCGATGGGGCCAATGAGACCCAGGCGGTCGGCGTGCCGCCACGCCGCCGCGATCTCGTCCGCGTTCCACTCCGATATGCCCCAGTACAGCGCCTTGCCCGTGTCGATCAGGTGGTTGAAGGCCCGCACTATCTCCTCCATCGGCGTCTGCCGGTCCGGCCGGTGTGCGTAGACCACGTCCACGTACTCCAGCCCCAGGCGCTTCAGGGACGCGTTCATGCCCTCGATGACGTGCTTCCGGCTGAGGCCCACGTTGTTCACGCGGTTATCGCCAAAGGCTGCGCCCCAGTAGATCTATGCCGAAGTCAACATGGGTGCATCCTTTTTACGAGAGAAGCTTGGGTTGATAAGATCGTGTGAATAGGCACTGTGCATACCTTTGTTGAGATGACGATGTCGTTGCGCTTCCAGCCGTACTTCTTGATCGCCTCACCCATGACCTGCTCAGACTTGCCATCTGCAGTTCGACAATGTCTGTGAGCTTTCCACACTTGCCAGATCTAAAAGGAGGGGGGAAACTGCCCAAGCAAATACTACTCACCGGCGTAGACCTCGGCGCAGTCGAAGAAATTGATGCCACAGTCGTAGGCGGCCTTCATACACTCAAAGGTCTTCTCTGGAATTTAGGTACCCCAGGTTAGCTAACTGTCTCGGACATGGGTGGGGATCAAGACTCATTTATCACTCACGCTGCTCAGCGTATCCGCCGTATGTCAACCACCCCCCGAGGGAGATGGACGAGACCTGTAGACCTGAACGGCCGAGGAATCGGTACGTCATTTTCGGGATGTTCTGTAGATTGGCCATCTTGTCTCTCTCCGGCTAATAAAATCTGAGGGAATTCCGTCTGGGGTTGATGTCCGTCCTGAGTTTGATATAATGAAGATGGGAGTGAGTAGGTACTGGGTTGGCTTCGAAAAGAGGGGATATAGAAGAGCTTAAATAGGCATAAACAGGCAAGAAACTCTGACGTCGTCTACTTCTGGTAATACATGAATTTGTGAGCTTCGTTGCCGTGGTTGAGCTCCTCGGGGTAGCAGTGCTCTAGTGATGCTTGTAGCATAGAAAATGGCGTTTCACTAGTACGTGTATCAACTTTGCGAGGCGGGGTTCGACAACGTCTACTGCTCCTTTTGCCTATACGAATGCCCCACATCGATAATACTCTACCTATACACACTAGTACATACATCAATAATAAAAGAGCTGTTTATGTGTGCCCTAGGAGTTGCGGGTTTTCCTTTCGGTGATAATACAACCGAACCGATAAATCCTCCCATTATGTCCCTACCTATTCGTAACGTCCGCTCTTTGTCCGTCCTAAATCCGTCGAGTCCCTACGAACTTATATTCTAAATCATCCCGTCACCAGACCTAAGAATGACTTCGGCCTTGGCTATAAAGCACATGAGAGATGTGAGTCACAGAGGGCGTGGGAGGACGGGGCCGGCCCAAATATATATGCAAAGAGAACAACGTTGGTTCGTCAAACCGCAGTCCGTTGCATTAGATCTGACTCCGAAACTCCAAGAAATTCAACTTCACATCTTCGACTTTGCCGCGTCGCTCATCGCTCATTGCTCATCTGCCAGATACTTTAGTTGTGATTGGAAACCAGGCTCTAGAAAACCACCCTATTAATATCCGTTAATCCCCTAAACCCCGTGCATTATGAATATTTACAATAAGTGCGTATCGTGTAAGCCTGGAGGGTGTAGCTGCTGTTACGGCATTCGTATCTATCGAATAGCGTACGATGGACCGATCATCGCAAGTTGGTTTAAGGGTGAGGGAGTCGAACATGGCAGGCTCAACAACCAAGTGTGTTGACATGTACGTCGAGCGCATTACTAGGTAGTATTTTATATGGCTAAACCACTCAAGATAGGGGAGCTTTTTTGATAAGTCTAAATGCCATCCTACGAAAACATTTAGTTCTTTCTCCAACTTCTGTTGACAACAGCGACTATGTAAAACTGAACGACGAAACATCTTGCCATTAATTTTGTGGCGATCCTTTGTTTAATCCAAACTGTCAAGATATGCATCTGTCCCAAACGTCAGCCTTTATCATCCCGAAATTGTACCCTGACCAGAATCATTCATGCCTCCTTTCTTCCAAAAATATTTCACATACACATAAAAGAAGAAGAAAGGAAAAGGGTTCACGTAGATTACTGTATTGACAAAGGGCGATTGATTCAGTAATATACCACTGGAATTTCTACCTCTTCATTTGAAGCTATTAGATATCCTGGTTGTAGTTAGACGCGGAATACATAATAATCCTCGTTGTAATAACGGCCATACCGAACTAAGTATCCCACTAAACCACTGACCTATTCGAGGTGCCGTCGAAAAGACATCAAAATATCAAGGTCGACACTCGATATTCCAAGCTGGTATATATAACCACGGATAGGTCGATCATTAGTAACGATTATCCGTGACACCCGTTTTCATAATTATAGATTTATTTATTTAAAAAAAAAAAACCCCCCCATCCCAAGATGATTTACTTATAACTAGGTACTAAAGTATTTACATGATCATTTCCTAAATAAGTATATGCTTATATTAAATAATTTGTGATAAGGGCTGTTGGGCTTGGAACTGAGATTCGATTTTAACTAATAATTCTCTTTGGTCTCAAAAGACTTAGGAGTCTACGTTCTGTCCTGACTTCATCCAGGAATCTTCTAAATATACATACACGTTATTCTCTGCCTGAGGCAGCTATCGTCCTATGCACGTCAGTACCATTGCATCTTGCTCTTGTATTTATCCTTAATAACCTTCAAGCTCTCGACCAATTGGTCTTGGTGGCGCTTACAGGAGTCATTTCGTGTGGCATAATCACCATGATACTTGTCACAGCCATTGCCATAGCAGTCACTATTGCGGTTGCTGTGGTGAAGCTATTTGGATGCGTTGCCATGACATAGGATTGGTACTTAAAAAACGTATGTAGCTTGTTAGCAGCGCGAGGAACCTTTTCTTCCTCACGCAATTCTTTTTCATTGTTATATAGAGATTTCTCGAGCCCTCGCGCCCTGAGTCTTATTACAGTCCGTGACAATACTTTTTATAACTAAAACTGAATATATTTTTTATTTTAGGTCGAACTATTCATGTTTTGTACCTATGGACACAGGAAAGGATGAGGGGGGAAAGAGAATTATAAACCGCAAGTCGTTATATTATTTGCTTCGCTTTTAAGCGACAATTTCACTATTCAGACAATGATACCACTTTGTAGAAATAGGATCTATGTTGGCACCGATATAGCTTCAAGTATTTGCTAATAAACGACCTTTAAACAATGTATTAAAGGAGGCCTAGCTTGTATGCTTCGTTTTAAGGTACTTGAATATGGTAGCATGGCCTAGTAAATTAGGTACCTAGGTAGGTACATATCTATTCCCAAGCACCAGTCTTTAGGGGTCACTTTGTAAATAATTAAAGACCTATGTATGTTTGTCAGCAAAGCCCTTGTATATATGTAGGTAATATGTACCTAGGTATATATATGACCTCACATAGACAAGTACATGTGTCTCATTGTATGTATATACGTGTTTACACGATGCTTTGCAGCAGGGTATATGAAATATAGTGCTTCATGGCATATCTTAGGAAGTATCAGCATATGCCATCGTGTAAAGGGGAAGGCATCTCCTGAGTACTATCTACTTCCCACCATGAATCATCCACTTTAAGGAGACCGCTGCCTGGCAACAAGGCACCACCTTCCTTTTTTCCTTTACAACCTACATCCAGGCACCAAAAGTCTACCCGAGTTCCCCAGGTCTCGACCCCCTCAAGCATTTCCTGGTTCTTCCAATTCCCAGCTTGTGTTGACACTCTCCTCGCTGATTCCCATCTACCCAACGCGTTACACGCGCTTGAGAGGCAAAGCTGACCAACAGCTACAGCAGCGCCAGCCATACCTTTTGATAGGGAGCACCTTACTTACCTCTAGGTGGAACAATTTACCTCTCCTCCCTTTGAGGTCTCCCCCGACAATTCTTTCATCACCCATTTGTCTCGCTGCTTCGTGCCATTCGATCAAGCCGGTATGTTTTCCAGCCCTCTCCTCTAACCTTGGCTATTGCATAGTCGTACCCACTCTCTCTTCTCTCTCTTTTTTTTCCTCATTGCCTTTCAATACACAATCACCCCGTACCATTATAGCCCGGGACTTGCAACCCTGACGGGACCATCTGCTGTACAAGACACCCACAATTACATCCTCCATTTCTCCCCTTCCCTCGCCTAGACTCCCACTGAATCACTCGGTCTTCTTTCCGGGCTCCCTCTCGCATCTACCTATCTACCCTTTCCATAAACGCACATCTTTGGTGTTCCATCACCATACCTGCTCACCTTAGACGCGTACAGAATTGGTGAGACTATATAACCTAGATCACGGTTTGACATTTAATCCCTTCACCCCATTTTATCCATCCACATCCTTTGATAACCTCCTTCTTTCTGCTATTCCATCACAATCTCTCTACACAGACTGCCTATTGTGCATACCCACCCTTCTTGGTTCCTTTCCACTTGCCTTTTTCTCGCGTCTTCTGTCCTCCCAACAAAACCCACCATACTAATCAAAGGTGTAGCGAATCCATTCTTCGTCAAGATGACTAACTGGGATACCCCGTCCAATGCCCCCGGTGGTGGCGAAGGCGACACCGCATGGAACGATGGTGGTGACACTTTCAATGCTGACGAGAATATCCCCATGGATATGCCTGGTGAAGAAGACAACGGCCGCGGTGGAGGTGCAAGTGGAGGTGGCTGCTTCAACTGTGGCCAAGACGGGTAAGTCAAAATTCTGCCGCCCATTATCAGTCATGATGCTGATTCCAATTTTTAGTCACAACAAGGCCGACTGCCCGAACCCGCGAGTTTTCACTGGGGAGTGCCGGGTCTGCCACAAGGAGGGCCACATGGCTAAGGATTGCCCAGAGAAGCCTGCCATGGTCTGCAAGAATTGCCAAGAGGAAGGTGAGTAAACTGTCCCGGGTGTCTTGTATTTGATCTACATCGGCTAAATGTATATATTTACAGGACACACTGCTGTTGAGTGTACTAACCAACGCAAGATTGATCGATCCAGCATTGCTGAAATTGATGTTGAGGTTGCGTGGAACAATGTCTTAGAAGCAATCAAGGAACACGACGTGGACGACATCAAGGCTGCTATCCAGCAGTATGTCAAGGCGTGCCCTGAGACCCAGTATGATGGGCTTGAGTCCGCATTCCGAGCTCTAGGCCTCGACTTATTCCTGATTGCGGTCGAGAAGCCAGCTATGCTATCCACCTTGACCAACATGGACTTCCAGGGAAACCTGAACAAGAAGTACACCGTAACTTACCGTTTCAGCGACAAACCAGCACGTCCTCGTGAGGCTCAGTTTTGGCCCAAGTCCCCAGAGGACAACCTTGAGCGCCTAAAGGATGCTGGTGAAGTTGTCGAGCGAGGCTTAGCCAAGTGTTCCAACTGTAACAAGTTGGGCCACATCTCGAAGAATTGCCCCGAGGAAAAGATTGAGAAGGAACGTGTCGTTATTCAGTGCATCAACTGTGATGGGGTTGGTCATCGTTCCCGTGACTGTAAGTACAGAATCCCCCGACATGGGCAACTTTGAGCCTTTCTAACTAAAATAGGCCCGGAGCCTCGTGTCGACAAGTTCGCGTGCAAGAATTGCGGGTAAGTCGATTCCCGTCACTTATCCTTCTCGCGTCCGTTACTGACACTGCACCCCTCAATAGCCAGAGTGGACACAAAGCTGCTGATTGTAAGTAGCCGCCCATTTTATCCTAGTTATGGCAATAGTATTAATTCTCTTATACAGGCCCAGAACCTCGCAAGGCTGGACCCGACGTTGAGTGTCGCAAGTGCGGAGAGAGTAAGTCACTTCGGACACCTTGGACTATGAATATCCGTAACTAATTTAACATCCAGAGGGCCATTTCTCACGAGACTGCCCCCAAGGCGGCGGAGGTGGTGGCGGATCCGGTGCATGCTTCAACTGTGGTGAAGAAGGCCATCAGTCCAGAGACTGTCCAAAGCCCAAGAAGGTGATCTGCCGCAATTGCGAGCAGGAAGGACATCGAGCAAACGAATGCCCAGAGCCCAAGAACATGTCCAAGATTCAATGCCGTAACTGCGATGAATATGGACACACTAGCAGAGATTGTCCTAAACCTCGCGACTGTAAGTTTACTATGGAGTCGCGTCTTAGAGATAGGACTGTATGCTAATGAAAGCAACAGATAGTCGTGTCCAGTGCTCCAACTGCGGAGAGATGGGGCATACCAAAGTCCGATGCAAGAAGGAGACCGCTGCCCTTGACAATGACTTCGGTACCGGTGATACCAATGATTTCCACGATGGCAATGACATCAAGAATACCAACGGCGTCAACGATACCAATGGCTTTAGCAACACCGACGGCTTTGACGGCGGTGATACCTTCAAGGCCGACGATGCTGCGGATACCTGGCAGGCAGAAGCGGCTCCTAGTTCTGTTGATTGGTAAGGGCTCGCGTAGCCTCCAAGGCATCTGAATTCGGTTTAGGACATGCGATTGGCTTGATTTTGCTTTTCATTTGTTCACGGGGCATCTCTCGATGTTGAGGGTCCGGAGGTTCCGCCTCACATCACGACTCGCGAAGACATCTCATGGATGATTCGTAAAAGTTAGACGAAGATAGTCCCCACAATACACATTGATTTCTGCAGGGAACATTAGGTATCCTCGGGTCTCTCTTGGATTCTTAATCAGTTGGAGTCTAGAATTGCTCGCCTTACCTAATAATGTCGTGCATGTGGCCTGCATGGATACTCGCATATGCAAGTAGTGAATATCCCCTGACGCGTGGCGTTTCAAGCCACACCAGGCCCCATCTTGGTTTCCTATCAGGTCCACTATAAGGTTCCATTAGTACCTCCCGCTGGCCTAGCTCTAGCTGCCCCGCAACAAGGTCCCCCTCCAAGCCCCTCCATAAGTCAACAAGCCCAAGCACCCAAGGTGAGGTCGGGTTAGATACCTTAGATACCATCTACCTACATATATACCTACCTTAGGTAGTCTTGATCATACCTACCTAACCCAAGCTTCGTTTGTCCTTCAAAATCGTCTACAATATATCTACCTACAACTACGCCGTTATCATGTCGGTCACGATCGACAAGATCTTCGCTGCTGCGCCAGTGACAACTCGAGGCCAACCAACACAGCTATCAGCCGACGCCAAGGGCGAAAGAATAGCTTATGCTGTACGTACTTCTCGACGTTATTTATACTGAGTTTTGATACCTTGTCCTAATGTGTATAAGTCGGGCAAATCGATTTTCGTGCGATCCATCGATGACCCTTCCAACTGCAAACAATACACCGGCCATACAGCCCAAACAACTGTCGCGCGTTTCTCACCAAGCGGTTTCTATATCGCTAGCGGAGACGCCTCGGGTCAAGTTCGTGTATGGGACTCTTTAGAAGCTGTCAACACTAAAGGTATTAGTCACTAGAACCATAAGTCAATGGGGCGCAGCTATTCCCATACACGACTGATCAATGACCAGGACTAATCTGAACATCATTACAGGCGAATATCACATAATCTCAGGACGGATCAACGATATAGCTTGGGATGGCGACTCGCAGCGGATTATTGCGGTTGGCGATGGGCGCGAACGATTCGGGCACTGCATCACGGCCGATAGCGGAAACAGCGTGGGTGAAGTCTCTGGACACTCCAAGGTCATCAACTCCGTCGCTATTCGGCCATTGAGGCCGCTTCGAGCTGCGACCGTCAGCGACGATATGGCTATGTGCTTCTTGCATGGGGCACCCTTCAAGTTCAATTCAAAATCGACCGGTCTTCATAAAGGATTTGTCCACGGCACGGCCTTCTCGCCAGACGGAAATACGCTAGTTACCGTTGGCGCGGACAAACAAATCCAGCTGTACGATGGGAAGACGGGAGAGCCAACCAAATCGATTGGCGACGGCGAACATACCGGCAGCATATTCGCGGTGAGTTGGTCGAGCGACTCCAAGAGGTTTGTCACTGCAAGCGCGGATCAGACGGTAAAGCTCTGGGACGTGGAAGCAGGCACGGTCACGAAGACCTGGAAAATTGGAGGAGATAGTAGTGCCAGCGTCCAAGACCAGCAGGTTGGGGTTGTCTGGCCCCATGGAAGAACTGATGGCTTGATCATTAGCTTGAGCCTTGGTGGAGACATCAACTACCTGAGCGAAGGAAGCTCGACACCGATTAAGGTAGTTCAGGGACATAACAAGAGTATCACTGCCCTGGCTGCGGGATCCGATGGCAAAGGCCAAACTTTGTGGACAGGGAGCTTTGACGGAAGGGTCTGCAGCTGGGATGTTTCATCAGGAGTCGGCACGGTCGTTGACGGACAGAGTCACACGAACCAGGTCATAGAATTTGCGTCTAGTGCTGGGAGAGCGTATAGTGTTGGTTGGGATGATACTTTGCGGATAGTAGACGAGTCTGCCAAGACCTTCGCTGGCCAGTCCCTGAAGCTTTCTGCGCAACCGCAGGGTGTTGCTTCGGCTGATGGGCGAGTGTACGTCGCGACAGCCGACGGGGTTCAAATCTTCGTTAAGGATCAGCTCGCCAGCAAGCTCAATATCTCCGACGCTCAGCCAACCGCCATCGCAGCGCACGGCTCAACCGTCGTGATAGGCACGAGCAGCAACGCCGTCCGGGTGTACAAAGCAGACTCGAGCAACCAGCTGGCGCAGACAGGCGAGGTCAAGAACTCGACGGCGCCAATCTCGGCCCTCGCCTTCTCGTGCGACGGCTCGCTGCTGGCCGCGGGCAACACGGCCGGCAAGATCTACGCTTACAAGACCGGCGGCGGCGGCGGCGGCCTCGAGGTCGCTACGGACCGGTGGTCGGCCCACACGGGCCGCGTCACGAGCATAGCGTGGAACGACGCCGCCACGCACGCCGCCAGCGGCGCGCTCGACACCAACGTCTTCGTCTGGAGCCTCGCCAAGCCCGGGTCCAGGGTCAAGGCCCTCAACGCGCACAAGGACGGCGTCTACGGCGTCGCTTGGGTGAGCGGCGGCGCGGGGAACAACAGCAGCGAGGTCGCTAGCACGGGCGGTGATGCGGCGATCAAGATTTGGAAGGTGGAGGGCTTGCAATGAACGGGCCGGTCATGAGTGTATTGTGTGTTGTGCTGTGCTGTGTTGTGTTGATAAGATACTTACGAGGTAGCGTTGTCGTCGATGAAATACATGAGAGAGAAAAAAAAGAAAACAGAACCAGATAGAAAAAATTAGTGGCTACCTATGGAAAACTAGGAGAGGCAATGATAGTTATACTCGCGGCAGCTCTTAGAGTTTGAATAGATTGGCGAGATGAGATGAAGATACGGAGGGGAAATAAAAAGAAGACTTTGTTGTAGTAGTCGATATTGAACTAAGAGCAAGTGATATATATAATGACGGTTCTGGAGTTTTACATATTTTAAACCCTTTATTGCGAACCATGATGTCCAGGAGATAATTTTCGCTCCTCGAGGAGGCCGAAATGACGGGTACAACACATGGCAACGAGACACAATCACTAGGGTTCCAGGGGAGATAGATGCATGGGGTCAGGTCAGACATATTCCACGACAACCTATGTCACTATGAAGAAGAAAAAGCCACACAAGAGAAGCCATTAAATTGAAATCTTGACAAATAAGGGGGTATCAAAAAATACTAGCTCGAACGCCAGACAATGCAATTGCAATATAGTGTAATGCCATACCTATTCTCGCTGCCTCTTCGTGCGTGAAATTTTCCTCTCTTGTCTCTCAAAACTCCTGGAACTCATAATGCCCAAATTGCAACAATAACAACAACAAGAAAGCCTACGACTAATGTAAGTCCCGAATTCACAAGCATCTATCTGGACTGCCAGAATGGGCGGCCTAACCGATGAAGAGCCTCCAGAAGTCTTCCAACCGGCTCGGCTGGTAGGAGGAGGACTTGGGCATGTTCTCCGAGATGGCCTCCCAGAGCCCGTTCTGGTAGGCCGAGTCGGCGGGGGGCGTGGGTGGCCAGTTCTTGGGCGCGTGGTTCTCGACGTGCTCGACGGCGTCGGCGAGGGCGCTTTACATTTGATTAGTACTGTTTTTTGGAGGTTTTTTTTGGGGGGGGAAGGGAGATGGAGAGAGGGAGGGAATTTACCCAAGCTTGCCTTGCACTGCATAACCCTGGAGTTCCATCTCCTCGGCCAGCTCGGCTTGGTGGTTGTCCATAAGCGAAGGGTTCGGCACCGCAATGAGCTTCGTGTCGTATCTCAAGGCGGCCATGATGCTTCCAGAGCCTAGAATTGGGAAGTCTTAGCTTGGTTTATCTCTTGGGCGGACCAGTTAAGACCGAGGCTGGCTGACTGACCTGCATGGGAGATGATGACCCCGTATCCTCGCCTGACGCCGCCGTTGGTGCCACGGGCGGTCTTCCGCATGCACTTCTCGATCTCCTTGGTGAAGGGGAAGCCGGTGATCTTCAGGCCGTGGGCCCCCGCGCTGCCGTCCCGCGGCTTGATGGCCTCGAAGTGCCCGTGGTCCGGGCCGCACTGGACAATCAGCTCCGTGAACCCGAGCGCCTCGAGCTTGGCCAGGAACGGCTCCGACACGACCTCCTCGACCAGCGGCCGGAAGCCGGCGGTGGCGCCGATGGTGACGAAGGCGACGCGCTCGTCCCAGTCGGCCCTGCTCTCGGTCGCGGGGTCGGTCATGATGCGATGATCTACGGCCGAGCCGTTGCCCTCGTCGGGATGATGGTAGTAGCTCTTGTAACCGAACTCGGGCTCTGCGGCGATCGCGGCGTCGGAGAAGAAATCGCGGATACGTTGGTAGTCGGATGACTGGGAGGAAGGTCAACGAACATGGTATTTTTTGAACTAGGTTCAAGATATTAAAAAAAAAAAAAGGGAAAAGGGAGGAAGAATAATGACCAGAGCAAGTTGAATAATTTCCACAATGGCTCCGATAAAGCGGCATGATAGTGAATGTGGGGAAGAGCTCACCATCTTTGAACAAGCTTAAGTGCCAAGGAGTAGTGGGGTTAATACCGTTGCTACTTTTATGTGGTTACCTAGTGGCCCGGCAAGATTGGATCGGTGTTATGTTGTTGCGAATAGAGCAGACGCCCACGAGACGGGACGGCGGAGTTAACTTAGTAGGTGGTCCATGCGTACCTATCATGATTGGCCAATAAATCTACGCATCGATTAGCCAATCAAAGCCAAGCCTGTGCCGGTTTTGGACCCCGCTGAAATTTATCAATTCTGGTGCGCAACGGCAATGAAGCTCTAGAGAAATCGACCAAATCGAGCATCGACAATTAGAATAGGCTGCTGTTTCCCCAGCCATTGGTCACCATGGCTTCCGCAGTCCAGCCGCTGCGGCTATGCCTGCGCACTTTCAGGCAAGCCCCAGTGCTTCGCAACGCCGCCCCGCGGGTATATGCTGCGAGAAAGGCATTCTCCACGACACCCACACCATGGCGTCCCGCAGCCAAGAAAGACGAGATTGACGAGCTGGAAGACGACGAGGAGGATGAAGGCGATGAGGCGGGACTATTCGACGAGGGAGACATATACCAGATGCAGGAGGCGTTGCGCAAATCCGGGACGGGGCGAGACAGCGAGGTAGAATTCTCAACGAAAATCCAGGAACAGTCTATAGGACGTTCCGCGGATCTCGTCTCTCTTATGCAGAGACAAACAACCGTTTTAAGGTCCCGTTCATTCTGGAACGATGAAGAGGAGGACCCCGACATGATCACTGACGAGCTGAACGAGGACGAGTTTGACGAGGATGATATCATGAGCATGGCCCACGGGAAACTCGAGGAGTTCCGAGAGTACAGAGAATATGCCCGCATTGCCGCCTGGGAGATACCCTTGCTCTCAAGTGAGTACCCAATTGCTATCTTCATGGACCTACTAACCAAGCCACTGCGAGCAGAACTAGCAAGACCATTCGAACCGCCTACGGCAGAGGAGCCCCTACGATTCCGTTTCACGAGCTACATGGGAGAGTTCCACCCAGCTGAGAGCAAAGTCGTCGTCGAGTTCTCGCCGCAGGATATGCCGCTCAACGAGGCGCAGCAGCTCAAGCTGAAGAAACTACTGGGCGCGCGGTACAACCCCGACATGGACATCGCTAGGATGAGCTGCGAACAGTTTGAGCACCAGGCACAAAATAAGCGATATCTTGGTGACCTGGTTAACAAGCTAATCGCGAGCGCGCAGGTACGTCGCACCATAGAAATTTCTATTAACCCTCAAACGCAACATGAGTAATCTCTCTATATCTAATTGCTCTCGGTTGCTGACAAGAATATCTTCGTCGCGTAGGACCCGACGGACATGTTCGAGGACGTCCCACTGGACACGAGACACCACAAGACACGGCCCAAGCCCAAGTTTCCGCCCGAGTGGCGCATGACGGAGGAGCGGCGGAAATTCCTCGAAGAGACGCGGAAAGCGGCCCTGCTGCTGGACCAGACAAAGGAGGAGACCGGAAAGCTGGTCGACGGCGCCGAGAAGATCCAGAAGTACTTCGATGAGGCCGCCGAGCAGGAGATGCTTCCCGAACGCGTCACTTCCCGCCTGGAGAGGCAGTTGCCTACTCCAAATCAAAGACGAAATCAAAATCACTTCAGAATATGAAAAAAGAGAGAGAGGGGGGGGAAGGGAAAATAGACGGGATTGGGGTGGGGGGAGGTTGGCGGTGGAAGGAAATGTAACAACACCACGCCATGTAGACAACTATACCTACTCGATAGGAGCTCCTCGGCTCAGCTTGAGGGAGCAGGCGAGATGAGATGAGATGAGATGAGCTGTATGTGTATAAAATATAACGACGGCATTGCATATAACTTTGGACTACCTTAGGTACTGACAGTACTTCGAGAATGTCACATGTTAGAGCTTCAAACATGATACCAAGGAATTTCTTGTGTCTCTCCTAATTATGAATCGTGGCATCGTATCTCCTCGTCGAGTTTCCGAAATTACCCAATTACTTACTACTAGGTATCTCAGAGGCCCAACCCCGTTACATGCGGTCTCATCCCGCCTTGTGCCAGACAGTTCTCTTGTATCTTTAGGATGTTGATTCTACTACGTGGAGAGTGGAAAGTGAGGATGGGGAAGGGACATTATCAACAGGTAGGCAGCTTCTGCTAATAAGTGACAGCTGCCGCAGCCTACGCTGCTAGGCACATGTATATACCTGCCTCTTGCCTGGCTACTTCCACAGTACGGATTACGGCTAGGTACTTCTACATAATCTGAAGTGCACCAACTGAAGCTGAAGTTGCTTCGAACCTCTGCGTAATTATGATTGGTTTCTGTGGGGGTGATTCTGAGATGTTACGTACGATGCACCAATAAAATCATGCGAAATTGGAGCAAACTTTGGAGCGAAGGCTGGTTAATGGAGCCTGTTTGGATCTATTGGTTGCATTGAATTCGATATGGTCCGTGTAGCCATCAAGGTCCGCAGCCTAGCTTTTCTGCCGTGTTTGCCTCGCCGACCGCCCTGGTTCTGCCATTCTCCACCGCCACAGGGGGCCCCACCACCAGGAATCATAAAAGGCTGTCCTCGCTCCCCTCGGTTTGGAATTTTCTTTTCCTTTCTTCTTTAGCTCTCTTTGCCTTTTGGCTTAGATCAAGTGTAGTATCTGTTCTTTTCAGTTTAATCTCTGAAAGAGTCCTACTTGGACTCAATCGTGATTATTCTAATTTTTGTTTGCCCGGGAACGCGTCCTCTGTGCTTGCGCATGACCGCTCCCACCGTGTCCCTGGTATTACACTGCCTCCAGGCGACGCGAACATTCTGTCTTTTCGTTGCAGTCTCTAGCTTGCCTAGGGATGCGAGGAAGAGCCTTTCTTTCCGCTTGATCTTGTAGACTACGTAGTTACAGAATACTGTAGTTATAGATTATAAGTCTGTAAATTTGATCATTATGATGAATTTGGTCGCCAATGTTTCTCCAAGCGGGTCGCGTTTGTCGATTCATCTTAGGTGGCAGTCGGGTTGTTTGGCACCCAAGCGACAGCACAATGTATATGGTGACGAGCAACTGACCTAGCGAGATGTTATCGAAAGCTGTAGGCATCAAATAAAGAAGAAATGTCCCTCCCATCTTCCACACCATCTACGTGACCCTTCCATCTTGACAGGACCTCGAGCATCTAAACTGCCCCTCATCATCACTGAAAACTCTGATCAGCCCAATCCAGCATCAAGATGGCGAGCGACAACGCCTCCGCTATGATCGACCCTTCCATTTTCGAGTACCTACAGGCCCACGGCGCAGAGGAAATCGAGGTCGGCGATAAACTACACCAGCTAACTGCTGTCCTGAACCGCCACATCTCTACCTGTCAGGGCCTTCTCAGCCGCATCCATTCGACACCGAGCCAGAAGCGTGTGTATTTCCTACCTGGCAGACCTCGCATTATTTCTCATTGCTGACCCGAGCGGGGATACCAGTGCCGCCGTTGCTCAAACAGGTCGAGGAGACCGGCATCAAGCCCGAGATCGCGGGCGTAGGCGAGCTAGCCCAGTTCACGTCCAACTACCCATACTACAAGTATGAAATTCACTCTTTTTTCACGTCTTTATCAACCTAATTCTAGACCGGGCTGGCTGACCTGGGGAGAAAAAAAAAAGATACAACCACCGATGGAGCCGTAGCGTACAGAACGTGGTCGCCACCCTGCTCTTGACGGCCTGGCTGGGCGGCCTGGGAACCGAGACTCGCGCGGGCGAACTCGGACGTCTCCTCACCATCGAGGAAGTCGGAGAAATCCTGAAGGGTATGTTTATATTAATCGCTAATCTTTTTTTCTTATTATCCTCTCTACCTCGTATATACTCCACACACACACACGTGTATATAAATTTATTTGTATATAACCTGCGATCGCTAACTAACTACCTACCTACCGCGCAGTACCCGTCAACCTCAAGGACCGGGACGCCTTCCACGTCACCATCGAGGAGTACCTCCTGGCGCTGACGGACATCACGGAGGAGCTCAGCCGGCTGGCGATGAACTCGGTGACGCTCGGCGACGTGGGCCTGACGGTGCGCATCAGCGGCTTCGTCAAGGACCTGTTCGCCGGCTTCCAGCTGCTCAACCTCAAGAACGACATTGTGCGCAAGCGCGTCGACGCCGTCAAGTACCACGTCAAGAAGGTCGAGGACGTCATCTACGACCTGTCGCTGCGGAACCTGATCCCCCAAGGCTGATGAGAAAAGAGGACATTGGAAGAGAGAGAGAGAGAGAGAGAGGTAGTTATTGCAGATGCGTTGGGGGCTTGCTTGCTTGCTAGGTATCTTGTCGGGTAAAAAAGGGCGCGTGCAAACTCGTTCAGTAGGTATCAAGCGTACCAGGTATACGGAATCAACACGAAAAAACAATCCATTTCCCACAGTAAACTTCTATAAGCCGCTAAAGTAGTTTCCTGTGTGTGGTAGGTCACTATCAGGTGTTACTCTATACCGCATTGTAGAACGGCGTTGTGTTATCGGTATCGATAGCTTATCGGCCTTAGCGCGTTCGTGACGTGACTTGTCAGGTATGCAGCAATTGAAGTTATTTGCAATTAATAAGGTTCATGGGAGACCTGCCTTGCTCAACGCCGAGAAAGGCTGCTTGATATCATCCACTTTCTTCTGGTACCCGCGCACCTTATTGCCATCCACGTTCGTTTTGCCAGTTAATTCTAAATTTCTACCATATTCTCATAGTGTCGTTGTATGCATTTTCCTAGATTCTGGCCATCTTGCTTTTTTTCTTCCTCTTCTTTCTGTGCTGTAGTTGCCCGACACCGAGTCTTTGTCGCAATAGTTTCCATCCGACCACACTGCGCGACCCTCGCCCCTCCCTGTACGGCTAATCACCCCACGAGCGACCTAATATCCCCCTCTCAATAATGCCTCTGGTCGATCCTGTGACCATGTCGCCGCCTGCTGGGAAGGCGGGCGCGGCACAGGCGGTGAAGGCCAAAGACGCCGAGGCGCCCACCCAGCCGGTCCAGACGCTGTCGTCGTCGCAAGCCCAAGTCCTCCGCCATATCCACCCGGCCCTGCTCGCCGTCCTGTTCTTCATACGCTTCCGCGCTCTGGTGGCCGACCCTGTGGCGGAGATGTGGAATGCGCTTCCCGCGGTCTGGGCCATACAGGCGGCATTTGCGATAGTGTGCCTGCCGGCGGTGGGCTCGCAGACGGCGAGGCCGGCGAAGAAGCCGCGGCCGGGCGAGAAGAAGAAGCCCGGGTCGGACAGTACGGGGCCGAATATCTCTGTGGTGCGTTTCTGCGTGGTTATCCCCGATCCCTTTGTCGTAGCTGTAACTGACGGGATATGTCCAGACTACCCTCGTAGCCTCCGTGCTGTCCGTCATCTCGGCCGGGGCCTTGCACGTAGCGTTTGTGCTCTTCGGGGCCCCCTTCTTGACCCATCTCCCGCACACGTTCCTCTGCTCTCTCCACCTCGCCCTCCTCGGGCTGTTCCCGCTCTTCTATACCCGCGGCGTGTCGAACAAGGAGTGGCTCGAGATCCTGGGCGCCAGGGCCCCCTTCGACGAGGCGTTCGGCGGCATGGTGGGAGCTTGCGTTGGGGCGTGGCTCGGGGCCGTGCCGATCCCCCTGGACTGGGATCGCGAGTGGCAGAAGTGGCCCGTCACGATATTATGCGGAATATACGCTGGATACCTTGTTGGGAAGCTGGTCGGCGGCACGGTGGCCTTTGGGAAGAGATTTGGTTCATGATGGCATGGCTCGCAAAACAGGCCAATTGGCCGTGTACAAAGCCATTCATTTGGGGTTTGCCTCGGTAGCATGGAGTAACCTGTCCGGTAGCCTGTTTCAGGAATGTCGCTATACCGAGATAAAGCCAAACTTGCTTATACTATGAACAATTTCAATATGAGAATCGAACATCATTTTCCATACTAGGAGTGAAAATCGTGTCACCTCTTTGTAGCCTACCCTTTTACTCATCGTGGAATGGAAAGAGAAATGGAAAAAAAAGTATGCCTTATGAGGATAATGATATTAGCTCTAACAACAATCTCATCTTTAGGAGCAAGGACACCAGATGTTATATGAAAACTGGTCTAAGTGCATTCCTTATAGCGACGTTAGCTGGTTACTATCTAGTCAATACCAATCCCTCTCTCACTCTCACTGTCGGTAACAACATCCAACGAACTGTCTACCGCCTAGTAAGTGAAGTCGGCATTTCTCGCTATACTTACCAGCTTACCAGATGCCCTGCTTGTTCCTTTAAGTAACCTGCCATAGTCAAGAAACACGAGGCAGACCATACGGGACTACATGTGAGTTACGACAGAGAGACCACAAAAGGTCAGTATCTCGTTTCTCTAGAGCCTTCGTTACCACAAGAATGAGAAACACGTATGTTTTCATGGCACTCGAGCTACTGTCGACACAGCAGCACCATCACCACCACGTCCTTGCTACTTCCTCCATCCCATCTGTTTGACCCCAGCTCCTTACAAATCCCAAAATAACACACCGCGTCTCCTACTCCTTCACCCAAGTAAACATCAAGCAGTGGTTCCTGACATCTTTCTCAGACCTCTTTTCTCTAACATCGACATAATAAGCTACCCTATTCTGCGTAGGCCAAAACATATCCTACACATCCAGGTCAGTACTTCAACGTGTATACCGTCCCATCTCTCGTTGTCCCTCCCTCGTCAAATAATTTCACTTTCCCCTCAAGAAATCCATGTCACTCAACGCTTACCCAGATCGAAGCTCTAGGGACTGTCCTAAGGCTTGTACCTCGTCCCTGGTAGCTTGGTAGCTTAAGTATCGTGACTTACTTACTACATCCCTTCCTGTACATTCCACCCACCCGTCCCACGTACTTCAAGTTCTGTCTTCTTTCACACAAGTACACCATCACTAAGTACGTATTTCTATACAGACGCGAAGTTTCTCAACATCATAATAAGTTGTAAGGCTACATCCATCCCCCTCTCTTCTTCACAGCACTACGTTGGATCATCTACACTAGACCATTTCCTGTCGTCTACCTCTGCGGTGTATTGCCCATCCATCCATCTTCATCTACGCGATCGTCTACAGCACTGCATCCATCAACAACACCTGGTGTCAAGACCTGCCATTATTTTACCTACCTACACCATCCTCAAGATCCTCCTCCGTACTTTCCTCACCACTGACCCATTGTCACCTACACCAAGGACAAGTACCATCCTACTCTCTGTCAAGTACAAACAGGTACAACAATTCCAGCTTTCCCATCAAGTCCACCTCTTTGCAATTATTTTCCCGCATCCTCGTCCTTCCCTCTTCACCTCACCTCTACCTCCAAAAGTCTACATCACTAAGACAGATCTATACCTACAGACTCGACACATCTTCTACGATATCTCCTCCCGAGACTCCCATCAAGATGCCTATGACGTGGAACGAGAAGTCCGAGCGTGACCTTATGGCCGCGATGCTCATGACGGCCTCGGGCTCCGACCTGGGCAAATTCAAGCCCTCCTGGGGCGCAGTTGTCGCGAAGATGGCCATCATGGGCTACGACACCAACGCGAGCTCCATCAGGTGAGTTTTCCTTCTTTTCTATTTATTGCAACTGATTACTACTCCCTTCCTCACTTCCCAGCCATTCGACGATTTTCTAGCTTTCTCCCTCTATCCTTCTCTCCTTCCCTTTTTTTTTATTTTTATTTTTTATTTTATTTTTTTGTTTCCCACCTCAGCGAACACCTTCAAGTCACGCCGACAAGTTTGAAGATCCTACTAACATTTCCCGTCTTTCCCCTCATAAGCCAGCGCTGGTCAAAGGTCATGGTGCGCGACCTGAAGAAGCACCACCCCAACCTGTTCGACGAGAGCGCCCAGTCCCCGTCCCCGGCCAAGCCTGAAGCTACTGCTGCTGCTGCTGCTGCTGCTGCTGCTCTCACCACCCCCAACGGCAAGAAGCGAGGTCGCGGTCGCCCTCCCAAGGTTCCGAAGAACGACGTCAACAACCAGGACCTCGTCGACGAGGCGGACGACGGCGACGTCGATTCCGAGAACGACCGCAAGCCGGCTAAGATGGCTAAGCTCGAGCCCGAGCCCCAGAACGACGACAATGACGGGCTGGTCTAGATATAGATCTAGGCAGGCTTCCCCCCTTACCAATTCTGATCTGTCTATACTCTTGCGATCTGATGGTACTCTTGATGTCTGGACTGATATTGTAGTCGAGAATCACCATTTTGTGCTGGAAGCACCTGATCAAGGACTATAGATTGTTGATGGACTCGGGGGCCAGAAGATTCATATTCGTGCTTTTCACTTGGTAGCTTAGGTCATCGGACAGGGAAATCTCCCCTCAAAACATGTTGCGTTGTATTCACGGAGGCGAAAATGCGTTGGCCTTTTCACTTAAGGTAGTCCATGATAAGTTGATAGCTGCTCACCACGAACAAACTGACATTGTCTGCACAAGCTGCATGTTGTCTCCTTACCTCAGTGATCCGCCGGGCTCTGGTTATAAAATATCAATGATCTATCTATAGTGACCGTCTCACCAGAGGTGAACAGATCGCGTTAATTCCGAGCCCCCTCCTCCCAGCTCATAAAGAACACCAAACCAGACATTCCAGGATACTAAGGTTGTATATAGGTAGGTATACAATATAATAAGAGTTTCATATAACTTTCTAACTAAACGCTACGATTATTTCAAAAAATAGCTGAGTAGGCACACACCAGTTTACAGTCCATTAAGCTAAGATAGTGTAATATGTTTCCAAAACCCCCTGATCTCATACACACACACGCACACACACATATATATATATCGTTTCCCTCGCATGGAGCAAAAACAAACCCAGCGCCAGATTCAGTAGGGTTCATTTCTCATTAATATTACGACCTTCCTTCTCTTTTCCTCACCCCCCAATACTTTACTTTTGTCTTCACTCCCTCAGCTCCTCCCGTACCCGCCTCCGCGGCGACCCGTGCTTCAGCCAAGCCGCCGTCGAGACGACCGCCAGGAGGAGGTGGAAGAGCAGCATCTCGATGCCGAACCTGGCGCTCTTCGCCATGGACCTCGCGACCGACGACGAATGCGCCCTGCCCCCTATTCTTCTTTTAGTGCTATTACCACCACCGCCACCACCGCTACTACTACTACTACTACTACTACTACTACTACTACTACTACTATTACCACTCCTCCTCTTCTCCAACCTCTCGCCCTCTCCCCCGCCCAAGCGCTCGCACACCTCGCGGAACAGCGCCGGGTCATCCGTGATAACGCCCGCGAGCCGGTTTCGTACACACCACTGCATCCAGTCCTCGTCGTTGACGGTCCAGGCGTGCACGGGGACGCCGCGCGCCCGCACTGCATAAAAGGGGAAGTCAGTAAATGCTACACTTGGGCCGATTTTAACCCCGTGAAACATGCTGTCTCGTGAGCAAAAACTAAAAAAAACTAAAAAAAACTCATACAACAAGCCAGAACAGGCAGGTTTTTTTTGGGGGGGTTTTTTTTAAACTCATGAGACAGGTTATAAGGGACAATAAAATAAAATAAAAATCCTCCAAAAATTAGGCTTACTGTCGCGCAGGAAGGCCGGCCCCCCCGCCACCGGCGACGCGAGCGCGTACTGCAGCAGGCTGACCGAGAGCCCGGGGATCCGGTCCACGAGCTCGCGCGCGTACGCCGTCGAGTGCCCCACGTGCGTGATGCGGTGGCCCGGGAGGTATTTCTGGCAGAGCCGGATGTACTTTGCCTGTCGAGACAAGTTAATTTCTACTTCTTTTTTCTTTTCCCTGTGGGCACTGGTCTCTTCTCTGCTGGTGACGGGGAGGGGTTGGGGAGAGAAAAGGAGGGAGGGGGGGAGATACCACTCGTCCTTGAGAAAAAGGAGGAAGATGGTACTTACATTCCAGCAACACGGCGTTATCCTCTCGCTCCACGGCCTCTGCGTCGCCGGCACCGAAGCGATAGTCTCCGCCGTCCGTCGCACCAGTTCCTCGGCGTCGTCGTGTATCTGATGCGTCCAGTTAGATATATATATATATATATATATTAACTCGGGGGGTTCTGGTCTTTTTTCTTCCCCTCTCCTGCTTTCCCTCCCCCGCCCTCTTTTTGAAATTTCTTTTTTAAACCCCCTAAAATTACCCAAAGGAAGGGTCTTGGGTTCTTGGGGCTGGGCTCTTGGGGCTGGGATGGGATGAAAAAGACTCACCTTGATATCCAGCATGAGCCAGACGTGCGCCCTCCCGGGCTCGTCGAGCCACTCGAGCAGGTCGCGCAGCCGCGGCATCGGCTGCGGGGGCTCGCGCGTCGTCCGCAGCGCCCGCAGGGACGCCCAGTCGCGGTCGCGCACGCGCACGCCCTTCAGCCCGAAGCAGCGCCCCAGCGTCTCGTCGTGCGACAGGACCACGACGCCGTCGCGCGACAGGTGCAGGTCCGTCTCGAGGGCCGCGGCCGGGGCCCCGGCTCCGGCTCCGGCTCTGGTAGAGTCCTCGTCGTCGTCGCCGTCATCGACCGCCGCGCGGAACGCGAGCATCGTGTTCTCCGGGGCGCGCGCCTTGTAGCCGCGGTGGGCGATGGCTTGCGGGAGCGGCGGCATGGGAGCTGTTTTGCTGTTAGGTGGATGGTTTTAGGTTTTTGGTTTTGCTTCTTAAACTATAAGGCTACCTATGCTTTTGACTGGGTGTGTTGTGTATAGATATATAAAGAAAGAAAGATGGCGACGAGACAGAGAGAAAGAAAAAGGGAGTATTTTCCCTCTGCTGGGCTGGGTTTGATGATATGGAGGTAGCTTAGGATGGTTGTAAGTGGTAGTATAGGATTCCTCCGGAGGCCGGTACGTAAGGTTAGGTTACTATACTTGGCAACGAAGGACCCGGTGTTTAACTCGGTAACTCCATTGCATTTCTTGTGCGAGGCCAACTAATAGAGAGCAACTAGCCTCGACGTAATTCGTTCAATACGTGTAATATACGATGTGTGATTGGGCAATTCGAGCAAAAAAAAGGGGGAAGGGGGGGAAAGATGGCCGGGTTTAAGTCGTATTGACTCTTATATGAAGTCGTAATCTCACTCACCTCGTTCGACTACCCCCTTACCCATCACAGCTCTATCACTATCACCATCATTACTATCGGTGCCAAGCAATGGCCTCTGCTCGTCGGCCATGACACGCTCTTCGGCGGCGGCAGAATATCAGCTCGAGGGTTGTGGGGACGACCGTGGCCGTGATCTCGGAATCTTAAATTCTTATTATAACCCCGGCAAGTCCGGAGTCAAATCAAGCCCGGCGCGGGGTGGAGCTCAGGTGTATATATATATATATCTCTCTCGGACCCTCCCCGTTCTTATCGCATCGTAGCTTATCGTAGATTAAAAAAGATAGGTAAGGTAGGCAAGGTAGGTCCTGGGCTGTGTATGGCTTCTAGTAGGAGTCTGGATTCGATAGAGAGCGGGGGTACGCGTGATCGTAATCGATCATGCATATACGGTCGACGGAAAAAAAAAAGGGGGGGGGAAGAAACAAAATGCGATCACGGCGCAACAACCATTCCGCTCAGCTTAGGGCTTTCTTTTGTTCTCTGCACGACTCCCAGGTAGGTAGGTAGAAGGCGACAAAGGTCGGGGATAAGGAGAGACTAGTCCGTCCGATAATGATAGATTCGAGGATACGAGGGACACGTTTTACTAAAAAAAAAAACCCAAAATTCATCCGGGGTTTGGCCTTTCGGTCCCGTTTTTCGAATGTAACGATGATGTAGGTATAGGTATGCAGTGCAACCCGGGCGTATAAGCTAATGTAATGTGTAGTGTGTAATGCATATGTATAGTTGCGTTGGCAGACGTAGCTTTGCTGCAGGTCCTATATAGGAAGAATGAAAAGGAATAAAAAAAGAAAAAGAAAAAGAAAAAGAGACGGACACGGACTCCGCGGGTTGGGATTTCCATCTTCAGTGGGTGGGTTCATGCAAGCAGATCTTCTCATGTCCCCGTGATGGTCCAGCCATTCCAGTCTCTTGTCTTGTCTAGTGTAAAACTACCGCAAAACGCCCTCCTTTGGATCGTTCCCCTTCCCCTCCCTTTTCCCCTTTTTCTCTTTCCCATTTGAGATATTAAATCAAACTATTGCCAGAAAATAAAGGGAAAGAAAATGTCACAGATCAGACCACGTGGGGGTAGGTCTTGTTGTTTCGAAAAGGAGTGAATCCTAGATTCCTAAGGTTACATATCTATGGATCAGGGCGGCTACATGTGGGACAAGCAATTGTGATGATGGGGGGGATTTTTTTCCCTCTCCGGCTTACCGGACATCCGAAGAGGGTTTTTACGGAGTTAGTGAAACCAGGGTTTGGGAGTTTATGTAAGTTTATTCTATACCATTCACCAATTGTCTCGGCATTTTTACAGTCTCCGCCGCAAGATAAATTTATTCCAGTCCTTTGGTGTAGGCAAATGGATCTGGGATAGCCGGCGGGGTCGACAGGGACTTGGCGATATCTCTTGTTTCAATCGGCCAAGGCAGCGTGGGTACGTGCGTAGACGTGGGTTGTCTTGTATAAGGTAGGTAGTTTTTACAACAAAAATAAAGAGATCTACGTATGAACTAGTAAATGAAGAGAACTTGAATTAAACCCTGTGCGCGTCAACGTCCCACGTAGAGGTAACCCAAGAACATGTAGATAATATAAAGCTATGTCATATATTTAAATATACCAAAGATATTTTTGCAATCAAATCCCTGTTTGGTATCTACACATGAGCCCTGACTTTAAATTTCCTTCCTTGTTTCTTTCCTTCCGTAGCCATATTCCATCGCAAGCCCGTAATTTCTCTCGTACAGGGTGTAGGAATACACAAGAGAGACAGCCGCAAGCAGTCAGCCGTGTTTGATCGGGGCGGTTAGTTGCCCATTGTCATCCGAAGGATATAAAATAAAACTAAAATAAATAAATAAAAACCAAGCAACCAAGATCATCGACGGCTAGTATGAAGATGGGGAAAAAAAATCGATCTCAGGAAGCTTATATGACCCCTGAGAAAAGAACAGCGTACGATGAGCAATATCAGAAATCATAAACCAACCCAGCTATCCGAAGAAGAAAACGATTGCTAAGCGGTTCCTCAATATATAGATCCGAAAAAGGGATACCATCCCCTTCGGACTACCATAGATCCAAAACAAAACATAGACAAGTTTGCGGTTGTTGAGAAACATGACCCGAAAAGAGAAATGGACCACTGGGATATACTGCAGTCTATAGATCATAACCCTAGATTCAGGTCTAGACCCTCCAATACCAAGGGGCCGTCGTGGCTAGAGCGAGGCTGCACGTACCCGTTCTGATAGTCCTCGCTGCCCACGCTCAGGTACATATCGCTCGGCGCGTGGTCGTCGCCCGAGCTCAGGCTGTCATCGCTGAGGCTCAGCACGCTCTGCGGCGGGGCCGGGTTTGCCGTGAGGTCGCCGATATTGAAACTCGACAGGTCCCACGAGTTGGGCGACCAGTCGCCAAAGTTGGCCGCCCCGCTCGTGGGCGTGTCTGCTATTGACAACCCGGGCCCGCCGTATATGGCGTCGTAGACGTTCACCTGCCCGCCGTCGATAGCCCCCAGCAGCGCCTCCCATTCCGCCACTGACACTCCGCTACCCGGGCCACCTTTGTTCATTTGGGTGGTGGGATACAATTGTGGCTGTTGCGACTGAGGTTGTGTCATGGGTTGTGTGGACGGTATCCGGGTTTGCGGAGGCGATGAGGGTTGGTTGACGGATGACGGATTATTCAGGGAGAGGTAATCGAGGTTAGGTTTCATTTTATTGGTTGGTGACATGCGCATCATCGTCTGCTGGATTTGGGATAATGAGAAACGATGGTCTCTACGAGGTGGTGGTGGTTGTTGTTCCGTGCTTGAGCTGTCAAAGGACGCTCGTGACTGCGAGCGATAGACCTCCGACCTGACGTTAGGCAGGTGTGGCATTGTCATGCGCCGCAACTTTTCTTGTTGCGACAGTAAATCTGTCTCACTCATACTCGCTCCGACATGTCGACCAAGGCCGGAGGGCGTTTTCTTCGGTTGACCTACCGATGGCGATTTTCTTGAAGGCGGAGCCGCCATCGTCGTATCCGGGCTCGATCGCATTGGTGTTAACTGAGATGGTTCGTCGTCCACAGTAATCAACATCAATGCAATTCGTTTCAAGTTGTAGGTTCCAGGAGCTTTCGCCTTTTGTAATATCTTGAGAACGGCATTGACCAGGCGTTCCGCATCCTTCATGAGCTTACTCTCATGCCTCAGGTCTAAGCTTTGGTAAAGAAGCGTCATTCCGCACAGAACGAGGACGTCGGTCTTGTTGAGACAGAACGAAAAAGACATGTTCCTCTCTTCCAGAAGTTCAATGATCTGCACAACATGTTTGCTGGATTCTCCAATGGTCATTAGCGAAGGTGCAGCCTTGGCTCCCAAGCTTGAGCCGACAGCTGGGCGGTGAATGAGAGTCCGGATATAGTATAATGCCAGAGCCTTTCAACGTCAGTGATACAAACGGCATGTGTCATAGTCGGATAACTTACCAGAAGTGGTGACCTGCTACCAGTAATGTCTGTTGAAGGCTTGTCCTGAACGAAGTTCAGTTTGAGATGAGTAGGAAGGTTCTCGTCCCATTCCGAAAGCTCCGCATCTAGAGCTGCAATCTGTTGCAATGACAATTCATGAGAGGTAGTGGCAGGGTAGTTCTTCTCCAACACCTTAGCAAGAATACGAGATACTCTAAATAGTGCTAGTGCACTCGAGAGTCTAGTGTGTTCTCCCGGCAAGGTTGGCTGAAATCCCTTCTCAGTAACGTACTCATCATCGGTATCCGATGGGTATTCTGTATGGATGTCGTCCTCTTTCAATAGTTTGGGGAGTCCCAATATGGCGGCAGAGAAGCTTTGCCAGTCAGCTTAGATTCAGAGCATTGCGAGTTAACACAGTCATGTGACTTACCAGTCGAGGGTATATAGTGTCCAGAAGACCCTCTTCCGCGTCTCGATTGTGAGAGCGCCAAAAGAGAATCGCTTTTGGCTTTGATGGAGGCCCAAGCGGTGAGACAACCCGGCTGCGACACCTTTGTAATGCTGAAGGCGCTTATAGTCCGCTCTAATGGTACAGTACATAAGAGCTAGTACGAGACACTGTAATGTGAACATTGTATTGTCCATGATAACAGCATCGAGTGCCTGTTGCCACACCGCTTCGCACGCCGCGATCTGCTCGATATCAGGCTGATCACTGGATAGAGCAGCAATACTAAAGACGAGGTAGAGCTGAGCGAGCTTATGGTTATTCTTCACCTTCTCCGAGTCCATGACAAATTCTTCATAGAGACGGAGGAAAGTCGGCTTGTGAAGGACCGGGAATAGCGGAGCCCATTCCTGGAAATAGACGTTGACACATCTGTCCGAGAACAACCGTGGCGGCACTCTCGAAGATTGAGGAGGAGGTTTGGTAACTAAGGGCTGACATCCTTGGATGTGAAGGAAAGCTTCAGGATTGAAATCAGAGCACGACTTTCCACTCTCCTGAATCTTTCGTTTGAAGGTCTCTGTAATGGTGTTAGAGGCCTTTCACAATAACTTCATGAGATAAGACTTACCGATGAACGCTCGCCCGCTTGAAGGCCCCATAAAGTATGAGTCAGAATTTTCCACGCCGAGGAGTAACGGTGAGGCTTGAACACGGAAGACGTCTTCTTTTGCGGATGAGCTTGAATCTCTCTTCGACTCTGTTGATTTGGGGCTTCCAGCTGATCCTCCATTCATCGGGCGGCGACCGTGCATTCTCGACAGCATGTCAATCTTCTCATCCTTCTCATCCAGCAGGTCCTTGAGTTCCCTAACTTCGGTCTCGAGTTGTCTCACTCTCTCTTCCAACGACTCTGTGTATCCTCGTGGGAAAGCACGCCGGCTCAATTTGTCACTTGTGCGGCATTCGAATCCAACGTTCGCGCATTGCGAACAGCACGGCCGTATTCCGTCACACCGAATCTTCTTGGATCTGCATCGATCGCAGGCTTGGGCTATCCGGCTTTGTGAGCTGGTGCCCACCTTGATCACCTTCATCGGAAGTATTCCGGGCATCTTGGCGGTAGCACGTCTGATGCAGTGCCTTCAACTCGACTTGGTCCGTCAAATCAGTTTCGTATCAAACGCGGCACCGTAAGTTAGGGTAGTAGTCGTATGGATTCTCAAATATGGCGGCCAACAGTAGGCATCGATTGCGATGGCCGGTCACTAATAATGGCGGTAACTGTTCATACTATTGTGGCGCACTGCGACAACACTATACACGATTCGCGATTGTTGTAAGAACCTTGTTGCCCCCTTTCTTATTTTTTTCTTATTCCGATGGTAGTAAGCCACGTGTCAGGTCGACCAATAATCGAAATTTTCCTGTGTATATCGGTAGTACAGTGGTGGCAGGTATGGTGTAGGACAGAGATCGTGGGGGAGAAGAGGCGAGCAGGTAGGTTGGTAGGTACGGAGTAAGGAAGAAACAAGGCGAAAGACGGTTGAGAGATCAGTGGTGGTGGAGAGGAAGAAAAGAAACGGAACCAGCATCGCCCGCTGTTCTCCAGAGGGTCTGCCTTAATCAGCGGGGCTCATCTATTGTCACCAATGGGGTATCCATGAGAAATCTGGGGTGGACAGGGGGGGCGAAGGGTGAGTGTCTGTGAGTATCTGTCTGAAGGATCACCAAGCAGCAGGGCCTGTCCCACACCCCATTCGCTAACATACCTAACTAACAAGACGCGTGCATCAAGCGTCGTCTAGTTGGTGAACTACGAGAATGGGATTCAGCAACTAAGTCACTTCAAGTTAGCAAGACAGCCCGGGTCAGCATACCCCATATGCCCTAGTCGACTAGGCAAGACTAAACATCCTTGACAGCCCTCACTATATCGTAAGATATGACCCCAAGAACTTTGGTTGACGCCCGGTTATTGGGTTGGGATCCAACTACCCCAGGTTTAATAGTTTGATAGCTTGATACGGGGTACATTCAGTGCAAGAGTCCATCACTTTCGAAGGCGATCGCCGACCCAGCTCTAGAAACTCGGCATTGGTTCACTATGTCATCAGTACCGTATATTATAGCGAGCGAGGGAGCCACACCCACACACAGAGGGAGAGAGATACCTATGACGTCCATTTCATAGGCAATTCAGGTACGGAAGTACTATGGCCTAGTTTCTAAGAACGGCCATACTTCAATACCGACTCTACGCCTAAGCGAATATCGAATTGGCAGGTTATGTTCAACATCTCTTCTATTTATTCCTGGCTCCTAAATCTCTTGGAAGTTTGCAGCGCTTGCCGCACTTGAGTCCTATCCTTACGACAACGAAGTGGGCCGACCTGGTAAGCTGCATATGCAGGCCGGCATGGGGGGATGAATTCATCGACATGTTATGAAAGGGGAATAGTCGAATGAAAAAGATTCGGAATCGCGGTAGTAGTCATTCAGACTACACGTCAAGGAGTAGTTGGTCACAAGACATCTGCAAGAACAGCACCAACAACCACGACGATGTCAGCGCCGCCTTTGGTAGGACAACGGGTTACTGGTGGCTCGGTTGTATTGTCGTCCATTAGGCATTGCTGTGTTTTGCCAACCTCATCAGTAAAGCAACTAGTTCCAAACGGACTAGTGACCATGGAACGACTTGATGGGTCAGCTGGTCTTCGTGGAGTTGCGTAATCGCATGCAGGATATGAGCTTGGCCTCTAATTAAGCTCTTATCCCACTCCGGTCTGCCTTCGGTCTCGATGATAATATTGGTAAGGAAAACGTGCGTCCCATCAAACGGGGAATTCCACAATTGCCTATGCAAGTAACGAGTGCCACCCATTTACTGGATTTGTCGACAGTCCCCCTAGGTCATTTGATGTAATGAAGAAGTATGTCGGGGTAATCCCTCTGAGCCCATTTGCGGAAGCCTTGGCCATTTGGGATAAATCAAACCAATACATGATCACGTTATCCCCTTTACAGGCTTTTCTTCGTACACTATGACTCGACGGTCGCCCCGAAAGCGCCTCTAGAACATCTAGGCGCCCAGAGTATAAAGCTCAGGGGTCCTATACCAGTAAGTATACTGGCGGTTTTAATCTTGATTGAAACTGTTTCCAAGACTACTCGGCTAACTTTTGCCATGAATAGCTTGCTGTAACATTCAATAGTAAGCCTCCCCCCATTTCACTGCGATGCTAGATGTGTAGTTCTAATAATCGGTTAAATACCTCGTGGGTAAATAGACAATGGGACGCAGGTGATTATATAGGTGAAGCAGCCCTAGAGACTCAACTGTCTGCAAGGCACCACTGCCGAACCTCGTGTGCAATCTGGCATTGGTTGGACTTCTCGGACCGAATCAAGGAGGTTGTATCACTCCCGATAAGATCCGGAGCATCACTTGAGCATGCGAACGTACCCGATGAATCTTAAGCACACTTATGAACTCTTTCGGGGGCTGAAAATTGTGCGATCTGATGTATGTTCGGATTCATTTCTAGATTCGCTTTCCCTGGCGCCTCTTTTTTTAGCGTGGCAACTCTCTGGGAACCCGGTGCAAGACTTAACGCTAAGCTTGTGTTTCGCCGCCGCTTCCGGTGAGCACGTGGCGCGTACACTCGTTTAGCTCCTATTTGCGAGGTAATATGGTCGAATGGCTACGTTCGCATCTTTGCTGCCACGATGTAGCTCCCACTAAAGGGTTTCACAAACGAGTCATCTTGTGTTACGGTATGGAGGCTGTTCAGCTAAAATCCTCATCCTCAATGGCTGCCCCAACGATGGCCTCCTCGTTTTGGGCATCTTCCATCGATTCAAGGTAAGACAGCACTGAGGCATCTGAGAATAACTCGGTTCTCTGTGGTGCGGTCAGCGTCAGTATCAGAGCCACTTAGGTTATCCAAATTCAGACGGATCGAATTACCTGATCATCCAACGCCTGCCGAGCTCTTTCCAACAAGTCGGCTTCAACTGCCCTCAAATGCGAGGCGGCCTGGAGGACTTCTACTCGCGCTAACCCTGGTATTGAATCATCTGGCTTATCAGTGGAGTTGACCTTGTCCAGCTGTTGCTCGATTATCTCTAACACAACGGTTACAGCCCGCAGTTGGAATATTTGTTGTAAAGCATGACCTTTGATGAGGTCATAGACTGAACTGGTACTGCTGGTAACATCGCTGTCTTGCCAGTACATCTTCAAATGCCGAGAGCCATCAGTCTCTTGTAGAACTTTGAAATCAAGCCCGTCTTCTTCGTTTAAGCACATCAGATAGACAAAAGGGGCAGACCAATTTGGTACATCACTCTCGCCGTCTTTTATCTCCAAAACCGGGGTCGCCCCGAAAGCATGAAGTTTGGCTTTTCCCAGAGGGTCGTCATCCATGGGTTCTAATGGTAAGATGATTTTCTTAGCAGTCAACTGAGGATTGATGAAGCCATAGCTGAATAGCATTTCTGCCGCCGACTTGTCTTGTCCATAGTTGATGGTAATCTCGCTGCCCTGAGATACCTTAGATCCTTTCTGCAGAAGAAGTGTTACCTCATCTTTACTGTTTTCTTCGAAGTAAGCCGTGGCCTCGCTCGAATGGTTCACCAAGTCGAGGCATGGGACCATCGACTCTCCCGACTTCGGCAGGCCCAGAGAGCGAGATCTATAGAGGGCATCCAATAATACCCAGTCCCGAACAGTAATCGTTTCATCGACCGAGAGAATATGGTGCCAATATGGAATCTCGGCAGATTTTGTTCGGATATCATCAAATTCTTTCGTTAATACGGAAAGCTTTGCGGCAACTGCTGACTATAGGTTGCATGGTTAAACTGTGACACCGGTCAAGCTTTGAAAGACAACTCACTTCAAGCGATGTGCCTGTCAAATGAGAAAGCTCTGACTCGGTCCACATTGTCGGGACCGGGACTTGTGCTGGTAAGAGACTAAAATACTGAGTCCATGGTGTCGCTGCTCCTTGCCCACCGGTATAGTCAGGAGACGAGAGTACAAGTTGTAGCAATAGAAACAAAAGAATGTCGCCTCTGGTAGACTACTCATGCTTTAGTACACGGGAAAATGACTGACTCATGCCATTCTCATATACACACTGACCTGTCGACCGGCAGCATCCAGAAGCTGTCTAAAGTCTTTATTCTCTCTGGCGTACACCTCGACACCTTCGGCCGAAAGAACAAGGTCCCTCGGAACCGTCAGAAGCGTCGGAATCTCGACGTTATCTCTTTCATTGATGAGGTCCTTCTCAGCGACTAGGCCATATCCCCGGCTATCGATGTCGGCGACTTTGACATCCACGAAAGCGACATCGTTCAAGACGCACCAAGCAGGTAGAGCATCCAAAGGGAAATGACCTCTTCGCATAGTGAATAGACTTTTCGACCTGTTTGAATACGGATATTGTTCTATTCGTCATTCGTCATTTTATTCAGTGCTCTTGATATGCGTGCGTATAAAACTGTGAATATTGGAGGTGCTTGCTCTACCCGCCTTCACTAAAAAAAAACGTTGTTGCGGCTGAAAATTGACTGCTCCGGGGGTTCTTTACAGTGCCGTCATAGTGGGTCTCAGCACCCCGAGCGTAGCCCGAGCCTTCCCTACCGCGCTCGCTATTCGCCCCTCTGCCCCTCGCCGCAAATTTAATGCATCTTACGATCATCCCACTTTACCCACTACCTTTCATGTATATATATCTTCGAAGACATCTCGCCTCTCCATATTTCGTTGTCCGCCTACGCTCGCAGAATTTCCTTTGCACGGGATCGTCTATCTAGAAACGTCACTCTTTTTTTCTTCTTTTTTTTTTTAATAATATAAAACGAAGAAGAAAATGCCGCGAGATCCCTTGATCGGCCTGGTAGGCAAGCCCTCGGCGGGCAAGAGCACGACGCTGAACAGCTTGACCGATGCGACGTCCAAAGTTGGTGGGTTGAGCCTGACCAGCAACACCTGTCGAGAAACACGAACGGCGCCGCTGATATATACATACATGGATTGTTGACGCATAGGAAACTTCCCGTACGCATGATCCCCAATCCCAGTGATAGTAGCCGATCAAAAGTGGTATAACTTACACTACGACTTGCCTCGCCGACGAACAAAAAATAAAGATTCACGACGATAGATCCCCAGCGCGCCATCGGCTACCTCCAGATAACGTGCGCCTGCGAGCGCTTCGGCGTCCAGGACCGGTGCAAACCCAACTACGGCTCGTGCCTCGACGGCCGGCGGTCCGTGCCGATCGAGCTGCTCGACGTCGCGGGCCTGGTGCCGGGAGCGCACGAGGGCAGGGGGCTGGGCAACAAGTTCCTCGACGACCTGCGGCACGCCGACGCGTTGGTCCACGTCGTCGACGCGAGCGGGCGGACGAACGCCGAGGGCGAGAACACGCGGGGCTACGACCCGTCGCAGGACATCGCCTGGCTGCGCAGCGAGATCGTCGCCTGGATCAAGGGCAACCTGTGGGAGAAGTGGGGGTCCATCCGCCGGCGGCACATGGCCATCAAGGCCACCGCCGTCGAGACCCTGCAGGCGCAGTTCTCGGGCTACGGGAGCACGGCGCCCGTGGTGGCGCGCACTCTCGACCGCCTCGGGCTCAAGGAGCCGCTCGAGAGCTGGAGCGAGGAGACGGTCGACCGCGTCGTCGCCGCCTTCACCGACGAGAAGTTCCCCACCATCATCGCGCTCAACAAGATCGACGACCCGGACGCCTACACGAACCTCATGAAGATCACCAAGATGCAGGACCCCAACATCGTCGTCGCCTGCTCCGCCAAGGCCGAGCTGTTCCTGCGCAAGATGGCCAAGCAGGGCTACATACGGTACACCGAGGGCACCGAGTTCGTCGACACGCGGGAGGACCTCATCGCCGACGGCGACCCGGACGGCGGCGGCCTCAAGGAGCTGGATGACAAGAACAAGGCCATAATTGAGGAGTACCGGGACATGATCCTGTTTCGGTACGGGTCTACGGGCATCGTCCAGGTGCTCTCCAAAGCCGCAGAGATACTAGGCCTGGTGCCGGTCTTCCCGGTGCGGAATGTGACGAATTTCGGCTCCGGGTCGGATAGCAAGGCCGTCTTTAGAGACTGCGTGCTCGTCAAGAAGAACACGACCGTCGGCGAGGTCGCACGCAAGGTCATGGGCGACGCGCCCATCGCCTACGTGGAAGGGGTTGGCAATGTCCGGGTCTCGGAGGACGCCATCGTGTCGGTAGGCAAGAACGATGTGAGCTTCCCCCCAAACCCCCCTTCACTAAACGACAGGTGCCATGGACCGACTGCTAACCACGCCAAACCAGATACTATCCTTTAAAGTAGGACGAGCGTAGTATATCTTGGACAGAATTCAATGTCTTGGGCGTGATAAGCCACTGTGAATAGGTGATTTTTTCGGTGATGTTTTTTCTTGATCAAGTTAGGTGCTTCAGCATGTACTACCAACCCAGACTTTAGATTTAGGATACATAACGGTCAGCTTCCTAGATAGACATCATCATATACTACTAACCATTCCGGAATTGCTTAAGAGAGTAAGGTAAGCCTGATGTGAAATTTTAGCTTCTTCGCGCCAGACGACGCTGTGAAATGGGAGAAGAGCTAGATACCAAATAACTTCTTGAGAGTCTGGCTGTTTATAACACCCTCGTCATCTTCAGACTTGAGAATTAGTTTGCGTAGCCTGTCACCTGAGAACATTCACTTATTATATTGCAGAAAAAGAGCAGGTAAAGTCTGTTGAAAGGGGTATCGAGATTCGTAATCATTAGGTCCAGATGTCTTAGCCAGAGATACAACTCGGGAATAGTCCGAATCGCAATCCGCGCCTTCCGGCCCTAAGCAGGCCATCTTCCAGAATCCTCATAACAACAAAGACAAGAAAAAGATAAGCAAATAAGAACCAAGCGCAAGAGGCTGGGGGGTTTCCAATGCAACAATCAAAGCGTAAGCCCACCGCCTCTTTTTTTCATCGTAAAAAAAAGCCCTGGTCTTTAGAACCCTTGAAGAAAGACAAAAATCATCGTTGCGGTCGAATTATAATAGAAGGGGTTGGTTTTCTATGAGGATGTTGTGTGAGGTGGCTGGGGGGATATGGCATGTTCGCCGAGAAGGCCCAGACCCCTGCCCACCGCGCATTGTACACCGAGGGTGGAAGAAGAAAAAAAGCCATTACTGCCGCATTCGTCGTTCGTAGCGGGCGCGCCCCACGGGAAAGTCCCAACAGGAAACATGATCCCTCTTGTTTCTTTTTTTTTTTGTGGTCCTTGTCTATGCCATTACGCCATTCCGAACGAAAGGCAGGTTCCCTCGCTTATGTTCCGTGTCTATGCGGAAGAAAAATAAAATAACCCCCAAAGTCGAGGTTTGTGGGTTGACGGAAAAGGAAGGATTTTGCTGGAGGGAGGGGCGAGGGATCCGCGCTTAGTATTTGAGGATAATGTATCTACAGTGACCGTGTTAGTAGAATGTAAGGTCTTGGTAGCGCATGTAGGAGAGGAAACGTACAGAGCGTGGATGATACCAGGGATGTAACCTAGGATCGTGAGAAGGAGGTTGATGCACAGGTCGGCGCCGCAGCCACGCTCCAGGAAGACACCTAGGGGCGGCAGGATGACGGCGAAGATGATCTTGCAGATGTCACTGTGGAAGCAGGTTTCTCGGTCAGCAAATATATCTAGTGGAACGGGGAACCAACGGCGCAAAGCGCAGTCGATATGAGAATATGTGTCTCCTTACCTTGCGGTGAAAGCCATTTTTGGTATGTATGAAGATTGCTGTTCTGTCTTTTAAAAGATTGGTTTGGTGTAGTGGTGGTGGTTGTTGGTACTGCGTCGATATTACGTAGAGAATTAACGGGACAGATAATGATTGGGGACCGGGAAGGGAATGAAAAGTAGAGGGGAGGGGGGTTGGTAGCTTAAATAAACACCCGTCCGGTTTGTGAGCTGGCGGCAGAAATAAAAAGAGAGAAAGGAAGAAAATTCAAAGTCGAGTCACAAGGTACCTGTTATGCATGCGTGTTTGTTACCAATTTGTCCAGTGTGTACATGTATAAGTTCTTGTCGAGCTTGCTGTGCCAGGAAATCTTGTTGGCTGGGCTGGCCGATGCGGGAGCTATGATGCAGTTCCAACGAAACAAGGCCCCCCGTCCGGCCCTGCGTCATACATTTCGCCTGCTTCGCATTGGATCAAGATTGGCTGACTCTCTTCCCCCTATGCCGGTTTCCGTTTGAATGGGGGCTTAGCTTAGTAACTTCGACGCTAGTGGTAGCTAGTGGATATACCTACATACATACAATTCTGAGTAGATGTATGCCTTATATTAGATATGCACAACTTTCCCTTTCCGTTCCATTGTCCCCGCTGTTATCGAGGGGAAAAGGCTGCTCTAGTTCAGATACCATAGCCATTGTCTGTCCAGGCAGTGTAGATGGATACGTGAGGTGCCTAGAGGTAGGTACGTCCATACATCAAGTACTTGTAATTGGAAGATGAACGTAACCAGCCCAGCCACATCAGATCGCATGGCAGATTACCGCCGCTAACCTACCTTTAGGTGAATGTAGTACCTAATCCGTAGAACATCTTCTAAAAACAAAAAGCTCCATATTCAAGCGCCGAGGTACTAGGTAGGCAATGACTTACATATTAATGGAAACGACGATCTAATGCCCAATCCCATGGCGCAATAGAAATTAGGTACTTGCCAGGTAGGTCACATGGAAGCCAGCAAGGTCAGACCATGTCGTGACGTCATCACTTGTGGCGCTTACACATCCATCCAATCTCTCCACTATAACTGTGGCTTGACGCATTAGAATGACCCCTAGACGGGGCTGAGTCTACAGCTGCTGCTGCTGCGCAGATGCCGAGATAGCCACATTTGCGCCAAACTCTCCGATTCTTCAGCCTTTTACCACCTGCCAACCTACTCTTGCCGAGTTGCCGAGTCTGCGGAACGCGTGGACGAGGGGATCTGTCTGGTCGGTTCTGGGATTTCCTAGATCCCTGCTCACCTGATGCCAAGACCAACCTGGCCTGTGTGGCATTATGTAAATGCGTTACCTTAACGTAGGTTGTGTGGCGCAGGTTTGGAGGTTTTGTGGAAGCTCGTCGACGTCGATGATCCGAATTTGTCTGAAGTTGCAGAATGTGCATTGCCCCAGAGTCGAATAGGGTAAAGGCTTTGTCCCACGGCCTCGACATTAAGTACGATCTTCTTATCGTTACCTACCTAATCAGCCTTATGAGACATCTTAAGTCTAAAGGGCCCACTTGAGCAGACTGGTTAGTATACCTACCTACCTACCTACCTATCTATACCTGTGTTACTTATACATGGTACCTCAAGAGTGTTTTAGATGCCTCACGATAGCAAACACAGAAGCAATAATAAGGATGGCAAAAGGAGTCACGACCGTCAGGCTTTAAGGGAGGAAGAAATAACTCAGAGGCAGCTCGAGGAGCTGGATGAACTAGTCACGCAGAGACATTATTGCTAGTGCGATAGGTGGCCGCTCATCTCCCGCATTCACCAGACCTTCGCTCACACTACATCTTTCAAACACTGAGAATGTGTTGCCACTTTCCCAGCACCACAAGATGAGAGATCGAATTGTGAGCGAGAGGATAGTCTTGGAACGAGAAGCTTTCATACGCTCTCTTGATCGACAGGCCATATGCAATTTGGCATCCTCTTATTGTGGGTTGTAAGATTTTCAAGACAAAACATGGCTCTTTCAATGTCTGCTTCTTCGTCGAGTTCGAACTTCCAACACGTGGGGAACAACCGGACAAGTGGGTTGTCCGTGTTCCGTTCCCGGGTCGAGTTCCATGGGTTGACGAGAAGATCGACTCCGAAGTCGCTACAATGAAGTACGTTCTGTCGCATTATCTGTTAAGCTGTCGCTGACCGTTTGTAGGTATGTCCGTAGAGAAACGACCATCCCCGTGCCAGAAATCATTGCTTTTTCTTACACTGCTGAGAGCCCAATTGGACATGGTTTCATCATCACAGAATATGTCGAAGGAACGACTCTGAATGCTCTCGGGTTTCGCATTGGAAGGAAATGGCAGAATCAAAACCGCCGCGACCCGAGTTCAGCTTTGGCCTCCATCTACGGCCAACTAGCAGACGTATACACCCAATTACGTGGTCTTGAATTTTCTAAGATCGGCGCACTTGGAATGCCAATGGCAGCAGACCAGGACATTACAGTCCGTCATCGACCATTGCCTATCGAGGCGCTCCTCCAGCATGTTGAAGGTCTTGATCCCACATGTTTCTTTCCAGAAAATAAGACATTTTCAACCTCTTGCGAATACGTTGCGGCGTCAGTCAAACTTGCCATGAATCTACTTCGGAAGACCCGAAATCCTGATATCGGTCCTGGTGAAGAAGATGCTCAAAACGATCTTTTCGCGTACTATACGTTCTGCAGGTACGTATCAGATAGTTGGACGAGAAAGAGCGGCAATTCGGGACCCTTTGTATTGATGCATGGAGACATGAGTCTACATGGAGATAACCTCATCTGGGACAAAGATCTCAATCTCCGCGCGGTCATCGATTGGGAATGGAGCTATACAGTTCCCATTCAATGCTTCATTCCGCCGGCGTGGCTCAATGGATTTTATCCCGAACCAATTCGTCACCTGAGCGGTAACGGTATGGCGGCCTACCAGATTGAGCTAATTTCCTTCTGTAATTATATGGCAGAACGTCGGCCTGGTTCACCCTTAGTTCGGGAATGGCGAAGCATTTTTAAAAATTCTCGGCATCTAATCGTACTAGCTTTACTCTATCCAGATACGATTATTGATGTCTATTGGTCCTTTCTCAACTTTAGGCTATATCCCCTCCAATATGGATCACTAGATCATATTATACGATATCGGGAAGAGAGTCAGCAACGACTACATCAGTTCTTCGAGGCAGAAGCTCCGGGGCGCCTGTTACAGACAAAACTCTCTGAACAGAAAGATTTCGACGACGAATATGAAACTTATCTCGAGAAGAATGGAGGAAAGACAAGGCTCTGCCAATGCGAGGGCTGCCGAGATGAGCAGGAGAACTTTGAAATCTCACAGGAACTTCCATTCCTGTCACAGGAGCTTGAGGATGAAGCTAATGCGACATCAACCAGTCTACGATCTAAAATACTTGATTCGTCTTTGGATACTTGATCATCGGACCTCTTTGCGTGGCTCCTGCGTCCCTTGTCCGGCTCAATGAGGGCATGCCGCACAAACCGGATCCCCTCGTCCCAGATGACCTTGCATAAAAGATTATCTCCTAATATTCCAGGCGTGGATAGGAAAGAGCGCTTCGCTTCGGTGACTGCGGACATTCCTGGCAGACTCTTAGCTTAGCTGGGTACGGTATGAAGAGCTTGAAATGGGGAAGTTCATTCGCCTGCCTTTTCGAGCTGAGGTCATGTGCGATGGCTTAGGCTCAGGATCGTACCACGTACCAAAAGTTATGCTGTTATCGCTGTTTCCATATACATAATCATGTGACGCGATGGGAATGAGACTTTACAGAAGGATGGCGAACTGGAGGACGGGTATCTTCTAAATCAACGCTGTGTCTGGTCTTCACGAAGGGCTTCCTTCATCGAGAAATTTGAAACCTATATCGTCCCCTTTCTACCTACCACCTTGAAACACTACCCTCCGTAAAGACTCTCCCTTAGTATGACCCTTTGCCCTTTGAAATGAACGCATATCCGGAACAGGACCTAGGCCGGCTGCACAGGTTGGAGCCACAGCAACACCGGCCCACTCACGAAGAAGGAAATTTGCAATGACAAGATTCATATTCTATATTGGGTTGTTATACTGACTATCTGCTGTACGTTTCACTAAGCAACTTCTTCTCACCTTTTCTAGGCGTAAACTAACTTCCAACCAGCAGTCGATACTTTGAATCTCTTCTAGGCATTTTTAACTGATATACGTCATTTACTGTATCTTTCTAGACCTACCTAGTATCCCGCACTTGATGATTCTTCGGATACCGCAATGTTAAACAATTACATGATCCGAAAGACTCAAGAACACGAGAATCCTCCACGACGCCGAGGATGGCAGAACTAAAAGCCTAGCGCCGCCTTGCTTTCATTCCGTCTTGCACGTTCATGCATTCTCCAAAACACTAAGACCTACCGTTTTTTTCTTGCCCCCCCTTTTTTCAGGTTCTTACATTAGAGTGAAGAAGATATTAAAAAATGTCATATTTTAAGCTTTCTTCGAAACGAGGCGTATTTAGGAAGAGCAAAATTGTGATGTCTTATTTGCAACGATCATGACTAACAAGATTTGCTACTTCAACACCGAACTATATACAAGGCAAAATGTCTAATAGTTAAGGGAGAAAGCCGGTTATAGAAAGAATGAATGGGCATGAAGTATGTTGAATCGAATAATATAAGCTTGCTCTCGGAAACGTCCCAAGCCAAATCTTTTCCCTCCCTCCAACCAACACTCGACTACGCCACTCAAAACCAGGGCCAAGGGCAGAGACGGTTCCCTCTTGCCGCACACCCACACTTCAAATCTGAACGCAGAGCCCATTGCATGGGTATAAGGCGAAGGTACCGCAGCCGACTAGATCATCATCAGTTAGCAGATCGTACACACTTAACCAAGATATATACGAGGGAGAGGGGGGGGGAGATGGGCTGGGGTCAAACGAACGCGATCCAACAGCGCACTGGGCCTCATGCAACCCGCACTGGTACCCACCAGAGCACCAGTCGCTGCCGTCGCTGCACTCGCACGCAGCGCGGCGGTTCAGCATGTCGCCGCCGCCGGCGCGCCGGACCACGCGACGGCTGTTGTTGTTCGGCGTGGTCCCCGTCTTGCCGGTGAGGATGAAGGCGCACAGGTCGCCAAAGACGTCGCCGCAGGCCTTCTCGAGGCCGGCGACGTCGGCGGAGGCGGGCGCGCCGATGGCCTCGAGGGCGTCGTCGAGGAACTGGGTCTGCGCCGCCGTCAGGTTCGCCGCGTGCGCGCTCTTGAAGTCGCCGACGCGCGCGAGCTCGCCGGGCGCGATGCTCTGCGCGTACATGGCCGCGTCGTGCATCTCGCTGGCGGCGGCGGCGGCGCCGAACGAGGCGAGGGCGAGGGCGATGATGGCTTTGAACTGCATCTTGAAGTAATGTAGGTGCTTTGACTTGGATGGTGACTTGTTGGTTGCGAGAGGCTTGAGTTTCGATGGATGCTGGTTGAGAGTTTTTGTCATCTGGTAGGGAGGCGTTGATGCTCTTTATACTTTCTGAGGGTCAATAGGGAGGCATGACATCTTGCTGGTCTTGCTACCGTTCACGTCCGCGTCCACGCCGCCAGAGGTCTTGAGACGTCGCGTATCTTTGCCCAACTACTCACAACGTCACCTGCATCGTCATCCACAGCCTTGAGCATCATATGGGTCGACTTGAGCGAGTAGGAAACTTCTTGCGAGGAGGCAACACGGAGAATTGCAGAGAGGACTTTTCCCGTCATTACGCTAGTATGGCACCGGGCATCTCAAGCCGCGATATGACTCTAAGAATGAAGCTCTGGTCTACAAGATCAAGAAAGGCAATGCATACACCGAGACAAAGTAGTATTCCATCCGTCCCAAAAGGCAATTATCACAAATAATAATGCCTGGCTGGGTAGGACGGCGATTACGTGATGTTCAAGCACAACTTATTGGGCTTCCGTTACAACATAGCCGTCGTCGCATCAGTTCCCGACTGGGGATTGGAGAAATAATTGAAAAAAGGAGAAAAGAAAATAACATGCGTGTTACACAATGCATATCGCAGGATTCAGCCTAACTGGTATCAGTCTGACTAACCTTGTCGCTTATTCTCACCATGTATCATGCGGGTCACCCAATATCACAACTGCAAACATCGATATATTGAACTTTAAAAATAGAATAGAATGCCGTTGATCTACTCCCACTAGAGTGATACTCGGGAGGATCCACACATATATATTTTAAAGACACGGCGAACCATTTTTCTCCTGATTGCTAGATCGCTGAATCTTTTGAGGTAAAGCGTGACGAAGATAAGATGCTTCTGGTGGCGGGAATGTAATGTATAATGGTGTCGAGAAGGTAGTATTAGAGCCGTTCAACTGTAAAAAGAGTCTCCAGTGATGTATCTCTAGTTAACTCATTGCGCAGCAACTATCGTACTACACATTCTCTTCAGGCACGTATCGTGATGGTTCAGTAATATAATAGTTCAGAGTTTCAAAAGCCGAACTACTACTACTATGGCCCACCCAGTCAAAAAAATCGCAAATTCTGATTATCATATGGAAGGTCTTGCAAGTGAGATAAGTTTAGAACACATTTCCCATATCCATGCAAAGGTACATACTATTAGGATTTACTTGGCGAAAGAGTTCGTACATATATTAACCCTGATATGGGCGGCCCTAAAACGGTATGCTCTTCTTTGTCACGGACATGCGGCCCATGCATTCTGATGTATATAGTACTATGATAGTGGGCCTGGAGAGTAGCTTTCCTCTCCAGCGCAACAACAAGTTATATCCGTACCCTTACGTTCTCGTCGTCTTCTGATACCTATTCATTTTCAAACCCCGAGGAGAGAAAAAGAGTTAAAGAGTTGCACATCGGTTTTTATTGTCTCCCTAAAACCTATTACGGTAGTATATTCCTGTATCACTCAATGTCGTAAGTTACACCTGCTAATACAATTATACACAAGTTCTCCACCAACTACGTCTAGCTACGTGCCCAGGATCTCAGACTTCGCAAGAAATTAACCAAATTGGCTATCACGAGGACTACGTACGGGTTATGATGCCGGATATCACCCTCATGCCAGGCAGGGACAGACTGTCGGGGTTTGCCTCGCCGCTTGTAGCAGTCTGTAGGAGCTGTGATATCATCAGCGCCCCTGGATGTCAATCGCATAGTTCTGCCTAGAAAGAAAGCCATCTAGGATCATAAGAGTAGACAAACATCTTCCAATATCGATGAGCTCGGTTAGAGATAGGTGGCGATCACCTACGCACGCTAGGGGTGATGTGAAAACCAATTCGGCAAATCGTGGAAGCCCGTCAACTCCTACCATGGCGAACATAGTCGCCGGATCTTGAAGGGTAGTATGTAAGAGGTACAAAATCGGCTTCTAACTCCCACCTATTTACATGAGATTTGAGTTCCCTGCAGTGGTTTTCGATTTGCAGCGTCACGAGATCCCTGGATCCTAGGAACCCACAGCAGGAGGCAGCGTATGGAATACGCGTATGTTTGCTAGATTTTTGTAGACCAAATGATCTGATTATAATATATATACAATTGACAGGAGGATAGCTATGCTAGACTCTTCGCCCCCCTTCTCCCCCCCCCCTTTTTTTTTGTTGCACCTAGGGATCTACTCGTGAGAATGTGTTGTTACCGTATCAAAGGAATTCGCTCATGTCAAGAGAACCAGATATTCTATATTTGAAAAGAAAAGAAAAGTGTATAATATTTGAAGGGTCAAATAACTGACTCTATAAAAATCGCATTTAACGTCTGGCTACCCGGAGTATAAATGAGCACCCGACTTCGAGAGTGAATGTTTGTACGTTAATTAGCTCCTAAAACGATGTCGCCGATAACTAGCAGCTGCGAGCCTGGTTCGCCAGCTGGCGTATTTGACTATACCTACCTACTAGACTTGAGGGAATTGTCATCAGAAGTCGAAGACTCTACGGTACGGATTTCTGGGACTTCTTGAATTTGCCGTGAGACTACGTACGTGACATGATAGCGAGCACAAGAAATTTGATACTTCACCACTTGCCAGACTTCCTACACAGTTCATTTCCCAGTCGGTAGGCAGGCTACTTCTAAATTCCAACGTAGGTATCTCGTAACTAATTGAATTGAGTCTTCAGCCCTGTTGCTGACGCCATGAGACACCAGACCTTACCTGTCCAGTAGACTATGAGGCGAAATTAGAGGAAACCTCACATTTCCTCGGGATAATTCTTGCACTCGGACACTATCCTCGCCTCTCCCCATTCAATATTTTTATAAAAAAAAATTCCACCTCAAAAGGGCATTTTAAAAATGGCTCCCCCCTCTCCCCTCCCCACGTACGTCTACAAGATCGTGCCATCCGCTCCCCCTTCCCCCCTTCCGGCCTCGTATCCGCTCTCGGAGCTGGACCAGAAGGACGGGTTCGTGCACCTGAGCACGGCGACGCAGGTTAGTTCTCGTTCCCCTTCCCGTTCTCGTCTAACCAAAATTTCTACCGTCTCCCCCCTCCCCCCCCCTCCAAGACCACTATAAAAATTTACCCTCCCCCTAAACAAAACCCCATAGATCCCTACGACAGCGGACCTCTTCTTCGGCTCGTCCGCGCGCCTCTGGGTCCTCAAGGTCCGGTTCGCGGACAAGTTCCACGCCGATACCACCTGGGAGGTCCCCGGGTGCCCGCACCTGTACGGCAACTTCGGGGCCGGCGACGTTGAGGGCGTGAGGGAGTTCTCGCGGCCCGGCGGCGACGCCGGCGGTGTTAGTGGGAGTTGGAAAGATGCGATCGCGGAGCAGGAGGGTGGGTGGTTGGTTTTCTAACGATAGGGAAAGAGAAAGGATGGGGTCGAAGGGGGGGGGGGGGTTTCAGGAGGAGGAAGACTAGAGGAAGGATAAGAGGTTCTCAGGTATTTTTCATCCATTTCGATTTAGGGGCGAGGGTGAGCCCTTATTTATAAGGCATCGTTTTATCGTCAACGCTTCAATGATGGAGAAGAGCGAGGGATTGGTCAAAGTAGAGAGCGGCGATCCAACATCCCCCGGGTAGAGATTCGAGATTCCGTTAGGTCCGTTAGTCCGTCAATGAACCGGGCTATGGTTTATCAATATATAAGAGGAACAGGAATTGAAAACTTGAATGACGGTATAAATCCCGTTGAGGCTGCTAGACTACACACACTTCAAGAGGCAACCACGAAGTGAAGAGCGTAGGGGCAGTTTGGAAATTACAGAAAATTAAGGGGATGTATTTCTGTCTGTAGCGTTCTGGTGATCAACCTAACCTAGTTGGCAAGAAAGGTATACCTAGAGTACAGCTTGGGCGTTGTACAGGGATCTGCCTGTCCCCCAAAGCCATATATTTCCCCCCTGATATTAGGATGTTATCAATCTCTCTTATGCATTCTCTTGTCGAGTGTGACATTCTCCTGGAGAAGTTTTTTTTGTGCTGCCGGTGCCCGGTGCCCGGGGCTCCTTGTCCGCCCGCCCCATACTAAACCAAACTCCACGCTGGAAATAAATCAGTATGAACGGATTGGGTTGCTAAAAGAATAGTAGTTCCCAATACGTATGCCGTGTCTCGTAATGATGGTTGCCCACGGTCTGCGCGTATGCCGCAAACTCTAAGATCCCGTCTCTTTCCCCAAATTCGTTCAATCTTTGTTGCCACGCCATTTCCCGAAGATTCTGTTCCTCCGCGATCCGTCTTCCAAACTCTCCTTAGAGCCTCTGAAATCGGAATTTGGCGTAAGGTAGTTCCCTTTGTTGAGTTCATCGATATGGTCGATGCTATCAGCTCCGTCTTTCGATAATCCTCCAATGCTGCCGTCATCATCAGGCTCCTTGATCTCTATGATATCGATGGCGCTGTCTATCGACGGCAATACTGACGATGCCGACGCATTCGGGTGTTGATTTAACTCATGGGTGATAAGGCCATGGCTGACTGTCCTTCTCTTGCGTTTCGATAGAAATGACTTCCTCGACCGATGGAACGTCTTGGAAGGGTCTATATCCTCGGTGGACATAGAATATCCCGGATCGACGATTGCATCTGGATGACGGAGAGAGGTGGTGCACGCGGCGAACGAGTCTGGGAAACCAGTGTCATAACCGCGGCTTGTGGGCCGACTGCTGCTCGTACTAGTTGAGATGGTCGACATGGTGGTGAGGCTGTCAGATGTCTTAGTTCTGTATAGACTTCTCTTGGAAGACATGCATCTGAAGAGGGGAAGAGCCATTATTTTCTTTTTAGGTGGGCGAGACGGCCTTGGGTACGTGGCTGATCACTGCGGCTCGTCCGCTACCTATGTTTAGGTACCCAAGGTTTGGTATGTGTGGTGGTGGCAGTGCTCTGAAGCTTTTCAGACGCGCCGAAACAAGGGGACGAATGCGAAACTTAAACGAGAGGGCGGCAGGATAAAGTTTGAAAATGCTTGAGCGCAAAAGTTTAGCAGAACAAAAGAAACGCAGAGGAAGCCATCTAGCACGATGCTTCCTCTCTAGCCTCGAGAGAATTGGGCATTGAGGGTATTTGGTACATATGTAGTACCTTTCCACTCGGAGGGGCCGGCGATGATCATTATTAGTCACCGAGACGAAGATTTGGATCATAATAAAGCACCAGACTAGACACCCAGGCCAACTTTGACGTGACCTCAGCTGGACGATGAGATTGAAATTGATTGGAGATTGGTCGTAGCTGGCTCCGCCCCTGATGACGAGGTTGAAGAAGAGAGAGGCCTGCTCACCTGAAAGCGGCCCGGGGCAAATGCCAAGAGCCAGCTAAGTTCGGTAATTCGGCTCGCTAGGGGAGTATCGTTTGTCTTGGCGAGGACCCGCGCGCCTAAGAAATGAACGGAGAACGGTGCCGTTTCCGGGGACGTGGAGATTGCCAGCTTCGCTCTGCTTCTCGAAGGATGAAAAGTGAAGAGATCGTGGAGACAGGAAAAGGATGGAGGGGTAGGAGATATAAGCGAGGAATTTGTAGGTATCGTGTTGTTAGTTAACAATAAAGAGAGAAAAAAAGAGATGCGGTCAGGCGGTCTTGACTGTGGAATCCTCCGGGTGAGATGAGGACCTAAGGTTAGTTGGTATGCAGAAGAATGCGTATTGCAACTCTAGCCTCGGAAGCTGACTGGCTTTGACAAAGGCATGTCGCAGAATAGCGTCTGAGTTGGGCAGGTTGACTGAACACCGACTTGTTGCTAGTAGGGACATGTCTCAGAAATTCTGCAGGCCGACTCTTTCGCTCCTTTTGTAGCTAGTGAGCACAGCAGCAGCAACACTCGCTGCGTGACGAATCCTGTGGCCATGTGGCAAGTGTAATCCGCTATCCGGATTTCCGGTTCGCATGTTAGGTAAGAGGCCGGCGTCAACTAGGACTCCTTGTAGGAGGGCGTGACGCTTACTATTGGCCCGTACGCCCATCTTGGAACGCACGAAGCTTTAGGGACTACGCATGGGCACGAGTTGATAACTGGGCGCCGCAACTCTGCAGCGCTTTCTTCCGGCCAGTAAACTTGCGAGGGGGGGTCCCTCCTCAGAGCCGTCCACGCTTGTAGTTCCTGCTGTATGTCTCGCAGATAATGCGTATCGCGGACAGACGCTACGGCGTGATTGGTGTGTGTTTGCCTCCCTGGGTAGTCCGTAAACCGTGCTACTTGGTCTCTACCTCTGCCGATGGACACCCGATATCCATTCGGGTCGAGTCGTTGTGCAGTACCCTAAAATATACTATACCTATACCGAGACACGTTGTTGTCATACCACGTAGAGCCGGTGGGGTGTCGCGCTGCTAAGGGATTAGGGATTAGGTATTAGGTATGGATTCTGAATAAAATGAACTTGGGAAATGTTGCTCAGCCACCATTGGTCGATCTTATGACATAAGCATCGGTATCGAACCATAGGTAGGCAGGTCCCGAAACCCTGCTCCTGCTTTGATTCAACATAATTAAGCCTTTTGGTCACCCGATGACAGCTGTCATAACAAGTAAGCGTACTTCACTACAGATTTAACAGGTTGATCCCATCCAAATGCGTCCTTCTTTTCCTCATCCTCAGCAGCGATCTTGCCTGACCCCTAGGTAATAGCTCTTTTTTTCCCTTCCACACTCTTGGAAACACACCCAATGCTTTTCCGCTTTCGGCTCTCTCCCAGCTGATTATGTTAAGATCGTCGTTATCAAATCCCGCTTGGCTTACGCAAGTGTATACAGTCCGTTGGCGATGACAGAGTTGTCAATAGTTGCAAATCGTTTTTAGGGGCTAACTACCAAGAAAACCCCGAAATGTAGTGTGCATCAGTAACTGTTCAGTGACTGTTGACGTCTTCATGCAGATATCGTTGAATCTCTGTGCCGTGCCGCACCCCCCTAGCCTACTAGTATCTACCTAGTTCCTACCTACCTAGGTATATGGAGATGTAGCGACTCAACTGTTACGGTAATTGAGCTATCACGTAGCGTCATTTCACCTACACTAGAACTGGCTGCTTCGGCCATCGTGTAATCACGGATATAACTGCCACTGAGAAAAGATGTGTCTAGTAAGTTCTCCTACCCCAGCCTTCATCCTGTGGAGCTTTGACGTTTCTCGTCGAAGGCCCGTGTGTCCTGTGCCAAGCGATATGGGGATCAACCCCCCCTGCTAACTCTCGAATCCTTGAGCTTGTCTTTGGACGCCAATCATACAGGAAAAAGGGGGGCCTATCAACTTGGGCATGCAAGGTAATAAACACCCTAATCTTGGTATTGCGTAGAGCCTCAAGATTAGATAGTTACCTAAAATGTGGCTATGCTAGATGCTAGTTGAGTGAATGGAGATTAACTTCGGGGAAAATATCATGGCAAACTTAGAAAGTGGTTGGGTTATGTATAGACTTTATCAGCTTCGGGCTTAATGTGTTCTAGCGTAACATCGTCTTCGGTATTTGGCCATCTAGCGTACCTAGCAAGTGAACCTCCTCCATCGATAATTAAGTTCAGAGACTGGGGTGAATATGGTAGACTTCTTGGGTACTACCATAGCAATTTTATAACATTGTGCTATGGTCCCATCCCATGAAAGGGGTTTAGGAAACTATCCGTTTTGGGACACTCTGAGCGGCAATTGGTGCCGGCCGTGTCACGATCGGGATCATGAAATGCTGTGTAAAACCCTTCGGACTATTCTCGAAGCCGTCCCAATGAAGGGCATAACGGAAATATGTTGTGTAAACTTAAGCAGCACAAGTGGGTAGCCCAGAAGATCAGATTTGGGGTCTCGGGAGTCACTTAAAAAAACCACCGATCTTGTCTTTTTCACTTTTTCATGACAGTAAATCCCCATTGACTTGACTGGTTCCTAACTTAGTGGATTGAGAACAGTGATAACTTTTGCTTGTCTTGGAGACACAGGGTAGTTTTCCGCGCTTAGTCAACAGCTTTCAATGGACGAAATAGTCCTATTAAGACTTATATAAGATGCCTCAATGTATGTTGATGTAAGTAAACAGAGCAAGTGACGTCATACGCGAGTCTTCATCAATCCCCGCCGCAAGCCTGCCCCCTTCAGTTTATAGTCTTGTTGAAACAGACCCAAACGCCTGCTAGAGTGCCACGTTGTTGCCGACCTATATTTAATACCAAAGACCGTTATCCCACCATCATTTCGGTGGCGCAGATAGGGCACGTTTTCTCGGAGTTACAATAAGTTCGACTCGACGTCATACACCGAGGCCGTCCGCGAGGAGTGGTCGCAGATCGAAGCTAGATTAAACCCTCCCGACATCCATCAACTCCAAATCCGATGATTTCTATCCTCCTACACACCTACCAATACTACCCAGGTGGAAAATCAAATCTACTCCTATCGCACTGAGGGAGTTTAGTTTTTCATTATCACAAAATTCTGACCTCCTTTTCTCCTGACCCTTCCCACCCCTTTTCTTTTGTCCTACCCGCAGATGGCGCCGATCACGAAGAATAACAGCAGCAGCAACAACGACCACTTCAAGCGCGCCGTCGCGGACCTCGGAGCGATGCAGGAGCGCGCCAACGCTGAACACGCGGCGGCCATGGCGGAAGCCCGGTCACGGCTCGCGCCGCTGGTCGGCGAGCACGAGGCGGAGATGCGGGAGGCTCAGAGGCGGATGGACGAGCTGGGCGGCGGGGTTGATGGGGCCGGGCACGAGAGGGCGATGAGGGAGGGGGACGAGAGGTTGAGGGAGCTGGATTATGGGCGAGGGGGGGTAGGAGGAAGTGGATAGGTAGTGATGACCCTGGGTGGGAGGTATGTATGGATAGTTGGTAGTTGTATGGAGGGCTTAGACACTGGTTTGACGGGGGGCGGGTTTACGATAGTATTAACGAATTTACGAGGATACTAAATTATGTAAAGCATATACTACTCGTGATTGTCCCGAGGATTGTTGATCTTAAAACTAGGTAGGTAGTTCTGAAGATATTTTGAAGTACTTGTCATTGTTTGTAGATTATTGAAAAAAGTACACAGTTATAACCACCAAAGTTCCTGATATCCAAGAGTTAACCTATCCAAAATCCCATCCCAAGTGTATCCTTCTATTCGTTATTTTCGGTAAATGAAACATGTAGTTGAATCATTGTTCGTCGTCGATATATTGTTTTTCGTTCGTCACTCGTGGGAAAGGAGCACTTATTGTCTTTAAGAGTCCCTATTAACAAGAAAAGAGCAAAATGTTAAGAACTGTCCCTATAGTAGTGGAGTCGTATCAGAGGGGGGTCACCACGGGGAGACTTTTTTGAATGATAGGAAAATTTGACTTACAATAATGCCAACGTCAGATCACCGTGGATCCGCGCCTTCAGTGTCACCTCGACCTCTAGGTTGAGGTCTAGCCGTAGCTTGAGAGTGTCACTCTTGCCCCCGTCGTCCTGCTGCGGTTGTTGCATCATCTGCTGTTGCTGCTGTGGTGGCGGCATCATTTGCTGTTGCTGAGGCTGCGGCTGAGCTAGCTGCTGCTCGACGCCGTTCTGTGCCTGACGACGGCGGTTCCGGCGGCGTGACCGCGGCGCCTGGGAACCCCTCTCTGAAGGATCCTCTGATTGGTCACGGACTTGGGTTGGGGGCTGTCGAACTGGCGACTGCTCCTCTGCGCTTGGGCTCGCGGACATTGTGGATGTGTGATATGTATATAAGTCAACCTATATAGAATAAAGGGAATATAGTAGAAAATATACGTTGAAGCTCTAGTAGGTGATCACTTAATCGTCGATAGTTAATGCCAAGCAAATACGTAAGAGTGAAAGGAAACAAAAGTCACATTGAGACGTGAAGTTCGGTATGGATATTTGTATCGAGCGTGTAAGACGAATAACAACAGGCAAGAGCCTTACCTAACTGCCTTACCTCACCTACATCGTAGGTATTTTCGCGGTGCAGAGTCCAGAACGTCACTCTTCGCCCTCAGGTCGAGACAAAAACCTGATTCCCGGTTGTGGCTGCTGGAATTACAGTTGGAGATGATGTGGTGGATCGAGATCGACCATGTAGGCTTACATCATGAGCCGCATGAGCGCTGAATTACGAAAGCCCTACGCGCCCCGCTTCTAGGTAGGGATAGGGGTAGACCGAGATTCGCATTGCATTGCTTTAATCTATATTTAACGCTGTAACAACGATTTAGCAAAAGGATATCGTACTAAACATGACCAAAGCCCATCTCAGGCTTGATGGGAAGTCTTCTAGATACGTAAACGGATGACTTCATACCAAACTCATATTAATTGGTCTTTGGCAGTGTACCTGTTTTTCATCCCTTCTCACTCTACAGCGACAATGCCAACACATCAATTGGCTCTGACTTCACAGTAACGCCCTGGTCTGTGCTGGCCGCTGGGTGGACTTGGCCGGGAGAGCGGCATGTTTCATGAATCTCTGACCTATTATGATGCCAAGATCACTTTCAGCACTTGAAGAACATCAGAGACTCTAGGTTTCTTTCAATTAGAAGAACAATAAGCAAACTAATCAAGATCAGGACCTTCTCTGTCGCAGTTCTTGTTTACCACCCAGCAAGAGAGTAGAGCATCTGTATTTGTACTTCAACGGCGACGCATGTCTCAGGAACCACTGAACCTTTCCTAAGCTTTATTTAGGGGATGAGCTATCGCTTGCTCGACCGTGCTCTAAATATGTAGAAATTGATTTTGGCCTGTGATGAATTGATAATATATATCCATCTAAAGACTAAATCACATCGGAGTGGCATTGCTGCTTTCAAGAACGAATTTTAGACGCCAATACTAATATCGAGTCCTATACTACTAAGATATAGTATAATAACTTACAACAAACACCTACCATAAGTCTAGCCAATGGAGATGCTCTATAATCTCTTCATAATTCGTCATGGCTATTTGTCGTGAGGATAGTCTGTATAGGTTCTAATTGCCATACGCAATTAGCGATATCGCTTTTGCAACATTATCGCGAAGAGGATATTATCTAGTAGGTATTATATAAGGTTAAGAAAGATTGCATACGTGAATAATTAAATATAATATTCGTAGAACATAATTACCCCTTTCTTGTTCTCCACATACTACTCAATCGTCCCCCCTCCCCTCTGCTGCTCTTATTGCTGTCCGACTTGTTGATAGCCCCCATAAGTACGATACGGATCTCCCGAGTTTCTATGCGGAGGCCTGGCAACCTCACTTCCTTCCAATTCCTGTACAGGCTGGAACCGCGCTGGAGCAGTCCGGTCGTGCATCTGCATCCAGTCGCTGCTGCTAAGATCCGATAACTGCGATACGTGGCCACTGTGGACATCACTCGGGGCCCACGACCCCGACCCGGGCGTGCGGGGACTCGATAGGGCTGGACTCCGGCTTTTCTGATGGGCGAAAATGCCCTGATTGGCGTGTGGCGAGGAGTTTATCGTCGCCGGGGTATTAGACAGCGTTTCTGTACAGATTGGATATCAGCTTTTTTTTGTTCCCCCTTTTTACAACAAGAATGTCCCAAATCAAATATGGGAGCGAGAAAGAGCTTCGCTCACCTTTGACAAGACCTGGCGTCGTCGCCATTCCAGGCTGATCGTCGGCTCCTCCTCCGTCGGAATCGGGACACTCGCGCTTTTTCCGAGTCTCTTCCCTCCGCCTCCTCCAGAGGTAGATACCCAACACGGCAAGCAAAATCACAACACCGGCCATGCTGAGACCAACGATCAGGCCTGTCGAGTGAGTCGGACTCGACGTCCCCGCCTCCGTCTCCGTGGGACTCGGGCTTGAAGTCACGGTCTGGGTCGCCGCCGGGTTCGGGGTAGTGGAGGAGGATTCCGCCGCCGACGGCGACAGGAACTGCGCCGCGTTCTCCTCAATATCGCTGAGGCGCGCCGGGATCAGGTTGCCCTCCAGACAGCCACCGTTGCAAGGGTTGTTCTTGCAGCAGCCGATGAAGGGCGGCGTTGCGTCCATGCACGTGTACCAGTTTCTCTCGTCGTAGGGCTCGATACAGCTCTGCGGCAGGAATCCGCTGTACTTTGAGGCACTGAAGCTCGCCGGGAACAGGGCATCACCCGAGCAATTGCCATCGAGGGCTCTGGAGCACGCTCCCGAGACGCAGCAGCCGATAAACCGGTAATCCGTGTCCTCGCAGATCTGGACGTCTCCGTTGACAGGGCAAGAGAGACCGTAACGCACCCGGGGGTCGTCCTCGGTTGACATGGCTTATGTATATATAAGGAGAAAGAGAGACGAAATATATGAATAATTCAGGTAGGGAGCCTCGCACGCGCGAATTGGTGGAGACGAAGTGTCAAGTTAGTATAGGCCAATGGATATTTGAATATAATTAATTGTTACCCGCCAGGCTGTCTCTCTCTCTCTCTCTTTTCTATAAACTCCCTTGTAAAATCATGTCTCCGGTGGTGGATAACCAAGGCAAAGTAGACAGACAAGAATGAAAGGGCAAGGCAGGGCAAGATAAGGCAAAGAAGGCGAAACGAACGAGAGAAGTAGAAAACCTCGAAGTGCAATTTCCAGAAGCAAACAAACAGCCTTCCCCCCTCTCCTCTCCTCTTCCCACCCTTCAGCTCCCCTCGAAGCGCAGTGAAACCACCTTTTCAATATTTGTAGCACCTTACTATCTTCTAGCCTTACCTTTCTTCTGCTTCCTCTCCTCTTTCTTTCTCCCCAGATTTACCGTTATAATTCACTAGTACGTTTTCTCATGTTCCACCCAAGTTCGTATGCGATCCCGCGTCCATGTGACAGATCACTTTTATGGGCCTATGCAGCCCGCCACCCTGCAGTTGGTGCAAACACTACCACGAAGCTCAGGTCTCAGCCCTTCCTCTCCCTTCCCCTCCCTTCCCCTCCCCTTCTTCGAGAAAGAACATTGATTACTAGGTAACCGGTTCATTGTCTCCCCGTCTTTCTTCTCTCTTAAGAATGTGTTATTAGTGCCTCGCCTGGTGAGACTTCTATCTGACTTATCCTGTTATTATTTCCCGAAGACCTTAGACACCAGAGTACATTAGCGGTGTCATTACGTCGGGCAGCTGTATAGGTACCTACCTTATGTACGTATTCATGCATATGCATCGCAACATCTCTTGGCCCCCATATATATTTGTTGCTAGTTGAACCAACTGCATGACTGGCACGCAGCGAGATTGACCGGGCTCCATCACAATTTTTTGATCACCGTCTAGCTAATAAGAAAAATGTACACGGGGATTTAATCCTGATGCTAAGTTTTCACCGTTTTGGTGTGATGATATTCAGCTGCTACGTGGATCGGTTTAATTACCAGCCTGCTTTGCCTATGCCTCCCACACCTATTCTATATATAGTATGTTGGTTAACTAATATATTGCTACCAAACTGTAGAGTCAACTATAGCATAAAGCGACAATCTCCTGTATTCAATATCAGTCGTGATTTTCTATTTGCCTAGTCTAAATGAGTAGTTCTCATTGCATATGATATGCCTCGTCTCCTTGATTTCTTTTCCTCCCCCTTCGAGATGATGGTAAAGTAAGCAAGTAAGCAAGAAACCTAGACTCGCTCGGTCAAAAACAGCACTTTTGAATTAAACTATCACCAATGTAAGTAGCATGTTGCATTTGAGTTGCGTGGCGTGCACTTGTGCATGAATACTACGACCGAGCGAACCTTTCTGGGGGGGGGGGGGGGGGACCGGCTGCCAGTTCCCTAGGTACGATCGACGTTAGGATCCGAATTGTCGGGTAAGTAGAACGCAATTTTATAACGGGTCTGAAACTACTACGATTAAAATCAAGGGGGCGTCACCAGGGTATGTATGTATGGCCCAGTCTGCGCGAGAACCGCTTCAAGCTAGGTAGGTAAGTAGCTACTGGGACTCATGATCTCACCTCTGGATTATTCTACAATGTGTAGCTCTTCACAGTTTCTTGTGGTGTGCAAAGGTAGTCCTAATCATAAGGAGATCCAAACTATACTACCTATTATAATGGTAGCATATCTCGTGGATACAAATGATTGATGAAATTATTATCAATTGTCTTCGGACGTTTGTCGACTATATTCCTCTCAAAGACAAACCACGTCCGTTCAATTCCTTAAATGCACTACAGTCTACAGAGACATTTAGCAGGTTGACAAGATCAGGTATTCCTATAGAGTCTCCAAAGTACTTAGAGGATTGGATCGTAGATGAACACAAGGCGAAAAAGGCTATACGAGTATTTCACAGATTCATTATACAAGCAAGTGAAAGTGCTCCCTAGCAGAATCCCGCCCCACATGAAGTATCGTCAAAAGAGATACATTCATGACAACCATCCTCCAATATCCTACAATGGTGTTGCTACCCCCGAAAAACAACCTACGAGGTCTTCCAGAGCCACGTCATGATCAGTTACATAAGGACCCGAGAAGCAGGCACCCGAACCACACAAATCGTCACGATCCGTGAGTTCGTCCCTAAAGACACCTCTATCCTCAAAAATCCCGAAGAAAACGACCGAAGAGGAGCCTCCTCCTCCCACCACAAAGGTAAACACAAAGTTGCCTCTTATCACGAAGCGAGTACAAACGCTTAGTCTGAGTTCGTCCTCGGTAGAACGAAATTCAAGTAACAAAAACATTCCCCATCTGAATCAAGACTCAGAAGGTCAAGAGGGAGATGGCCTCGAAAGTTAATGTGACACAATATCTAACAATAAATTCATCTTCGAATAATGAATCAACGGCCTCTCTCGAACGCGGCTAAGGTAGTGGCCAATTTCAATGACTACAAGAAATCCACGAAGAATCAAAAACTTTACAATATGGAATATATCCATCTTAAACTTCCTAATTCGTTCGACATTGGACGGTTCGTGACCATCGGTGCGTACGTCCGTTGGCGTAATATTCACTATTTTGCAGAATTAGTTCGCGAAGCGGCCAAAAAGAATCCAAGAGGATCATCATGGCAAATTCGACTTCCACCAACTTCGAGGATGTTCAAAATTTGGTAGCATTTCTTCTCGCTGCCCCCCGTGGGGGGCACCTTGTCCTTGTCCTTGAGAAAACCCAGAACGGCAATCCAGGACTCTTCGTTCGGCTCGGCCGGGCCCAACCCATCGATTTTCTACTCGTCTTCAAAGACGAGTGAGAAAACGATTTCTGCCAGTCACGCCAAAAATGTGGCTATATCTACGATGTATTCTCGGACACTCTGAGAACTTCGATTTCAAGACACATATATTCAATTCTAGATTGTTGTCTATTTTTACATCACGCTCCTCTAAGTCACCACGAACCTCCCCCACGAAAAAAATATATCATAAAAGCACGACTACAGATTACTTCGTACTAACGCTTGGCGGGACATCTTTCTCCCCAGTGCCCCAAGTCGTACTCTCCTCGGGCCCTAGCGTGAGCTCGAGGGTGCCACCCTCGAGGAAGAAGCTGTGCGTCAGGTAGTTCCTGGTGTATTCCTCGCCGTTCAGCGTCGCGCTCTGGATATAGATATTACTGTATGCGGGGTCGAAATTGATGTTGGTTATGGTCGCCGTCTTGCCCGTCACGCGGTTGGTGATAGAGACGGAAGAGAAGAACGGCGGCGTGATGAAATAGACGTCCTGCCCTGGGTTCGGGAATATTCCCATCATCGAGAGAGCCACGAACGAGCCCATGGCGCCCGAGTCGTCGTTACCCGGAATTCCGGCAGTTGTTGTGTTGAACTGGCTCGGGATGTAGTAGTGGATCCGCTCGGCCGACTTGCCCGGGCGACCGGCGTAGTGGTACTGATACACCGTAAGGAACGCTTGCTCGTCGCCGACGTAGAGTAGTCCGCTTTCGTGGAGGAAATCTAGGCGACTAACGAAAGTATCGGGCCCACCAAGAGTTGTTATGAGAGCTGCCATATCGTGAGGCGCAAAAAAAGTGTAGAGCCAGGAGCCGCCCTCGTACGTCTCGTGGCCGTTGGAGTTGAGATAGCACTGATCAAATTCGAGGAGCGGAGAGCAGAAAATCGGATCCTGAAAACCAAATGTGCCGTTCAGATATTTGGGTTGAAGAAAACCAGTGAACCCCGTATCTATACCATTGATATCAGAAGTCTGGTCGGGGTTGTACAGATTGATCCAGTTTTCGGAACGCTGGACATATTTCTCATAGTCCTCGCGGTTGCCTATCGCCTCTGCCATCTCGGCGATACAGAAATCGTTATAGGCATATTCTACTGTCCGGGATATACTTCGTGTGAAAAGGCCGTTGCCATACGGATCGAAATCATCAGCTGGGATATACCCAAGCTTCTTCCAGCTGTGCAGCCCCCCGCGTCCCTCCAAGTCCCATACTTGAGGTTCCACTTCTGCGTCCTTGATTATAGCCTCATACCCAGTCTGCCAATCAACATCTTGCGTAATGTTTTTTAGAAATGCATCAACCAGGACAATGTCAGCGTTAGAGCCACCTTGCGTAAACCCTTTGCAAAGGGACATTCGGCAATCTGGTAGCCAACCTTCATGCCGGTATACATCGATGAGAGATCGGATCATCAATGTCTGAGAGTAAGGGTCTACTAGTGTAAGAAACGGGTGGATGCTCCGAAAAGAGTCCCATATGCAATAATAAGAATCGTAGTACGGCTCCTCGCTTTCCCAAAGAGGGTTTTCACCGGTATAGTCTTGCGGACTGATCATTGTCCTGTATACACCACTCCAAAAAATCGTCTGAAGGTCGGTGTCATTGAAACCAGTCGCGTCGATGCTGATCACCGAAAACTTATCTTTCCATGCAGCTTCGGCTGTCGCTAGAGTATCGGGGAAGCTGAAATTTGGAATCTCCGTTTCAGCATTGTGGCACGCCTGATAAGCGCTTATAAACGAGACTCCAACACGGGCCATTATATGCTCGCCACTCTCGACCTCTTCGAACCATGTATATGTGCCCGCTGGTAGTGGAGGGCTGTTAACGTCTGGTTGGACTGTGATGTTCTTCGGCTTGCTACCACCCCGGTTGTTGATAAATACCCCAGTGTCTCGAATAGCATTTCCCTGGAAGTCGGCACAGAAGTGCAAAGTATATGTTCCAGAGCCAAAGCTGGGATCGAATGTTGCGGTCCCAGTCATTCGGCCGCTATCTGGATCGACAGATGCTGTGCCATTGCTGCGTGAGTCTGGCAAGTCGGTCAAATCCACAATGAATAGAGGGCTAAGTGGCCCATCCACAGTGGCATTTCCAGTAGCATTGCCGAAGAAAGTGAACTTGTAAAGTGCGGTATGATTCGAGGCGGTGATCTCTGCCTTCACTCCAGATTCTAGAGCAATAGTGAAATAGCCGGGGCGAGCAGAGACGCTCCCTTCTACAACGCGGACAGCACGACTAGTCTTTGGGAAAATGCAGCCGTTTATGGTGTCATTGTAACAGCCCGGGTATGGGAAGATTGGGAAATTGGCCAGGGAAGAAGCACCGCCAGTCCCCGAGTCGTGCATGTGTGAGAACCCCGTAACTGGACTTCCATTTGAAGCGTATCCTCCTTGGTTGTCCTCAGTTACATCGGGGACGGCTTTGGCCATGCCTATAAGAAATGTTAGCTCGGTTTCCCTACTACTAGTTGTAGTAGAAGTCGCTTTCAAGAAAAGAATCCATTCGTACCAAATGGCAATGTTGCTCCAGCGAAGACATGACCTTTATCTCAGGTTAGTTGCAGTGGATGAGTAGCTTCTAAGAAAACGTACCGCCATTACGAGTGCCAATGAGAGGGTCAACGAAATAGTAGCCATTCGTAGAACTGTTAGCAAACCGAGGCAATAGTGTCCCATGAGAATAATCGACCAATGCAGTGAATAAAGTGTATAATAAACATGATCGAAGGGACATTTCGAGAAACCCGGAACGGATGTCACTCCGGACCTTGAACTATGAGGTTACTGAGCTATAGTGATTACCTAGTTTACTAGTAGACAAGAAGACCTATCCGGGAGGAAAGAAATTAGGAAGGATACCTATAAGGTAGTAGGAGGCTCACAGTTGCTGTGATAACGGGTGACACGACAGGGGGCTATGTGTCCATGATATCCGCGGTCTGCCTACCGTCTAAGCCATCTCATATACCGCTTGTTCAAGGTATATGTAAGCGAACCTGCTCCTCGGAGAAGTGATGTCCACTTCTTCTTTCATAGCCCGGTTGAGCTTCGGCCCCCATCCAGCAGCTTGAGTCAGGCGAGTACAGACTTGATCCATCCGCCGGTAAAGCGTTCCCGTCCGCATCTGCTAACTTGGCAGACATCGTGGACTGCGGGGTTGGATGTGGAGAAGTGGGAATAGAGAAAGGAAAAGCTTGACTTCTCGGCACCTACTCACCGAGAAATGCGGGCAATGCGACATTGATAGCCTCATAGGGAGGGGGAGAATTGATGTTAGCAGAACTTGCTAGAGAAGATATGTTGGAACTTGCCCAGGAAGGAAGGCAGTATTGGGATTACGACCAATGATCGAATATGGGTGGACTAGACTAGAGGAAATGCAATTAGTCTCGGAACGCCTCTCTGATGAACTAAAAATCCGCGATATTAGGTTTGAGCGTTGTTCGACAATCGCATAGGATAGACTTGTGTATACATTGTCTGGCTGTAGAACCAAAGAGAAGAAAATGTAGTTGTAAAAGGGATGGTTCATTCAGGAATCTAAGGATGACGAAATCTAGGCTAAGGCTAAATTCTCAGAAGTGGTCCGTGCCTTCCCACAACATATGTAAGTTGTTCTGGGGGATTCTTGAAAAAATAATCTATGAGAACTGAGAATAAGCTCACAGCTAATGTTGACTTGAATTGAAATACACGGCTGCAGTTGTCAACCGTTATGGAGAGAGATGACAATGGTGAATTGTTACGACTATAGAGCTAGGGAACTGTAACATTGTTACATGTAGCATGCAGTACCAGATGGTAAAGATTGTGAACTGCTACATGTACTAACCAACTAAGCTTTCCCACAATTAAGCCATTAATAAGGGTAGAAAAGCTCGGGGTGACTGGTACCCACTGATAAGCGATAACCTTCTACAAAGCGGACTTACCACGTTCCGTCACGTTTTCTCATTGGTTCAATTGGTCCCCGCGAGTGGAAGCTAGTCGGAAAGCTGCAGCGACAAGCAAAAAAAAATTTCGAGGCTCGAAATTCTGGGAGTATTGCCAGACCGTCGGTCAATCAATTCAACCAAAAAAAGTTTCCACGAAAGAAAACATACCGGCGCCCAATCCTTCTACCTAGGCCACGAAAAGCAAAAAACGAAATTACCTGATCCCCTCCGGTATACGCGCACAACAACCAAATAACTAGAACTTAGGAGAAGAAAAAAAAGAAAAAAAGAAAAAAAGAACAAGAAACAATGGGGTCCACGAAGCCGGAGAAGAAGGAGAAGAAGGACAAGAAGCGCAGCGAGGCGGACGGCGTGACGAAGCCGAGCAAGAAGGACAAGAAGGAGAAGAAGGACAGCAAGAAGAAGGAGAAGCTCAAGAACGCCGTCAGCTCCGCCCTCGACGACGATACCACCGTCGCGGTGGTGAAGGAGGACGCCGCCGCCGCCACGAACGGAGAAGATAACACCGAGACTGCGACGACGACGACGACAAAAACACTGACCCCCGTCGTCGGCGCCCTCGTTCCCTTCGCGAGACCCCTGGCCGACGAGAAGGGCACCAAGAAGATCATGAAGACCGTGCGGAAGGGTACGTGTATCCCCTCCCCTTCTCCCCCCCCCCCCTACCCATCCCAATCCCATTCCCCATCCCCATGAACAATCCCACCTAAAACTAACCCCCAACCCCCCCTTTTTCTTTAAACAGCCGCGAAACACAAGACCCTGAAGCGCGGCGTAAAAGAGGTCGTCAAGTCCCTGCGCAAGTCCCCCGCCGCCGGCCCGGGCAACGCGGGCTTCCCGGGCGTCGTCGTCCTCGCCGGCGACATCAGCCCGATGGACGTCATCAGCCACATCCCCGTGCTCTGCGAGGACGTCAACGCCCCCTACGTCTTCGTCTCGTCCCGCGCCGAGCTCGGCGCCGCCGGCAGCACCAAGCGCCCCACGAGCGTCGTCATGGTCACCGAGAGGCGCGCCGGCAAGGGTGGTGCTACTAAGGGCAAGGATGGCGCCGACAAGATCCCCGAGGAGGGCGAGGGCGAGGGCGACGCGGAGGATTTCTCAGAGGCCTATAAGGATCTCGTTAAGCTCGTCCAGAAGGAGCAGCAGAAGCAGCTCAAGTTCACGTAAAAAAGGGCCGGTCATCTTCCCGTAAATTTACTGTTGAAAGTTCCATTGAATGGTCCACGTTCTTGTTCTCGGGAAGCCAGCGGCCGTGAACAGGGACTCACGAAATTACTATTGGGACTGGAGAGATATTCCTTCTATCCTGCTGCTCTCCTCCCGTTGACCTTTCGTCTCTTCATCTAAGGTCATTTCCCAAAGCAGTCATTCCATGAGGGCGGTAGCTTGTTGGCTGGTGTATAATACACTATATACACACACTTTGTTTTTGGGGGTTGGCTACATCAGGCGTAGCCACTTCTGGCGTTGGGGACAAAATTTAATCATGATGCGTGTTATGGGATGAGATAAATATCATTCACAATGAAAAATACCAGAATCGCTCAAGTTTCCAAGGCACGGAGTGAGTTCCCTAACGAAAAATCTGAACAAGACTTCTCTTATTATGTGTTCCAGAAGGGGCCACCAACAGACAATATCGTCCGAATACAGCGGTGGTGAAGATTAAATTGACCTAGGCTAGTAGCTATACAGAACCTTTCCGAATGCAATCGCCATCGTTCCGAGTACGTGGGACAACGAAAGGTGAGGAAAAGAGCCATTAATACAGACATCCGGTCCCCATTTTTTCACTGCCTCGTCGAAATTACCACGAATCATCCGTCCCACCTCGTCTCAGAGCTTCAGTCGAAAGGATTGGTCCGGGTACCCCACCAGGTCAGGAACAGAGACAAGCCGACGGTCTCGAAGGCTTTGGCAGCGGCACTGACGGCGACGGTGTCGACGGCGCGCTTCTCGTTGAAGAGCTGGTTGAGGAACTGCAGAAGCTGCCGTGTTAGCATTTGATCTGTAGGCTGTCGCTGATACCTAGGTATATGGTTCACATGGAAAGGGGGAGGGAAGGAGGAGCGAAAGAAGGGGGGAGGCGCGTATTACCGTAGGAGCAGAAGTGGCGGCGAAGATGAGGCCACCGAGGTAGGCAGCGCCTTTATAGCTTAGGGTGCCGGTGGCGTTGATGAGGGCGCCGACGCCGTACGACTGCAGCGCGGAGCCGACCAGCGAGGAGCCCCAGGCGACAGCAGCCGAGGTAGCCTCCTTGCTGCGGATGAATTCCTCCTTGGTGTTGGCCAGCTTAGCTCTCTGGTATGTCTGCCCGAGGAGCGGCGTCAGGACTGTGATGATTTTTAAAGTGGTTAGTTATCAATAAGGCCGGCTGCTGTGCCAGAGGCTTGGGGGGCTTACCAGCTAGTTCAACACCATGGTTGAAGAAGGTACCCAGCGCGATGGCCGAGGGCTTTACGGGAGGGAGATCTAGGAGGAATAGGTTGTTAGCTATATCCAAATTGTTGGAAGAGTTGCGTATGAGATGTGAATAATGATATGATAATTTGTTAATGGCGCTGTTTTGAAGCTCAAAAGAGCTTCAAAATACCCATTGAACAGTTCCAGCTGATACGAGAGGCATCTAGGTATGAAAGGGACTTACAATGCAGAGCCATAATGAACAATTTGGTTGGTTGTTGTTGCTGATTGTTGATGGCGTGCTTGGAGTCAAGAGAATCAAACGTTGGCGAATTTGTAGATATGGCAACAACAGAAATTCCTTGATGTCGAGAGAGACGAGGTTTTTTTTCTGAGAAGAGTTTTCTTTATAGCACGGGGGGAAGGAAGAAAGAACAGTCAATGTGTAAAACCGATGACGAAACCTAGGCTTCGAAGCCTAGGAACAAGGGAAAGTCCGGAGTAGGTATTCCACAGCAACGAGCATGCCAGGTACCTCAGGTACGTCTTGAGCGTATATTCTACCTGTTCCCTACCTTGTCTACCTCCTAGAGGCGGTACATAGGTACACATTCAGAAAAGCAAACATCCGCATCGCGTCATACCTGTATCATTCAAGCGTGGACTCTTGTCTACTTACTTAAGGTGAAAGCTTCTTGGGCTAACGGTGACGTAATTGATATCGAAATCGTGTAACATAACTTAGGTAGGTAGGTAGGTATTTTTATGAGATTCGCGAATCGCCCTGCAGATCTTTTGGGAGTGGTCCTCCCGGGGCAGCGGGGGTCTGGGCAGCATCTCTACACTGGAAAGCAGAATTATGTAAGTGATTACGGCCAGAGCTGTTAACGTGGGCACGAAGTGAAGTTACAGGCTTATGGTATTTCTGCAAAGCATCGGCATCCCCTAATCGGGGTGGGGTTCCGTTCCCCACTCAAGCCGATGCTATCCAGAGCTGCCAGAGCTTAGGTACCTAGGTAGGTATACAACAGTATACATGGAACCGTATCCGGCCAAAAAATCAATGGTCTCGCCACCTGACCTTCCCCTTTCGTATTGCGGTAGAAGTATCACCACTAGATCTGTGATCATACGTACTACCTAATTAAGGTATTCTTTCTCAGCCTCCACTCCGAACATCCGTATGGCCACATTGGACACGTAAACTTACAACACCGGTTCTTGTACAAGAAAAGCGTATTATTGGGAGGTCCCTTGGACGCTAGGTAGACAATACTTTCGCTATGACCAGAAAACACCCGTTACAATTCTTTCGTTCAATAGCTTTTTTTTCTTCTTCTTTCCTTTCTAGTTTAAATTTGTCTTCACGTCACATATGTTGCCCGTCTTCCCCGCCCCTTAATGCAAGTAGAGCTCTGACGTCCGAAACGTACTGTAGTCCTTCTAGAAGGGGCACTAGGTGCAGCAAGTCATTATCCGTAGGGTCATTGATCCATCCCTGGATGGGAATGGCGTTGTCTATATCAGTTCCTGTTAGCCATGGCCATACTTGTGTGTACCTGGAAGCGAGGTCTCGTCCTACCTTGATGGAACATATAGCTCAACGGACTGTTGTCTAGAATCATGACCTTACTCAGGTCCGGTTCTATCGAGCTAAGGTCCTTGATAAATGCCCCGTGTCTGAATGTGCAATGCTGCCTGTAATACCGCCCGGAAAAGAACTTTCTTTCCGATTCTAACCAGTCGATGACTGGATCAGCGTACTCTTGTACGGATGCTGTGAAGACTACGAGATTAAACCATTTGCAAACCTTTGTGGCGCATAGTCAGCACTGCATGCCAATCTACCACTCCCGGAGAAACTCACCTTTCGTAGGAACTCGTCGCAGTGCGGCCGTTTGTGAACATAGTACAGAATCGGGTGTTGAGGCCCCAACGCCTGCTGCCCTCCGCTTCCGACGTACGTCGTATTCAGCCGCACTTCGACCATGTGCCCAGAGCCCATTCGACCGCCTTTCGACATGCTGTGTATCAACGTTTCATCCAGATCTAAAATCAGGGTTTTTAGGTGTTTCGGATCTTGAGGCTCGAACGGGAGATAGGATGGCTGTCGTTTCGGTAAAAGTGGTCGGGGAGGAGCCGGTGTCTTAGGATACTTTGTCAACGCGCCGACAGGAGAAGTAGGCGACTTGAGCTGGGCCGACAGATCTGCAGACGCTTCGCCGCTTCCGGTGCCGTCACCATTCGAACTAGTCGACGGTACTTTTTTATGTTTCCGCTGTCGCATTGCCTCGTCACTATGCAGCTTGATCCGTATCGACCTTCTCGCTGGAGCAATTTCTTCGCCGGGCTGTAGAGCCTTGGACCGTGTTTGACGGCCGGAAGACCCGGAGCTGCGGCGTTTGCCCTCCACTCTAGTGGCCATATCGGACTCCGACTCCGAAGACAAGCCCGAAGACGATGATCCTGAAGACACGGTAGGCCGCGACGCAGTAAAAGCGTGCTTGCCCCTAGAACCCTGGCTTGGACCTCTAGACCACATGTGCTTTTCGTTATCCATTGCGATTTTTTCGTAGTCAGCTGCGAGCTTGCCCGTATCGGCCTTGACGATGCCAAACAAGCTCCCGAGTTGGCGCAGGGGAGCAAAGTTTCCGTGTTCATCGTAAAAGTAGGCAATCATGTAGACGCCGGGTGCAGCAAGAGTCGACAAGACCCAGCGGATGGAGTTTATCAGGCTGTTCGCTATGCGCGCGGGGATGACGTGCCACGAACGAGACCGCGAATTGGGCTCCTTGGTCTCGCTCTTCTCTAGTAAGGGTGTCATCTCATCAGCGCCGCGTGAGTAGTCAGTGCTGTCGCTCCTGTCGAAGGCGTATTCGTTTGTTTCGGGGACGTGTGTACCGTTATTGCCATTCGTAGCGTCGTTCGAGGGCCCAACGCCATCATCGGACGGGGCAACGGCCAAGCCAATATGGCTTAGTGAGTTGGATCGCGAGGGGGGAGAACTTGAAGTTGGGGAGACTCGCGCGGATATTATGTTGAGAGAGTTCATCTTCTGGCCAGTCTGTAAGCCATGAAGATTCGATCGTGTCGGCCAGGAATTAAGACTAGCAGTATCGCGATGGGAATGTGGATACGTATGGTGTATGCGTCAAGAGGGCGAGTTGGGCGAGCGGAGAAGGCGATCCGCGATCGCTGGGTAGGACAAGCCAGGGACGGTTGGAGTCGTTCTGCTCGCCGCGTCGTATAGGTCGCGCAGTTTTGAAAGTGTCAAGAGGCCGACGGATGAAGAGCGACCGCGGAGGAAGCAAGAAAGAGAGAAGATCAGATCCCAAAAATTCTCTTATAGTCTCGGCTGGGGCGATAAGGCAAGGAAGGGTATTGTACAGTTATCGTTGTAGACAATCGCCAATTGTAGCAATAAACAGCCACGGTCTTGCCTCCTAGAGATCAGCCGCCTGCATGTATCATGACAACCCGCGGAGGAATAGGCGAAAACGCGATGTCGCGAGGGACAAGAATTAGGAAAAAAGTTGTACTGGTGGTCTTTGTTCGGCGTCAGAGCTGCTGCAGTTAGTCTGGGTAACCTGGCTTTGGCTATCAGCAGACTGGAGCCACGGGTGAGGACAAGAAAGAGCCAGCTAAGATATTCCTAATAAGAAGAATGCCAGTCGCTAGCCAGCAGAGCACTTAGGAGTTTCCATAGCTAGTGCCAAGCCAAAAGCCCCCTAACTATCTAAATGACAGAAAGGGTATAGGGACTTTTCACCTTGGGGGTTTAGTACGGCTAGCAAGGGAATGGCGTCCCACTATCACGTGCTATGCACCTACTAGGTTAGGTAGTTAGGTAGTACCTACGGATGTAAGGTATAGCCTACATGTTCTGCTGCAACAGACCCCGCCATTAGTGCACACCGGGTACCTCCGCATATAATTGTTCCCCCCTGTGATGCGATAAGTTTTTGAGTCACAATTCACTTTCCCACTCGAAAAAAAAGGAAAAAGGCATTTCTACCTAACCTATTGCATCTGAAGGCACCTATCTCACACTTTTACGAAAACTCCCCCCACCTCCCCCCCAATTAACATTCAGAGTCACCGAATACAACGAACACGATAATATACTGAGCTTCCTGCGCCGAACCCCGAACGACTTTCTTCCTCATACCACATCGTATCGTATCGATTATAGCCAGCCATGGCTCCTCCCAAGGGGGGCTTTGCTCCTAGCTTGGAGAAATTCCTCGATACGCTTAAAAGCCGACCTGTGGAAGCCTCAGTAGAACTTCTCATCTCGTAAGTGAGCCCTGGGCCCTGGTGTGCCTTCAGACTAGAACCTAGAGCCTGACACGCCGTGGTCCAGCCTCTTGAAGAGACGCCAGATCAAAGGGTCGGAGCCCTGCGCCATTGCGACCGCCCACATTCTCCTACAGCTTGTCGCGAAGGACAAGTGGAATGACGTCGACCAGCTCCTTGGCCGTATCCAACTCATCGGCAGGAAGCTAGTCGCCGCACAACCCCACGAGCTGGTCATTGGAAATATCGTGAGAAGGGTCCTGGGCTTGATACGCGACGAGGCCGAGGAAGACCGGAACGACGCCCAAAGCGATGTGGCCTCTGAAATACCTCCTCCAGTTATATCGGCTGCGAGCGGTAGCAGTCCCCCCACGAAACCCATGCGCCCTCCGGCCTTGGCTAACCTTGGGACGTTTGCTCGCACCCAGTCTATGTTCAATCTATTGTCAGACCCCGATACCACGCCGGCCTTGTGGTCGACTGGAACAACGCCCAGGCTCGGCTCGGGTGCCTCAACGCCAATGGCGCATGCCCAGTCTACAAACCTGTACGCCTTCCGCTCCGAGGTAATTGACGGGATTGAAGAAATCATGGACGAGATAAAACAAGTGGACGAGCAGGTTCAGGCATACTCCGAGATCGTGATTCACCCTGGAGATTACATACTCGTCCACCAGCCGTCGCGAACGGTGCAGAAGTTCCTCACACGAGCGGCGTCCAAGAGAAGATTTACCGTCTTTCTCACGGTGGACCCATCCGTAAATTCAGCATCTGAGGATCCATACGCGTCCTTCCGAAAGTCAATGGCATCCGGTGGAGCGACTGTCGTCAGCATAATGAATGCTGGTCTCACTGCTTTCATGTCGAGGGTCAATAAAGTTATCCTAGGGGCCCGAGCCATCACCGGTAGAGGTGGAGTAATCGTTGATGCCGGCGCTGCCACCATCGCCCGTGCGGCGCGGGAGCAAGGACGAACGGTCATTGTCCTCGGAGGCGTGTATAAACTCAGCCCAGAAAGCCAGTTCCACCAAGAGACGCTCATTGAATGGGGCGATCCATCTAGATACGTCAACTTTGCGGATGGCCCTATGGTATCACAAGTCAAAGTGAAGAGTGCTGTATCCGAATTCATACCTGCTGACCACGTGGACACATATATCACCAACCTGTAAGTCACCCTTATGGATTCGATAGACGTATTCATCAGAGTGGATGCGATACTAACAATCGCATTATAGAGGCGCGCACACGCGAGACCATCTGAACACGCTCATCATGGATCACTATAAGGAAGAAGACATCATCTTTGACTTTTATGGAAAGTTACAGCGGTGACCACAGCCGTCGGAAGGATTGCAGGCGTAAGCATAGGCGCGACGATGCAATGTTTCGACCAGAACCCCTGTGGCGGATGGCCTCGGCATCCTAAGATTATTGTCGCGGGTGTCACTAATAACTGTTGAACAGATCGCTCAAGACATGCGACGTCCTAGCATCTATTGTTGAGTCATCGGGAGCCTCGTCCAGGCATCTTTGATATGATAGCGTATGGCCGCGTCACCCTGCATTGCTGGCTTTGCATAGTTTCACCGCGGAGGCGCTGTCGAACGATTTCATTGGGGCGTGAGCTGTTCAGCCCTAGGCATCCTGATTGAACTACCAAACCGGCCTGGACGACCACCCGGCTTTCCGGGTGGGTAGCTAAGCTACTATTGAACTTTGTACAAGACACCCCACGCTTTCTAGGACTTGCAGCGACCAAAAGTCGGCTCGCTCGTAAGACATATCTTCGATGAGAGCCGACCTCTCGATTGGTGGAGAGGAATTGTGGCAGCCTTGTGACTGGACATTCAAATAAAATGCATCTAAGCCACCCTACTAGCATTTATTGGTTCCCTCCCCTCAAGTGATATTCTGTCAACGGTTTCCTTCCACGGGGCCCAACAACTCATCGTATTACCCAATATCCCCAAAGTTGTATCATTATCATACCCACGCATCAGTAATCTTGGCATCTTGGTCGATAGTGCTTCATAATCGAACACCGATCAGTAACTCCTGCAGAGCAGAATGGAGTCTCACAACGGGCCTCCTCCGCCATATACGGAGACGGATATTTTCTCCCAGTCAGCCCGGTCGCCTACTGATCATAGCGTTATTCATGATGACGATGCCTCAGTCGACGCTTCCTCTTCCTGTAGTATCATCTACACACCACCAGAAACCCCTCGAGATTCCCAACATACCTTTAGTGGGATCAGCGACGATTATCACACAACTACGTCTGCCCAAGCCTATTTTGATTCACGTCCTACGTTGAGACAAGCTCCGAGTCACAATCTAGTGATTTCGCTTGCAATTAATCAAAACGCTACGTTCGACGATTTCCCATACCCGGCTTGGGCTGCCGATCGGGAGACGACCGGGCAGGACTGGCAGACTTTTGTCAACTATCTTCTCCCAGATCATCCAGCGATAACTAACTCGCACATAATCGACCGCAAATTGCGCGACGAGTCCGACACGCAGTCATCCGAAACTAAGCGTGGCATTGCCGAAGCACAACTCGACCAGCTTAGGTCGTCTTCGGGCGCATCTGATGAGCCGCATGATCTTGATGCTACTATTCGTGAGTGGAATGATGGTTTCTTCGGGCCAAGAGGCATTACTATTCGCCGCATCTCCCCTCCTATTGCATCGCAAAGTCCGGGTGCAAGGGATGAAGCCGGTGAACAGAGCTCTCCGCCTAGTGAGCCACAACCTCAACCCGAGACTCAGGGGGCAGATCGATCCAGGTGGAACCCCTTCAACTTCGTAGATAGTCGTGGTATTCGAATCGGGCCTCTCCGCGTCGACGGTGATCGGGTTTCGTTCGGTGACACATTCGAAGCTGACCGTCATGGCGTACGATGGCATGGGCAGCCTGGCAATTTGTTTGAAGCCAACCCCAGAAACATGCGTTGGTATAACCAAACTTTCCCAGGTAGCGCAGAGCAAACTTCCTTTGACGGCAGTCAAGGTCATTCCTGCGGAAGAGCAGCCAGCGAGTGTGGTCGAGGGCGAGGTCGAGGCCGAAGCCGCGGTGACGGCGGACGAGACAATTCAACTAGCTCTGTCTCTAGCACCTCGTCTTCCTCATCTTCCGACTCGGTTTCATCCATCGGAAGCCTCCCCGATTGGGACGATCTGAAAGATACCCAGCTATCGGCGACGAAACAATCAATCACAACCTGGCTTGCTCACCCCGAGCAGCCCGTCACGAGGGATATGGTCAAGCGTGCTAGAGCCGATATCAAGGCCGCTAAGAAGACATCACGCGAATCGGGCGGGGTATCCTCGGATGCAGCGAAACAAGCGTTACGACAAGAGGTTAAGGTACTGATCGAGCAGTTTAATCTTCTGAAGACGCAGCAGAAAAGCTCTCGTAGAGCGAGGCGTAGGGAAAAGAGGGCACAAAGGAAAGCTTTCAAACAGGAGAGAAGGGCCCGTAGGAATGCCGAAAGACGGGAGCGCCGCTCTCAGGGCCGCAGGTGTCGGCGAGGCGAACACGAAGAGGGACAGGACACGAACCGCCATGGTCGTGGGGATATGCCGGGCTCCTTTTTTACCGGATTCGGTGCGGGTCCTAGCCCTTCACATATCCCCGGTATCCCTCCGGTGCCACCGCCGCCGCCGCCTCCTCCACCCCCTCCTCCTCCAATACACCCACCGGGACAAGCTACCTTCAGGCCTAGACGCCCAGGTAGACAGGATTTCTTCAACAGTAGAGGTAGCCTGTTTACCGTCCGCGGTCACGGCAGAGGCCCGGGTAGAGGCGGGTTCGGCTGGGAGCAACATGTTCAACTAGCAACCCAGCGTGCCGCGGAAGCAGCCGCCATGGGCCAAGCACACGCAAACCGGGCCATGGCTGCAGCCATGCAACATGCTGCTGAGGTGCAAGAACACACCAACAGAGAGGTCGTCGCGGCTACTCAGTACGCTACGGGCGTTATGTACGGAAGCCACAATAACAATAACACCGCCGCAGAACGACAGCGACAGCAGCAACAACAACAGCAGCAGCAGCAACAACAGCAGCAGCAACAACAGCAGCAGCAACAACAGCAGCAGCAGCAGCGGCAACAACAACGAAATCAGACTTTCAACGCCAATATCAGCAAATACGAGACGGTCGATAGACTTGAAGCACAGATCGCCGCCAAGGCCGAGTCGCTGCGGTCGCTGCGGGAAAGGATCGAGCGCGAGCAAAGCAGCGACGGCGATCGCAAGACTGCTGCCGCTGCGGAGCAAGGAGAAGCAGAGAGCCTCGAGAGAGAGATGGAGGCGATGAGCAGGGACGTAGAGCGCCTGCGGCTCGAGGCCGACGAGGAGTTTGCGAGACAGCTCGAGGAGGAGGAGAGGGGTTATAGATAGATAGGAAGGGGTGCTTGCATTGTGTTTTGTTGTGCTATACGTTGTGTGAAGGCAATGACTGGTGATTATCAGGATCTCTTTTCTATAGTCGGGATTTCTCTCTCGCTAAATTCCGGTTGAACCCTGTTGTCGTCTTGGGAGGTAGCTTGTAAGTGCTTACGAACGGATGAATCAGACTGGAGATTTAACGTTGCGCTCGTGGAGTTTATTAATGCAATTTTTTTTTTTCGAATTCTTCTTCCCGCCGTCTACCTACACGTGAGTTTGCTAACTTGTTACCCTCGTCAACAATATCTTAACATTATGCATGAGTATTGATCATCCCCATACGAGGCTGAATAGATAGATAAGAGCAAAAGGGGATGTCTCTTTCCCAAAGGTAAGGTCCTAACCTGGATTTGTTTTTGTTTTTTTTTCTATTCCTTCCGCTCTACAAATCATGCCTATGTATCCTTTCGTATCCCGTCATATCATAAACTAGTTCCCTTGGCAGGTGGGCAAATGACCTCGAGGAAAGGCGGGTAGAATCATCTTGACCTGACCTTTCTTTTCTCCTCCCTTCCTCCCTTCTTCCCTTCCTCCCCCCGCTTTCCCCTCTTACTCCCTTTTCTACCTCTTCAGGACTACCCTACGAATGTTTACTCTCGTCCTTCTCGACGAGCCCCTGCACGCCGAGGGACCTACCAACTTTGACCTTGCGCAGCTGCTCCTTGGGGCGCGAGGGCAGCTGCTCGGCCTTGCCGGCGTCTCCGACGGGGTCGCCCTCGTCGGGGGCCTCGGCCTCGCCGTCCGCTCCGCCGTTCTTCTTCTTGTCGTCCGCTTTTTCTCCTCCTGCTCCTCCTCCTCCGCTTCCCCCGCCGCTTCCTCCGCCCTCAGCTCCCCCGTCGGCCTCGGCCTCCTCGCGGATCTGGTCGCGGATCGGCGTCAGGTCGAGGCGCATGCAGAAGGCGTCCTCGCCGTCGGCGTAGTACTTGCTCTCCGTCTTCTCCTGGTCGAAGCCCAGCGTCCTGGTGTACAGGTGGATGGCGGCCTTGTTCGACACGCGCACGTGCAGGGATACGTACCGCGCCCCGAAGGTCTCGACCATGGCTAGCTCTGCGGCACAATACGTACGGGAAAGCGGTGTTAGTGCATATGTATATGGGTATAGGCTAGGCGGGTAGATAAAACGTAGGGAAGGGACGGGACGGGACGAGATGGGACGTACGGCTCTGGCGCATGAGCTTCTCGGCGATGCCCAGGCGGCGGTGGGTGCGCATGACGGACAGCGAGGTGATGTGGCCGTGGGGGACGCCGTCGGCGGGCTCCTCCTCCATCTTGGCCAGCACGTAGCCGACGATCTTGGGGTAGTCGTAGGGGGTGCGCTTCGGCCGCGACACGTCCACGGCCACGTAGCTCAGCTGCGGCCACGACAGCGCGTGGTACAGGTAGTACTTCATGAAGTAGTTCTCCGGCAGGTTCTCCAGGTTCGCGTGCTGGATCAGCGGGAGGTCCCGCGCCTCGAGCCGGCGGATGTCCATCGTTTTTGTTTTGTTCTCAATTCCCTTCTCCCCTTCTTTATATATGTAATTTCTACCCCCTCCTCTTTTCTCTCCGGGCGTATTTGATTCGGATGTTGGCTCTAAGTGTCGGACGTTGTTGAATTGTTCGGCAGGTATAGAAATGGTGGTGTGGTGGGGTTGGTGGTGGTTTTTTTTTCCTTCGTTAGGTACTCGAGCCAATTGTGGAAATACGAATGAACCACTGCTGTAAAATGCGTTGGCTGTTGTGACGGGTAGGTACGATACTTACACTTACTCACAGTTGCCGCTGAGCTTCCTGTAAGGCTCGCTACTAGGTCCACTAATGGACTACCGTACTAACCTACTATAGGTAGGTACCTACCTCCAGGCCCTGGAGAAAGCTCGGATAGCGGGACACATTCCGCCGAGGACCATTTTAAAGTTGGATCTTTTTCCCTATCGCGGAGCATTCGTGAAACACACCACCGGACTCGAGACGACCTCACGATAACTGCGGCACTATTCAGCTTCCAATCTCATGGGTGCGCTTAAATGGACCGGACGGGCCGGTGCTGTCCAAAGTGTATATAAATAATATATTGGCCTCATGTAGCTCGATATGAGAATGAATCACCTCTCTTTCCCCTCTCTCCCCCCCCCCTATCGACAGCTTTTACGTCGTTGAGTGCTTTTCATCTGCTGTCACTTACACGGAAAACAACCCCGGTTCGCAGAATCTAACTCAACAGGACACATACGCGCGCGCGCACACACACTCACTCAATAATGGCACGGAGTCTCGAGGGCAAGCTGGCCATAGTCACAGGCGCTTCACGAGGTAAAATTCTGCTACTTACTATCTCGTCCTCAAGCGCTACGACTTATATAGTCTTCTTCCCTCGCAGGAATTGGCGAAGCCATCGCCACAAAACTCGCCTCCTACGGCGCCGACGTAGTGCTCGCCTACACGTCTGCCTCTTCCAAGGCCCAAACTGAGGCCCTATCCAAGACCCTCGAGTCCGCGCACAACATCCGGACCCTCGTCGTGCAAGCCGACCTCGGCACCCCCGAGGGGCCCGCCGACCTCATCGACGCCGCAAAGTCGCACTTCAGCCCCTTCCAGCTCGACATCCTGATCAACAACGCCGGCGTGGCGCTCAACAGCCTGCTGCCCGCCGTCACGGTCCCGCAGTTCGAGACGAGCTACCGGGTCAACGTGCTGGGGCCCCTCCTGCTGACGCAGGCCGCCGCGCCGTACCTCCCGCGCGACCGCTCCGGCCGCGTCGTCAACCTGTCGTCCGTGTCCAGCTCGGCGGGCTTCGCCGAGCAGTCCGTGTACGGCGGGACCAAGGCCGCGCTCGAGGCCATGACGCGCACCTGGGCGCGCGAGCTGGCCGAGCGCGCCACCGTCAACGCCGTCAACCCGGGCCCCGTGCTGTCCGAGATGTACGCGCGCAACACGCCCGAGTTCAGGCGCGAGATCCGCGGCTGGCTCGAGCACACGCCGCTGTCGCGCCCGCGCGAGGGCGTCGATACCGCCGAGGTCGTCGAGGACGCGCGCGCGAGCGGCGGCAGGCCCGCCTACGTCGGCGAGATCGCCGACATCGTGGCCATGCTGTGCGGCAAGGATGCGGCGTGGTGTACGGGGCAGGTCGTCTGCGCCAACGGGGGCATGTTGATGCTGCACTGATGGAGTGATCGTCGATGTTGCTCCCGTTGAGGAGTTTCAGCCTCGGTTACTCATATGATAAGAGTATTTATGACTATTTAGAATTTTTAGAATTGAAAATCTAGACTCGTATGCTATTTCGAGTATATATTTCATGAGGGAAGATGAGACCTTCTCGTCCTTTAAAGATCGTGCTATGATAAACTACCGGTGTATGTATATTGCCGTTCTTACTGAGATGAGTTAAATCAATGGAAATTTCCATGTAGGTTAGTCTAGACATTCGCTTTATTTAAAAGTAGTGTAAAGTCGCCAGACAATTACATAGGTACCTAGGTACAGCAGAGTGGGGGCGGGGCCACTTAGGAGATACTAAAATAAGCTTTTTGCTACCCCTCCAACCCCCACTTATCGCAACCCCGTAGAATTAAGTACCTAGCACAGACCTTTTAATACTTATAAATGACGTTGCCAATGCTCCCGTCTATATTAATATCGGACTAGGTTACTTCGTTTCTAAGAAACGGGTTTATTGAAACGAATCGAAAGCTTCTCGACTTGTTAAATCAAAATAATATAGAGTAGGATCCAAGGCAGAAGAAAAAACCGATCCCCCCCCTTATATAAAAATTTGCACAGCTCTTCATCTGGGCTATATCACCATCCCCTAATTTTCCCTTTCTTTCCTTTTTTCTTTTTTTTTTCTTTTCATTTTCATCCGCCAAATGGACCCAGAGGAGGACATATTCGACGGGCTGCTGAACCTCGAGGAGCAGTACTACAAGGAAGGGTACGAGGAGGGGTACCGGGACGGCGCCGAGGCCGGGCGGGTCGAGGGCCGCTCGGTCGGGTACAAGACGGGCTTCGAGAAGTTCCTCGAGGCCGGCCGCCTGCAGGGCCGCGCCATCGTCTGGGCCAACCGGATACCCGGTTTCCTGTTGCAGCAACAGCAACAGCAACAGCAACAGGAACAGGAGCAAGGAGAGTCTAGCTCACGGCAAGACGAGAGCAAGAAGGACGAAAACGGAGAAGAAACTGCTACCACTTCCACCGCCACCAACACCAACCCCAACACCACTGCTTCTTCCTCCTCACCACCTCCCCAAAACACCAGGGAACCCAAGTCCCAATCCCAGCTCCAGTCTCAACCGATAGGCAGCCTCCCGCCCATACGGCACAGCAACGCGCGGCTGGAGAGGAACATCGCGACGCTGTACGCGCTGGTGGAGCCGGGCACGCTGTCGACGCGGAACGACGACGAGTCGGTCAACGACTTCGACAGCCGCATGAAGGCCGCGCAGGGGAAGCTGCGGATGATCGAGAGGGTCGTCGGCGAGAGCCTCGACAGGGGGGCGGGGGCGGGGGCGGACGGGAAGAAGAATGAGAAGAATGAGAACATCGAGGATGTCGGGTCGTTGCGGCAGCGGCCGGGTGAGGCTGTGGGAGGCAGTAGTACATGATACCTATTGCATGGGGACTTTTCTGAATGAAACTGTTTCGCCGTTTGCAGCGGAGGTTATGCAAAATTTTATTTTATTTTATTTTCTAGGTGGAAGTGGACTCGGATAGGTAACTTTGTTCTTTGGATACCCCCTTGTGATGGATGATAAGAGTAGAGACACCACCTAGCACCTATGAGCTGAAAATCGAGGAGAATCATTCCAACCCAAAGGCGAGACGGAAGTCTAGGGAAAACAACGATAATAGCGGTGTAACCCCTTTTCTTCTTTGCTTTCCCCGTAGCGAAATCTGGCGTGCTGAAGTTCCATATGTACAATTGCCTTTGCCTTGCATGCTTCCTCTTACGACCTTCCCGTCCGTCCATCTATCCATTCACCAACTTTTCCTATTTGAAACTTCGGCACGGGTATCTATTTAAAGCAGTCAGCATACCCCTCACATCCCCGGCACAATATTCAATTACCAAACGCAATTACAAAGGAAAAAGGGGGGGAGAGAAAAAAAAAAAAGAGACAGCTACTCACTGTTCGGGGTAAGAATTCTCCTCCGCCAGGTCGTACTTGTGCACCTCCCACTTCCCGTCGTCCGTCTTGATCCGCAGCCCGCTCGGCAGCGGCGGCAAGCCGCCCACGAGCGTGTCCTCGACCGCGGCCCCGACGGCGGCGCCGCCCTCGCTATCGCGCAGGAAGGCCGCGAGCCCGCCCTCCCGCGCGCCCTCCTCCCGCGCGGCGACGAGCTGGCGGGCGCCGGCCTCGCCGACGAGCTCGCGCCGGGGCCGGGCGGCGCTGCCCACGGCCAGCAGGCCGACGGCGTCGCCCTGGCCGACGAAGCTGAGGCGCGGGTAGGCGCGGCGCGCGTCGCGGCGCCAGTACGCGTTGTCGGCGATGTCGCCCGCCGGCGCCGTGACCGGGTCGTCGTAGGCCAGCGGGTCGAGCGCCCCCGGCGCCGGGTTGCGGTAGTACGGGTTCAGCGGCACGCCGTTCGAGCGGTTCGGGTCCACGGCGAAGAGGCGCCGCACGCGCTCCCAGAGTCCCGTCGACTGGACCGTTTGTTTCTGGTGCGCGAGAGAGAGAGAGAGGAGGGTGGCGGCGGTCAGCGGGACGGTAATAAAGTAGGGAGTGGAGTAGGTAGTAGGTGAGTTAGTGTTGCAGCTGCTTTGCGGTGCCGACTTGTCTGCCGTCTGCGTGTCGGGTATAGAGGGGTGGGAAGAGTGAGGGGGGAAGGAAGGAAGTAAATTACCTGGCTGATGCTCACTACACCTCCCACAGCTTGTGCTACCGCTTTGGAAGCCATGGCGGCTATAGGAAAAGAGACAATTACTAGTGTGATGATGTCGTCGAATTGGTGAAGTGAGGTGGTTTGGTAATTGACGATTGCCGATTGACGATTGCCAATTAACGATTGTCGTAATTGGGGTCAACCTGGGATTTTCCGAAGTAATGCCGCGCTCTCATTGGTCCTCCCCTGTTACTTACTACCTACCTCCTTACCTTCCAATCCTTCACATATGTACCTAGGTACCTCCTTACCTTAATTTGTCCTTTTTGTCACATAAATAAATTGCACATCGATTCGAGCTGTATGAGAAGGATACATATATCTTACATTAGTTAATACCTAAGGTAGGGAAATGGGTACCTAGTTGGTAATTAGGAGTCGACATTCGACCTTTACATAGCGACCAAGTTAGATATAAGATGACACTGTATAGTGCCCCTTTCTTGTATGATAGTGTGATAGTCTATTGATATACAAGTCTGCGTCTACACACACAATGCTACTTGCGCCAACCCCCTTTCTTCGGTGCTCAAATCCTACCTCCCCTTCCCTTATTCCACGCCAGCAAACTCCTGGCGGCCGGCCTTCGAGTTCAGGTACTCGTTTCTAAATAAGAAAATAAGTTAGCTAACCCGAATACCATATTCACACACGAGTACTTCGGGTGCGTAATGGACATTCTCTTTCCCGTACCTCTCAATAGCCCATGACAAGGCGTAGTAGAAGAAGATGAAAGGGGGGGCGACGTAGAGAACCTGGTTTTTGGTTCGTCGCCATGTGTTGAAGATGGCGGCGTGGGCAGCGCCCGCGAACGGGTTCTGCTTGTTCGGCGACAGGGCGTAGGTGATGATGCCCTTCTGCTTCTGGCCGCCTGCAATTCCAACTGGATTAGTCGCTCTTCTGGTCATGATTTGTCTTCTGCGGCATGATTTGAGTGATCAAATAAGCTGCTATAGCTCCCCCACTAAAGCAATAGCCCCCGAATGTGCAGATGGTCCATCTTCCTAATTTCCCAAATAGTCCATTACATTCGTGCGAGACCGTTTACGTCCATCGTCCGTCGTCCATCGCCCATCGCTCATCGATGGATATTTTGTACGTGCTAGGTAGAAACCGGAATTCGAAATGAACTCACCGAAGTGACCCCAGGTGCCGAGGTACCTGCAGCGAAAGCATCAGCATATGGATCTTGGGTGACCGTAGCTTGTATCCCCAGTCTAACTACGCAGCGGTCCCAAGAAAAGCCGCAGCTTCCCCCGTGGGTGGGATTTCTTTCTTACTTGTTGTGTCTGCCGAGCGGTATATCGGCGCCGGCCATCAGTGCCTGGGTAGGTCGCATGGTGGTGATAGAATGCCAATTGAGGTTTTATGGCGGGTCAATTGAGGGTCGCGTTGGGATTTGGTAGGTGAGGTGTAGGTAAAACTCGCAATGTCCAAATCAAAAGATGTTGCCGACCAGCGGGAAACCGAAAGCATGGAAATGGACAGAGCCAGAAGCAGTTTAGCGCTGGCACAGGCGGGACCTCACAGAGAAGACCCGCCAAAAAGTTAACCCGCCGGTTAGCTCAATCAGGCCGTCATCATTGGCTGCGCGAACTTATAAGCATTCGCCCCCACTTTATTGTAGAGAGCAGCTTCAACGCTCGACTTTATCGAGAAAAAAAGTCCCGAGAGCTTCCATCCCAAAACCCGGCGAAACAACATATCGCACAAGCACAGGCGCCGAAGCTCCAGGGACCTCGTCTTCCCTCCTAAGCGCTTGATTATTAATCTAGAAGTAGGAAGGAAAGAGGAGATAAAAAATGGAGAATACACTGCGGTCCGCCTACCGCTGGGCGGCGGTCATCGTCGGTGCGGGCATTGTACAGTCGAGCATATACGACGTCAAGGGCGGCTCGCGGGCCGTCATATTCGACCGGGTGCAGGGTGTCAAGGATACGGTCATCAGCGAGGGCACGCACTTCCTCGTGCCCTGGCTGCAGCGCAGCATCATCTTCGACGTGCGCACCAAGCCGCGCAACATCGCCACCACCACCGGCAGCAAGGACCTGCAGATGGTCAGCTTGACCCTGCGGGTGCTGCACCGCCCCGAGGTCAAGGCCCTGCCCAAGATATACCAGGTTCGTCTCGGCCAGCCGGCTCCCCGTTTTCTGTTTATTTTCTAGTCAAGGCATTTGGAGGAGGGAGATGGGCAGAGGAGAGGAAGCGGGGTTCGGGGTTGGTATTGGAATTGGAATTGGTGAGAGACGAAGAAGCCAAGTTAGAACGGGGTGCAGGAGAGAAGAGGACCAGGCCACGTATTCGGAACCGCGAAAGAAAAATAAAGAGAGCAAGAAAAAAAAAAGGCTAACATGTTCCGTGCCCAGAACCTCGGTAACGACTACGACGAGCGCGTGCTGCCCTCGATCGGCAACGAGGTGCTCAAGGCGATCGTGGCGCAGTTCGACGCGGCGGAGCTCATCACGCAGCGCGAGGCCGTGTCGCAGCGGATCCGGGCGGACCTGACCAAGCGCGCGGGCGAGTTCAACATCGCGCTCGAGGACGTGTCCATCACCCACATGACCTTCGGCAAGGAGTTCACCAAGGCCGTCGAGCAGAAGCAGATCGCCCAGCAGGACGCCGAGCGCGCCCGCTTCATCGTCGAGCGCGCCGAGCAGGAGCGCCAGGCCAACGTCATCCGCGCCGAGGGCGAGGCCGAGAGCGCCGAGGCCGTTGGCCGCGCCGTCGCGAAGTCCGGCGACGGCCTCATCCAGATCCGCAAGATCGAGGCCAGCCGCGAGATCGCCCAGACCCTCTCCTCCAACCCCAATGTCTCCTACCTGCCGAGCAGCGGGAAGCAGGGCGGGTCAAACCTCTTGCTGTCGGTTGGCAGGGCGTGAGAGAGAGAGAGAGAGCAAGGCACTGGATTAGGGGGAAGGGGGAAGGGGAGAGGGAGCAAAGGGCCATGTGTATATTATCAGAGAGCAGTCGCCAGGTTCTCCACTTCGGGGTCTACGAATAATTATGTGCCACCACCATGATGAAAGAAGCTGGATTGGTTTTTATGCCCCGTTGGCAAACATCAACTCTTTATTTCATTCGTACACTATCTCACTTTCAGGATTTGCATATCCCTATGGCGTCCTCCGGTGCTTAGATGTAAGTCCATTCTATGCACTCCTCTAGCTTCCCGCATCATAGCGTCGTGGCTCTAATGCTCCCGACAAAGGAGGTATGAGATGCCTCATCCACCGCAGTACGCCCTATATAAAACCAGTAAATAGCATAATTGCCCCTAGCTCTCGTGTCCCTGGACTAGTCCTTCATGTCAGGATTACTACCTACAGCGATCGAGGGTTCAGCTATTAGGATGCACTAGACACCTTAGTTTAGACCCCTCCAGCTGGTGGTATGATCTTGTCGTTCACGATGGTCCAGCCCTTCGATCGCAGAGTCTTCCACTCATCTCGTACCTTAAGTCTAACAAGCTCGCCCGCTGCTTTCGCATCCTCCGCACTGTCGTGTCCTGCGGGATTGTCTTCATCGGTCTCCACCTGAATCTTGCGGCCCAACTTTGTCTCCATCAACATCTTGAGGCCGTTCCGGATTGGCAGCCCACGTCTGTGGGGGTAGAGCAGGACCGTGTCGATACAAGTCGGGTGGATGATACGTGCAGCGTTCAGGTCGTTTTCAAGTCCGTGGCCGATGAGTGGTGTCTCGGGCTTGATCAGAGAAAACAGGAGATCCCGTGCCACCTTAGGGGACGGGGCAATCTTGAGCTTACGTTGAGGCGGTTTAGTAGGGTCGGAAGACGGAATGAGAGTCGGCCTATGGTCATCCCCCTTCTTCCAAATTTCTGCCGTAGCCATGTCTTCAGGACGCACACCAGAGTAGCGGGTGTTAAGGTCCATGTATTCGCCCACGGGCTGGACAAGAATGTCAAGAAGCTCCTCGCCGTTGGGCCAGGCTACGGCAGTGATCCGGATCAGCTCTAGGCCATAGACAGTATATCCCATCTCACAGTCAAAGCACACTGCTCTGTCTGTAGGAACATCAGGGTTGGGCGGTGTTTGGGCAAAGTTCAATACAGCTGCAAGTCTCTTTGGGTCTGTCGTCTTGAACACGTGAGTCGGTGCAGTCGTACAACCGGCGCTTGACTCATCATCGACACTTTGGTGGCAACAGCGGTACTTCTTTGAAGGGCTAACTACGTCGCCGGCCGATCTCTGAGGATAGTAAATCTTGCCGGGGTGGTGAGTACAAGAACCATTAGAGGCCAGTGCCCCGTCTTCCTCTCTGCGTCCAGGGAATACCTGAAATCTCCGTGTGCATCTGTCGCATACTTCCGTATTCTTTGAAGACTCCACAGCTTCTTGAGCAGCCTTGATGTCATCATCTGAAGGTGCAACAGTGACGTAGCCGTAACGTTCCATGCCGGCCAAGGGCCAAACCAACCGGTGCAAGAAGTCTATCTCCTGGGCAACGGTTAGGCCGGTGACAATAGGCTCGTATTCGGCTGGCGTGTGCTGTGTTTCCTGGGGTTCGAGCGCCTTAATAACACTAGCCCTCTCATCCTTCCACTGTGCTACGACCATTCGTTTGTATGTCGTAATCCTATTCCTGATAGAATTACCATAAACCGCAGCCTTTTTGGTAGCTATCTCTTGCTCGTCGTCCAGTGTTTTAATGATGAGCTCCTGGTCAGAAAGCAACAGCTTCTTCTCATCATCCTTAGCAATGTTCTTGAGTTCGGTGTTGAGACGAGCATACTGTTCGTGAAGAAGTTTGACAAGTTTGAGCCGGGCGTCATGCGCGGCTGGTGACTTCTTGAGTAGACGAGGGTTCAGCGCTTCTGCCTTCTTGGGGGTTTGCTTCAGCGGCGGCTTAGGGGATTGCTTAGGGGATGGTCTGGGAGAAGGTTTGGTAGTAGCTCTGAGGGTGCTAGGTGGTTTGGAGGGCTTTGGGGGTGATGCAGAGGTCATGGCATCAACGGAGCCCTGGATGTCAGGAAGCATGGTATCGGTCAGTTTCGTTGGCTCTGTCGATGGCTGGGGTTGATGAATTAGCGGCGCAGGAGCGACGCTTTCCTGTTTGGCGGGTTCCGTTTTCTCGGGTCCCACGTGTGTTGATGTGTTTTGGGGAGTTGTAGATGGAGTCACGGGACTGAGCTTGATGCGTTTCCTCGGCGAATCTTGATCAGTTGACAAGTTTGGGTTCTTGGTGAGCGTTTGCTCTTCACTTTGGGAGGCAATTGTGGGTTTGTTTTCATTTTCGTGCTTAAACAGACACTGAAATGCAGTGCAGTTATTGCCTGCCGGGCAGGGCAGGTTCTTCAGAGCTGCTAGTGAATTGGCCATGGTTGCGGTAGTACGGGAATCGGGATAATATGAGAGGGACAGTTCCTTTAAACACAGTGTGTCCCGAAGATGAGAACACCAAGTCTAGGGTTTCGGGTCTGTGATTCCCGGGAGTCGATATGTTGAATCACTAAAGAATTTGATGGCAAATGGATCTGGGTGCTGGACAACAGGTCGACCAAGACAGATGAACTAGATTCGAGGCCCAACAGCATCACTCTTGCCTCTCCTCTATGTCAAGCAATTTAGGGTGTATTATGATGTGTTGATAGCTCTCCTCGGACCTGTTACTTGTGGAAGTTTGTTGAGGTTGGAAGGCGAGCAATATAAATGTATACACCTGACGTGGGAGTTGATATGTCTCACAGCTATGAAATACGTTACCTTACCTTCATGAGGTCGAAGTCGGTCTGTAAGTAAGAAGCCCCGAGGAATAACCACCAACTATTGAATATGCACGGACCCCGTGACGTACCTAGCTCTTTTGTACTTTAAGGTAGGTGTAGGTGCCCGAGCGTCACTTGGTCAATGCAAGGTAAACTACGGGATAATTGCATATTGCCTAGTGTAAACCTTGTATTATGCAACTATGTTAGTATCTTAGGAGGTAGGTACGTAATTGTATTACCTATCATCACATGTAATATGGACTTTAATGAAGGCATACCTTCCACACCGGTTTATCTACCGTCAGATATATGCATATAGGTATGTACGGGCACCTGCACGTACCTAACTTTGTACCAATGCACTTGATCATCGCACCTGAATCTAGCCCCTATGTCGGAAAACCTATGACCCCTGTAAATGTGTCGCGGGCCACGTTTTACACCTTGCCTAGGCACCTAACTAACCTACACTCTGCGCCTTCTTCGTCAGCTCTCATGCGTCAACGGACATTAAACTGTCCCTTAACACCGTGCATGTCCTGCCTACTAACTCCTAGCAGCTATTTGAACCTCTTCACGTCTCTCAAGACAGGTTAAATACTAAGTAAATTTTCAATTTCAGATCGCCTCCTCCACCTCTCCAGGCGATGACAGTCATGGAGTATACCGGTGGGAGCGTGTCTCCGAATCACCTTTGTGTGCTAGTTCATGGTGTATGATAACTCCGTTTTGCTTCTACCTCGCCTCCCTTTGCGAAACCAACAACCCCAACTTCGTGGGCACGCCGTTACTAACCCATGTCCTTGTCGACTTGCAGTTATGGGGCAATCCAAACCACATGAAGTCGATCGCGAAAGCCCTGAGAGCTACCTATTCCGAGGACGAGCTCTACATCCTCGCCGCAAAGCGAAATAGCGGCAGCTTCACCTACGATGGCATCGAGAGGGGCGGGGAGCGTGTCTGTCTCGAGATTGAGGAAGAGCTGGATAATATCAAGAGCAAGGGTGGTAAGATAACAAAACTCAGCATTGTTGGGTATTCTCTGGGAGGTCTTGTTGCTCGCTACGCCGTCGGGCTTTTGTACGCCAAGGGGATACTTGACCAGGTGGAACCGGTGGTATGCGATCACTGCCTCCAGTACTCGCGACTTCGCGGCTTACAAAGATGTGCATAGAACTTTACCACATTTGCGTCGCCGCATCTTGGCGTACGAACACCTCTGCGCGGATGGCACAATCATGTCTGGAATGTCTTAGGTGCGCGGACTCTGTCCATGTCAGGTCGGCAACTCTTCACCATCGACGACTTCCGCGAGACCGGTCGGCCGTTGCTTGCTATCCTTGCCGATCCCAAGTCTATCTTCATGTCTGGGCTTAAGAAATTCAAGCGGAGAACTTTGTATGCCAACGCTGTCAACGATAGAAGCGCTGTCTACTATACCACGGCGATTGCGAAGACAGATCCATTTACCGACACGAGTAGGATTAAGGCCAACTATATCAAGGGGTACGAAGATGTCATCCTTGATCCGGCCAACCCCGTATCACCTTTGGCTCCGAAGAGTGGTCCTAAAACGTTAGGGTCGCTAGCTACAGACAGCGTAGCGTATCTCAAGAAAACACCCTATATCGTCGCTTTAGCTATCTTCATCCCCGTGGGCATTGCCGCGTTCCTGTTGAACTCGGTAGTGCAAAACTTTCGCAGTTCGCGGCGGATACAACTACATGAGACGGGCTTGGCAGGTATCCAGATAGAGAAGTACCGTATGCCAATTTGGATTAAGGATATCCGTGGCACTGTCGAAGACGTGTATGAGAACCTCAACAGCTCCCAGAGACAGTCATACCTGGCCCCCTCAGATGACGAGGACGAGGACGAGGCGCTAAACGAGGAAGAGACTGAAGTCCTTGCCTTGGAGCGCAGACAGTCGCACCCGCACTCCCCAACTCTTGCGCTAACTCCAAGTCAGTTCGCCATGATTACCGCGCTAGACGATGCGGGTTGGCGCAAATATACCGTCTGGATCCACAAGGTGCGACATAGTCACGCGGCTATCATTGTTCGATCCGAAGGGGCAAGGTTCAGCGAGGGTCACATTGTCATTAGGCACTGGCTTAAAGAAGAGTTCCTTATTTGATACCGATAGACGCAGAGTGGGTGTATATTTTATAGAGGCGTTGATGTACTAGACTTGAGATCATTATCATTATAGGTGTTGGGACAGGATAGCGAGGCTTGTTCGAATCAATGCCATAGAGGGGTTAAGGGGGGTTAAAGGGGGATAAGCAACATTGTGAAGTATAAAGTGTATTTATTCAGAACCTTTTCTTTCTTCTATACCAATAGCAAAATTAAGGGGTTGGCTATATATTGGTATCGGGGCGCAATGTAGAGGGTGGTTTGGTTTCCACGGTTCTACTACAATTTCTCATAATGGACACTCCAATCAATATACCTAAGTATACATACCTAGGTAGTCATATATTCTCCAATACTTCGTACCTACATGTAGTCATACATGTATGTAAAGAGGTGCCTAGCAGCCTGGTATATACATTACTGGAGATTGTTTCTAAGCAATGGATTCTGCCCCACCGCTACGCAAAACAACGTCACCGGGCCCTCTGGACCCCTGCATCCGATCCAAAAAGAGTGGGTTACTTTATGCAGGGTCCAGCCAAAGCTTCGGAAACTCTGCAGAACGTTTTTTGACTAGTGTAACAGCGTGGAGCATCCATCCATCTACTCCAAGTTAACACATTCACATTTGTACCTACATACTGATTTGGTCACCGGGTTTAAGGTATACCTAATGATCCACGATTGAATACTCTCCACATAACATTCAGCTCTTCGGCAATAACGGGCGGTGGGTTCTACAATGCTGTAGGAGAAAATTGAGAACCCCTTTAATTCAGGGGTGGGAAGTCTGACCCGAAACGAAAAACACCAATGAGAAGCTCCCGATTACTATCCCAAGAGACATCCAAACTCGTCGCCGCCATGGCCAACCCAGCCTCACCACCACGTCGGATCACCAGATCCTCGCTCGCACGATTCGCGTACGGCAAGGGAGACACGTCCGTTCCCGCCGCTGCCGACATTGAGGACGCGATCCCCAACACCGCCGCTACTGCTACCGCGTCACGCAAGCGCAAGCGAACTACCACTACGACTACCACGACTACCGCCGCCGCCAAGATATCTCCCTCTGCCTCCCCACCGTCATCATCGTCCCGCAGGATCAAGACCGAAGAAGTCAAAGTCAAAGTGAAAGTCGAAGCCGCAACCGAAACCAAAACCAAGGCCCCGAGGCGCCAGCGCAAGCCCGCCCGCAAGACGACCGACCCGGCAACCGGCACGACCGTCGTCGCCCCGCCCTCGGACTGGGAGGAGATCTACTCGGCGGTGCGGCGGATGCGGGGGCCCGGGGGCGCCGCGGCCAACGCGCCCGTCGACACGATGGGGTGCGAGCGGCTCGCGGACCCGTCGGCGAGCCCGCGGGACCAGCGCTTCCAGACCCTCGTGGCGCTGATGCTGAGCTCGCAGACCAAAGACACGGTGAACGCGGCGGCGATGCGCGCGCTCAAGACGTCGCTTCCGGGGCACTCCCCGGGTGTCCCCCCCGGCCTCAACCTCGAGAACGTGCTCGCGGCCTCCCCCGAGGCGCTCGACGCGCTGATCCGCGCCGTCGGCTTCCACAACAACAAGACGCGGTACCTGCAGCGGGCGGCGCGGATCCTGCGCGACGACTGGGACGGCGACATCCCGGACACGATAGACGGCCTCGTGTCGCTTCCCGGGGTCGGCCCCAAGATGGCGCACCTCTGCCTCTCGGCCGCCTGGGGCCGCACCGAGGGCGTCGGCGTCGACGTCCACGTCCACCGCATCACCAACCTCTGGCGCTGGAACGGCCCCGCCCCCACCCGGAACCCCGAGGAGACCCGCGCCGCCCTCGAGGCCTGGCTCCCCCGCGACCGCTGGCGCGAGATCAACTCCCTCCTCGTCGGCCTCGGCCAGGCCGTCTGCCTGCCCGTCGGCCGCCGCTGCGGCGACTGCGAGCTCGGCCTGCGCGGCCTGTGCCCCGCCGCCGACCGGAAGAAGGTCCTCGAGGGCAGGAGGAGGAGAGAGGAGGCTGCTGTCGTCTCGGTGGGGAAGGTAGAGGTAGAGGAGGAGGAGGAGCAGAAGGAAGAGCAGAAGGGAGAGGAAGTGGGCGGGACTAAAGTGAAATTGGAGGATGAGGAGGGAGAGGAGGTGTAAGTTAAGAGGGACGCCCGTCAGCAATGAGAAGATAGGAAAAGAGGGTGGATGGACAATGTACTACTAGGGAGTTCGAATTCGAGGCGAGAGGGGAATGAATAATATGTAGATGAATCTCTCGGGTCTATAGGATAAAGTTACAAAATTGCAAATATATTTAAACCTCTTACTAGATGTTCCTACGTCTGCAAGCGAAACACAGAAACAAGGATATCATATCAACGATAACAGAAAGGTGTGCACGTGAAGTCATCATTAGAGGTAAATCAATCTTTCAAGGCCGGATCTCCTTCACCTCGCCCCTCTTCTAAAAGGGGGGAGGAAAGGGTTCTGTATTCAGAGAGCAATATGTACAATAACAAAACGTGGCTACCGAAAAATTCAAACCGAATAAAAAAATCAATACCAGAAAGCAAAGAATTCACCGCCCTGCCTCTCTGTATCTCTCTCTCTTTCTATCTCCTAATACGTCTCCCGGCGTGAAGGTGATGAGGGTTAAGCAACCCCCCCCCCCGATCTCGTTCGTCGAAGATATCCCCTTGCTTCACTTTATGCGTATTGATTGACTCGTTGGGCGCTCTGATCCACCCACGCACCACCGCAGCGAAGAAGGGCGTATGGACCCGGATAAAGAACGCATATTGCATGCAGAAATAAAAATAAAAACAAAACTTGCCACCTGTCCCGGCAACGCCATGCTCTTAGAAGACAAAAGGCTGTGGCGGAAACAGATTGGTGAGGAATATATATAGCATTCCGCGGGTCATAAGGCGGGAAGGGGGGCCATCATGGTTGAAAATCGGTGAGGATCGTTGTTGATGAGTGGGTTGGTTGGTTGATTTGAAAGGGGTGCCGGTGCTTCTTGTTCTTGTCTCGTGACCGGATTCGGAAGTTGAGGGGATGGAGGGAGGAACATTTGCATCGGGAGATGGCGATAGAACGGACGGACGGATGGGCGGGGGGTTAGATTCTTAACGCCATCACGACGGTGGATTTCCGACGGTAGCGTGAGCTCTGGCAGGCTCGAAGTGTTCTTTCCTTTATATGCCCTTGATGACCTGGGTACGCTCGGCCTCGAGTTGGGCGGCGTTGCGCTCGTGAGACTCCTTCTTGCACTGCACCTCGGAGTGACGATATTGTCAGCCAACCAGTCGTCCGCGTAAAGCAGTAATTGAAGTAACGGGAAAACGCTTGTCGCCATCAAATGCCAAAGCCACCCTCCTCCTTGAGATACTCGGCAAGGCCCACGAGCCACCACTTGGTAGTAGTGTCATCGGGACCGTTTCTCGCCAACGACGACAATGCACATTGTGATGCTGTTGCTGGGTTGCTTGGGGATATGCTTACGTCTTCTAGACCAGTGCACTTGTGATCCTCCAACAACCGGTGCTTCGCACAGTAGTGGCCGTCGCAGAACCCGCAGTCGCCGATGATGCGCTGGGCAGCGGACTTGCACTCCTTGAACGTGCAGCGAGGCTTGATGGCAGGCATTGTGATGGATTGGGGATTTGAGTGGGTGAGGTATAGGAAGGCCTGCGGCGTGGGTGATCGTAGAGACGATACGAAAGTGCCGTGGTATGTGGTATGTGGTATGTAGTATGTGGTACGGTATTCTCGCCTCTTATAAGTCAGATGGGAGTCTTCGTCTTTGTCGTCGAGAAGATTGCAGAGCACCTGTTGTTTTTCCTTTTTTGTTGTTGGTTGGTTGCAAAGTTGTGGTTGGGAAGAATCAAGGAACAGGCGGATAGGAAGAAGCAGGAAATAACCGTCTGCGTCCTCGGGGCTGTTCGCAGGTACAACAAGCCGGGTCTTTTAAATGAAAGAAAAGGTCAGAAGGGGGTGGAGCAGGAGGGAGGAAGGGGAAAGTAAAAATGGACGCCCTGGCCAGGCGGAATGGAGATTTCCAAGGAGGCAGATAAATAGTTAGACAGAGGCGGTTGGGTAGCCCGTCACACGATCAGGGTTGAATGACGGGGGGATGGGGACAGGATGATACGACTTTCCTGACTCTGACGTTTTGCCTCGGCGGCAAACGGACAGAAGTGGATGGAAATGGGAATGGGCGAGTTTTGGGGCTTAGGGGAGTAGAACAAACCAGGTTCTGCTACGTAGCTAAGCCCAGCTTAATTAAGGTAATGTATGTAGGTGGTAATTAGGTAGTCGTACTAGTGCAGTATTCCGTAGTACATATGTACGTACCTAGCTTACAATTGATACTACACTAAGGCAGTTTCCTACTAATCGTGTGAGTAAGTCTTCCGGTATAAGAGGTAGGTAATGGGCGAGCCAAAACGAAGCCAAACGAGTAATAATATTCGTCGGTCTATCTACTCGTTGTAGTTCGTCTATGCATTATGCAGGCTTATCAATCTGGTTAGATGGATAGACTAAAAGTAGGTATATAAGTACCTACGTACCTACCTAGGCAGCCAAGGTACCAACGTTGATGACGAAGATGTTCGCAAGGCTCCGAAAGCGGGAGGCGACCAAAAGGGGACAAGGGTCCAGATGTTCGAGCCAATTGATTGGGCGGGGAAGACAGGGGAACTGGAGGAATCTGTCGGGAAATCGGGGTAAAATCAATCGACTAGATCAATTGGTCTGGCTTTTTAAACTATGTACCTATGTACCTACATAGTGTAATAACATAGAGATGGACGTCCACTGATATATGACAAAACGCGAACCTCCTAGCAGGTTAATTGTGTGAGATGTATTAATGCAGTAGATAGTTGGAGTTAGTTGAGAATAGGTAATTCTAGACTATGTACGTACATCAATACATATAAGGAGGTAACGAAATGAAAAAGCAAATACGTGGCTGTGAATAGTTCTCTAGACGGGATACACTATAAATAAGGTAAGTACTTACATCAATGTAACCAGGATCCATCTATATATGTTTTGCTGGTTAGATACATAGAATTACACTAACCTACACCTTATGTACAGCCATCTACTTATTCTCTACAGTACCACGTAAGTCGTATGGCCCAATCTGCACACTCTACCTAGGGGCACGTCCCCTATTTCATCCATGCATCCATCCATTCATTGCCTTTGGCGACATCCGCGTGAGAGTTGGTCATGGTGGTTTTATATGGATACAGTACATCACCGGAACATAGTATCGAGTAATATTGGAGGAGCAAAACTATTGGAATTCTTGCGGTCCCGCTATATCTGGAAGACCTTATCTACTACATATAAGAGGTTTACGTACCTAACACCTAGTGGCAGTCGGCCAGATGAACAATTAGAGGTAGCTTATAACTGCCGCTCCGGATCAGACATCACATGTTTCCTTCGCTCCCGTTTCGCAATATGCCGGTTGTACGTACGTATATACGTATGTATACATGCCTGCCGGGACAAGGTTAGCCAAGCACCCGCAGATTACAGCACATGTAAACGAGAGATGCACTAGTTCCCGTCGTTGCTAATCAATACATATGTGTATGTATGTATGTATGTAGGTATGTATGCAGATATATCTGCATGGATGCATTCCATGTGTCCAGAGCCGCCTCCATCACAACACCCGCCCACACACACCTTCTCTTTTTTTTCTTTTTTTCTTTTTGGCGCCACGGCTTTGCTAACCTTGTAGGTACCCATGTGTCGGGTAGGACTTGTTGTCGTCGTGTTGCCGCATGACTTGCTAGAGGCTTTTTAGTTATCGATGATGCTGTCAAGACCCCCTCTCTTCCTCCCTTCTGCTAACGCTGCTCGAACCAACGACTATTGGATGCGAGGCGTTGGGCTAGGCTGGGATCCACGATTGTGGAACTAATGGGCAGTAGGTATGTATTCTCTTTTGCCCCTAAAGTATACTCTAGAAATATCGTGGCTCAAATCAACTAAAGCCGGGTCCGTAGTCTACGCCTACATAATCTACCTCCTATCGGACTTCCTTCCCTCGTCTACATTAGCTACATATCTACGGAGACGCAATCAAGACTAAAAACTGCTAAGAATCATACATAGTAGACACATGTGACAGATGAAGATTTTTTTTTCTTTCTCGCTTATGTAAAGATCAAGTTTTAAAGGTCGTATCTTCGGAGACCCCAATAGGTAAGAACTTGAAGTCTCTTCTCGATGTATCAGGATAAGATCCTCGTCGAAAACTGTAGATCTTTTTTATTTTCGTCTCGTCGATGCACTCACTCCCTACCTCCTAGCCGCTCGCTCGCTATACGAGGTGCTTGACTCGTTAGACAACACCGGACAACCCGGCCCTTTTCGGCCTCGAGGTGATCTATGTCTCTACCTAACTACCTGACTAAACCTAACTTATACTATACCCTAAATATTAAAAAAAGGCTTCGCACATCAAGTCTCAGTTAACCACCCAGCTTAATAAATGTTCAACGTACCTACTTAACTGATAAGTGTAGGCAGATAGACAAATAAGACTTACATAACTCCGACTCCAACAAGTCGAGGGCATACATATGTATGTACGTACGTATGTACATATGGCTTGTCCCCGTAAGAGTCAGTACCTAGGTTTAGGACCAGGTGAAATCTCGGCGCCGCGATCTTGGCGGAGAGGCAGGCCAGGCCTGTTCCTAATGTATCGAGGTAGGTTTAGATACCGGGTATGTATGGTATGCGGAGAACCCGGGGGTGCAAGGCGCAGTTACGTCGTCGCGTATGCAAGCAGGGTCCCCCCAGATCGTTTTTCCATCGTTGAGCGCTAACTAAATATATATTTTTGTCTTTTATGCTTGAGGGAAACACGCATCGCATAGCTATCTAGCCTGAACATATATACCTAGGTAGGTAAGTAAACCTATCTACATAGCATTTATGTGAAGCAGCACGTCACTTTTACAGCTACTTAAAGCGTCTGGTGTAAGTTATACCATCTTCCTAGGTACGGTTTACATACACATTATAAAACATCCACGCACTTCCCCCTTCCTCCTCTTCTCTCTCCTCTCATCCACGAGACCCCACGTACCTATCAAATCCCCGCCGTTTACACTAGCACCATTGATCGTTCATCTGTCGAACAACTCATTCAAAAGAAGAACCGAAACGGCAACAATATGACAACGACAACACACGCACGGGACATATCTCGGCTTGATCGGCTGCAATATAACCTTTTCAAGTCTACCTACCTACCTTCCTATACGCGAAATTCATTTACTCGTATGTGATGATATGTGGAGTCTTGCTTTCCATCAGCCACGCCTTGATGCGACGATAATCCGTCATACATGTGCCGGTTGTATGTAGCCTACCAGGTAGGTAATAGGTAAAATGTGATTGGTCTCGGGGGTGGTTGCATGATACATGCCTAGGTAGGTATGCATTATGCCACGCTACATAGAGAAGGGAAAGAAACCAGCCCACAATGGCAAGCCCGATGAAGCTCGTTATAATCGGTAAGTCGGTATGTTTATCAGTGCAGATGGCCAAAGTGCCTGGTTTTCGTTGGTGGCGGTGAAAAAAGAAAGAAAAAAAGTCAACTACGGTACTAAGTTCCATGGTCGTTGGATAATTATTATCATTCGTCACCAATCTGCTTTCGTGACAAGAAAGACCTATAAACTACATGACTCCATTTTATTCAGAGTAGAAATGACGAATCCGTTACCCTTTTTTTTTCTCTCTTTATTTCATATCCACGACGCAACGAATGCAGTCACCAGCCTTCATCTGCTCGAAGGCACGGTTGATATTCGCTAGGCCTTCTCTGTGGGTGATGAACTCATCGACCTTGAGCTTGCCTGCCTGGTAGTCGCTAATCAGGCCCGGCAGCTGAGAACGTCCCTTGACTCCACCGAAGGCACAGCCCTTCCATACACGACCTGTGACCAGTTGGAATGCTACGCGACTGTTAGCTCAAGGGTTCGGGGTTGTGAACTGAGATTTTGCAACTTACGCCGTGTCGAGATCTCCTGACCAGCAGCGGCAACACCGATGATAATGCTTTGACCCCAGCCCTTGTGGCAGGCCTCGAGAGCAGCACGCATCACACCGACGTTACCAGTGCAATCGAAGGTGTAGTCACAGCCGCCGTCAGTCATCTCGATCAGCTTTTCTACGATCGTTTGTCCCTCCAGCTTGGTGGGGTTTACGAAGTCGGTGGCTCCGAATTTCTTGGACCATTCTTCCTTGGTCGGGTTCACATCTACTACGATGATCTTGCCAGCTTTCCGTGCTACAGCGCCCTGGACGACCGAGAGACCGACGCATCCAGCTCCGAAGATGGCGACGTTGGAGCCTTCCTCGACGGCGGCGGTGATTGTGGCAGCACCGTAGCCGGTAGTGATACCACATCCAAGCAGACAGGTCCGATCCATGGGAGCCTCTGGCTGGACGGCGACGACAGAAATGTCGGCTACAACAGTATATTGAGAGAAGGTAGATGTTCCCATGAAGTGCAGTAGCGGCTTGCCCTTGCAGGTAAATCGAGAGGTGCCATCAGGCATAAGACCTTGGCCCTGGGTTGCTCGAATCTTTCCACAGAGGTTAGTCTTGCCGGACTTGCAGAACTTGCATTCCTTGCATTCTGGCGTGCTATTTTGTCGACATTAGCCTGGGGCGGTGGGTAGAAGGGCGACGGGGAAGTTAGGGGCATGCGTACTAGAGTGCGACAACATGGTCGCCAGGCTTCACGCTGGTGACGCCCTCGCCCACGGACTCGACGAGACCAGCTCCCTCGTGTCCTAGGACGATAGGGAATGCGCCTTCGGGATCCTTTCCAGACAGGGTGTAGGCATCTAATCAGTTACGATTAGTAAGGGCTCGGACTTGATTCGGTATGTGTGGTGAGCTCGGGCGGGACATACCGGTATGGCAGACTCCGGTGTAGTAGATCTGAATTCGAACCTCGTGGGCCTTGGGGGGTGCGACCTCGACATCCTCGATGCTCAGCTCTTTGCCAGCTTCCCAGGCGACGGCGGCCTTGCAAGTGATGGTCTATAAGACGAAAGGGGTCACGTAATCAGCTTTCACGTTGGACGTGTGACTTGACGTTGTTGAACGTTGTTGGAGCTACAGATTGTTCGCGCGGGGTATAACAGCGAGAACAAAAGCACGCGCGTCAAGAAGCTAAGGGAGCGGAGAGAGAGGGAGATGAGGGGGGGGAAGGGGAAAGGGAAAAGGAAAAGGGGAGTGCTCATTACGAACCTTGCCAACGGTGGAAGCCATTCTGTCCGGATTTGAAGTAGACGATGAGACGATATGAGATGAGATTTTAGAACTTGAGGCTTTTTTGCGACAAGCAATCCTTTACTTAGGACGAAGCACCTTTTTTATATCGACTGCTGAGAGAAAAAGGGGTGAGGATGATTGTTTCTGTTGTTTGTTGCGGAGTTGGTCCTTTTTCTTAACCCCTCCCCCTCCGCAGGATATTTAAACAAATCGACTCTCTAAGTCGGGTGGGGGAGCCGACACCACCGGCAGTAGCGGTATTGATGTCATTTCTGCGTGTCATGATGGCTGCCAGTGCCAATGCCAATGTATTTCCGAGACTACCTAATTCCGTGAGATTCGCCGCGGCACTACCTATTCACACTCTAGTTCCTCATGCACCTAGGTGAGCTCGGGAGGGCTTGGTGCTTGGATAAGCACCTGGCCAGTCCTTGATAACGTCGGTGCCCAGAACGGCAGACCCGGAGATGATGGACGAAACTCGGGATCTTCGATCGAGGCTTTCGGCAAGGAGGGGGTATCTTGGTTTCATCTTTTTCAGGTAGCCAGCGCAGTCCTGCTCATAAGTAGGTAGGTAGCCATAATGTCTGTCTGCTAGGACTGACATCTGAAATATCGCTAAGTAATTCACAGCTTTCAAGTTTGAAGCGGTGGGGTCATCTTGGTCCAACTTGGTCAAAGGAGGTGTACAGATTACGGTAGGTCTCGTAATAGAGACAGACCTTCTAGTGTAAAGATATTTCAAGACCAAGACTGAAACCAAGACTGAAGGGGACCTGTCCTTATATAGGTAGAATATGATCTTGACTAGTATTGAGAACCTTGATGACTGCTGGTCGACTTGATCGGCCTTCGAATAAAAGGAGGGGACGGGATTGAAGCTCACTTGCTGCTGTCTTCCCCGGACACGGCATTGCTACAGGGGATAAATGTGCAACTTGAACCTTAACTTGAACCATACCTACCTAACCTAAAAGCTCCCATCCCATTAGGTTAGGTGCTGTACGAAATACCTACCTGCGTACCTTAATATGGATACACGCTACCTTAGGTACTTTACCTAGGTAGGGTTAGTGCTGTAAGTAGGTACATAGGTACTTATACCTACCTGGCCCGTGCACCAGATCCCGACCGCCCCAATTGAATGAATTTTGGGTGCGCGCGTCTTCGAGCTTCGTTGTCGCGATGTAAATTTCTGTGCCCGGCCTGCGTGTTTGCTGCCATTCCAAACCACAGCCAGCACAACGCCAGCTTTGTTTTTGTTTGATGCGGATCCAACTGACAGGCCTAGATTCCCTTGGGTAGTATCTCCCTTTGTGACACCACCTCCAACTCGCCCTCCAAATCTTAACGCCAAGGGAGCCGACCTTCCCAGCCAATACCATGTCGTTCCGATTCTCCAACACGAGCTCAATGCCTTCTACACCCGACAGAAGTTCTAGAAAGGCCTCGTCGGGCTTGCATTACGACGGAGATCATCCCTCCACCACACCGATCGTACCCCCTCCGTCTTCTTCCCGGTCCTTCACACCTGCCGGCGAGCCTTCGCCGTCCTTCCTACAGAGCTCAATTGGCGCAATGTCTACAAGATCCGGAAGCGTGAAGGCTCCCAATTTCGGCAAACCAACTCTCAAAAGCCCCAAGAAGTCCACGGCGAAGGGAAGCAAAGGGCCTCTAGGTAGATCCATTCGAAGCTCCACTTCGAGACAGCCGTCTGGTCTTAGCAAGGAATACCACGGCGAAGATGACGAACGCGACGGAAAGGTATCACTAACCCGTTCCGGCACCTTTGCTATGCCTTATGATGACAGCAGCGAAGGCGAAGACAGCCAGTCTGATAATGGGCAAGAATACGAGGACGATGAGCAAGATGGGGATGAAGAAGATGAAGCCGAGCCCATGGTAGAAGACGATGTCGAATACGACGTGGAGGAGGAGCTTTTACGGGAGCTTGCTGGTGCTGATCCTATCGTCGATGACGACGAAGATCTGATGATGCTTGCAACGCCGGCGGCCGACGCGCGCATTAGCAGAGAAGCCGAAGATATATTCCGCGCATCCTCCATGCGCTCGACCATGGCCCGGAAAAGACCATTCAAATATGCGACCCTCGCCAAAGATCTTTACAACCACGTGCCATTTGCAGACGTTTCCGAACCCGACGGTGTTCTCCTCCAAACCGAAGATGTCATCAACCGGCTTTACGACGAGGGCGTCGGTCCTGAGGACAACGAAGAAAAGCTGGACAATACCTTGTCGCAGGCCTGTGCCAAACTTATCAACGATGTATGGCAGTCCCATGTAGAAAGCTTGCCAAAAGCTCTCGAAGAGCATGATGCCAAAGTGGGACCAAGCGCTCGTGCGCCGGCTTTCGAGAAGGCTTTATACCTAGCCACCCTAGTCTTGCGCATGCATCACACACCACCCCTGGTGGACGAGTTTGGGGTTTCCCAGAACCTGGCCCTTCCAGCGGTTCTCTTCGGTTGGCAGGAGGATGAACACAACCTCGATGGTGACCAAATCGAGGTCATTTTACGGCATCGGCCAGCACCTGCAGCCCACGCTTTATTCTGGCAAGCCGTGTTCAACGCTCTCATTCGTGGAGATATTAATGGGTCGATTGAATTGTTGAGAAATGCGGGATGGGAGGCTGTGAAGAAATCTTCCCGAGGTGAACTGCTCTACGGCGGCCAGGCTCTACTGAATATTAAGCGTGTAGTTGAAGATCTATGTAAGATTATGGAGCTCTGTCCCTCGATTAGCAGTGATAGTTGGGACATACACAGCAGCGACTGGACCTTATTCCGCCTGAAGGCGAAGGCGGCCAAGGAATCTCTCATCAGTTTCTCGGAGGGTAAAGATCGAGCTCAACTTACATCGAGTCGCTTCAATGATTCCAATTTTGCTGCTTCATCCAAACCGACCCTGACGGGGCTCGCACGCAAAGCAGAAAGTCAAATACCCTGGGATGTCTATGAGAACCTCCAATCACTCTACGCTATTCTCGTCGGAGAGCCAGACGCCATACTTGCAGCTGCTCAGGATTGGTGCGAGGCAACTATTGGTTTGTTCGGTTGGTGGGATGACGGTCATAACAAGCGGAATCATGGATTCTCACAATCAAGGTCGCTCTATATTGCTAGCCAACAACCTGCGGCAGACGAGGATTTGTACGATCGCCTAGCGCTGTCTCTCCAGACTGCGATGGACTCTGATTTCCATTTCAACTCTGCTGACCCGGTTGAAGTGGGTATTGCCTGTGCATTCGAGGGCAATATCGAGAGTGTCATTGGGTTTCTACGACTATGGTCTCTCCCTGTTGCATCTACGGTTGCAGAAATCGCATCGCTCGGCCGGTGGCTACCGACTCCGGAGCCTCAGAATCTCATTAGCATGAATGAATTTGATATGGAAGAGTTGGAGGTGTTGGGCATGAACCAGAGCACCGGGCCAGACGAAAAAGATGGAATCAAGGACACTACACTAATTCATTATGCCCGAAGTCTAAAGAATCGCAAGCATGTATCGGGTATCACTGCACATGGCAGAGTCTCCCGGGATGGCTGGGAAATGGCTGTCCAGGTTGTTGGACGGATGGATTCACCAGAACGTTCAGAGCAACTAGTACAAGAGTTGCTGCAGAGTGTTCTCGATACTGTTGACGAAGATTCTCGTGTGACAGTTGACAAGATCTGGAAACTCCTAAATGAACTCGGCATGATTAACTTCGCCGAGGACACTGCAGAGGTAAGTCAATGTCACTAACGCGATAAGAAATATTTGCTCACAATTACTAGACATTTGGAGACATCCTGGCAAAAGATACCTTCCGCTTTGGAGAGGCCCTTTGGTATTATGCTTTGGCCCATCGTCCTGGAAAAGTTCGGGATGTCCTTAATACTCTCATGTCCATTTCTCTTGTAGAGTCGACCATATATCCTCCGGACAAAGATTTGGATGATACCTTGAGAGGCCTATTGAAGTCACGGGCGACAACTTTGGAACAATTCGCAAAACAAGATCTTGAGGCAGCGGAACTTCTCGGCAAAATGCTTAGTGGGTATGCTACGCTCAGGAAGTTCTACGAGCTCCGTGATGGAGACGGCAAGACAAGTCAAAAGTCGCTGCTGAGTCGCCAACAAGCTGCAGCTGCCTTGACGGCTGTTATCGCCAGTGCTGACGACAACATCCGAGGTGGCTTGTATGATGATACCCGTGATGCGGTCGTCAGTGAGGATTTTCTGCTAGCATTACTCGGAGAGGCGTCTGTCTTCGTCGGCCAATCGCCACCCTTAATTACTCTCGAACAAATCGACGGCCTGCTAAAAGCCATAGAGGATATAGAGACAGTCGGGAGCAGGGTCTACGAGGCAGCAGATGAGTTCTTCAAGCTAGTGCTGGCATCAGGGCACGGCAAGGGGTCCACACCAGCAAGCCTCCTTAACCAATCGACCCCTGGCCTGGGCGGCAGCTTCGTGATGACAGGCAGCTCCATGATCGCATCCCAGCTCCATCAGTCGGTGGTGAAGAGCGGGATGGTGAAGGGAACTGTCAAGCGAGCGTGGGACTGGCGGGCTAGCGTCTACGCGACTAGCAGCTCCGCGGACGTGCTGAAGCAGGTGAGACTAAGTCTGACGAAGGATCTGGCGACCTTGTGGTTGGAGCAGGCGGACAGCATCATAATGTAGGGAGGAGGGCTTTGGTTTATTTAAGTGAACCCACGCAGTTTTAGAGGGAAGAGAAGAGGGAGGGAAACTAGGAAAACCGGAATTGGGCATTCTAAGGGGCGTTTATGGGAGGCGGATCGGAGCGCATGTTCCGTCGAGTTGTGCTATGTAATACGATACGATACCTACCTTGTCGTGTAAGACTGATATGAGAACCAAGTCCTAATTGCTTGGTGAACCTAGATTTATCTATTCTATTACGTGTGAGAAGATGTTATGCTCGGGAGTAATTCATTGTCCGGGGGGTAGGGGGTGCATCGTCGACCCCTTGGTCGAGGGCTGGGAAGGAGGCCTACGAATAGGGGATAAGATGAGAAAATGAAGGAGGGAGCGGAGGAAAAAGGGGTGAAAAAGGTAATATGTTCACTTCAGCTAAGCATTGAAACAAAAACTAAGTTACGAATTCCTGCGGTATCATGACATGGCCAAGCTTATTTATTTGTTTGTTTGGAGGATATGTAGTGTTGTAGATCCAGGCGATGTGTGGTTAAAACAAGGGGCAGTTACGTTTACTTAAGATTTTACTTGAAATCTTTGAGTATTTATGACCTTCATTTAAGAAGAAACATGATATTCCTTTACTAGCTAATAAACAATGCCTCTAACTAGGGATTGCTTGCATGGATATCCTAATAATAGTAAACCCAACATCCCAGATTACTTTGCTATGTAGGTAGGCACCTAGTGTGTTAGGTAGGCATGTTTACGGACTCTGAACACGTTCTGAGTTGAATAGCAATACCTTAAATGTAATTATTCTACGCTTATCTTGTATCGTCACTATGTTAACCTATCGGTTTCTAAATCTCAGCTCAATGGGAGTTTTAAGAAGGTCATTGGCCTCATTTCTTCCAGCTCATCAATCTAGCTATCTGGTTAGATAGAGTTAACCTTGGTTGTATACCCCATAATGGCTTTCGCCGCCCGTCTTCTTTGAGCCTTGCTCACTCGAAGAATTTTTGTCTTCGTCTATCTATCTAGTTAGACAAGTTGATGTTACGGAAATACTATTACCGATCCCGGTTTCACCGCTACTCACTTCATGTTGGGAAGACATACAGATATGGCTGCATCGCTCCGGCAACTGTACCTTGGAGGGGTGAGGCACTTTACTTGGGAGAAAGTTCTTTCGTTTCTAACCTACCCAATAGATGGCTAGATAGCCCGCACATGCATGGACGGATTCATGCACCTCGAAAACGAGATACGCTTAAGTGCTTCAAGGTAATCTGTAGGAGTGGGCTCATTTCTAGGGTTTCTACTTCATATGCCGTCATGATGCATGCATGCGCATAACAGCCTAAGGTGATACTCCTTACACAGAAACATGTGCTAATCGGAACTATGTTTAGTAGAATGTGTGTGTATATACAGCGACAGTACCCCTGATTCGATAGATGCAAAACGCCGCATGACCTCCGAACCGGAGCGCCGATGCGACAGGGCAACCCGTTTCCGGTAACTCGCAGGCGAGTCATGCTCGGCTGAATTCAATGACAAGAAAAGCCTTCGCATGTGAGTGGATCTCGACACGGCCGCACGGTGGAGTTTCTGCGGCCTTTTCCCCCCATGCAGATGCAGGACTAGAGCACACTCGCAACCAGCTTCCAGGGCCAATGACGTCGGAAAAAGAAAAGTTCTTAGGGAGAGGCTTGTGATCCATTACCTCCCTCGCCATCGCCCACCTTTCTCTCCCCAGTTCCTCGCGACGGACCCAACTCTCAAGCCAAAAATGCCTCCCATCAAGTCCATCCTCTTTGACTGCGACAACACGCTCGTGCTGTCCGAAGAGATCGCCTTCGAGGGCTGCGCTCAGCTCTCCAACGAGATCCTCGAGAAGCATGGAAAGCCCGAGCGCTACGACGGCCCGACGCTGATGCACGACTTCGTCGGCCTCAACTTCCGCGGCCTGATGCAACGCCTGCAGGCGAAGCACGGCTTCAAGATGGCCCCCGAGGAGGAAGACGCCTACGTCGACCGGGAGCTGGACGCCATCTGCAAGGCCCTCACGACGAAGTGCCAGCCCTGCGAGGGCGTGGACCCCGTCCTCGAGAAGCTGCACGACGACGGCAAGTACCAGCTGGCCATCGTGTCCAGCTCGGCCATGCCGCGAGTCATGGCCAGCATCATCAAGGTCGCGCAGGACAAGTACTTCGGCGAGCGGATCTACTCGGCCGCTTCGTCCCTGACCCCGCCGTCGTCGAAGCCCGATCCCGCCATCTACCTGCACGCCTGCGAGGAGCTGGGCGTCAAACCGAGAGAATGCGTCGCCATTGAGGACTCGCGATCCGGTAAGAATGACTAGTCCCCCCCCCCCAAAGTGAAATAACTTTGGCATTTGAAACTCAATGCCGTCCCACAGGTGCCACGGCAGCGAAGAACGCCGGGATACCCCTCATGGGCTACGTCGGTCCTTACCTGGCCGAGGGCGGCAAGGAGAAGCAGGACCAGATGGCCAAGCTGCTGAAAGAGGAGCTAGGAGCCATCACCGTCATGTACCACTGGGATGAGTTCTGGGACAAGCTAAAGGAGGTCGAGGCCGCCCCGTAAAAGCCGTCCTTTTATTTCTTCGCCCTTTTTTTTATTTTTAACCTTTCCCCCCTTCTCCTCCGTCCGGGGGGCGATCCAAGACGGACACACGTCGGATAACGTTAATAGATCGGCAATCTTGCCCCGAATCTTGTGGTTAGACGATAGAGCTGAGCTATAGAAATATAGAGCCAATAGATCATAAGCGAGAGAATATGATCCTTTGAAACTGCCTACCCTGTTAGAAACTTCAAGATTCCGACAAGGCCGTCTTTACTTACTCAATAACGTCGTTTCGTCACAATCTACACTCGTGAATTATACGGGTGCCAGCACTGAATACGTATTGGTAGTAATGCCGGTTGGCTCAGTATAGTCTATACAATACGGAGACTTGAAATATCCTCAAAACGTGTTTCTAGAGCAGTGGAGAGACATGTTCACTAATCCATTGAGCCTTGCCTTCTTCTGCGGCCCGTCTTAGCACTCTGGAAGAAAGCAAGTTTTGCTGATCCCGAAACTCGGCCCACCCTCGGTCGTGTCTATACCAGATTAGGCGGCAAACACCTCGAGGAGGCTATTGTCAATAAGATGCCCAAGACTACTCAAGTTACTACTAGTGTTTACCCCTTAAGCGAAGCGAGTTCGATGCCCACTATCCATATCGCCATACTTTATGTCCGGTTAACTCCCCAGTATGAGCTTCGCTTTCAACGTTTATTTGCACAAACTAACCTACATGCAGCCGCTACCCGTCTCGATATATTAATGACATGTACTTCCTAGCAGGAACAACCCCCTCCCACTCTTTGGGCGCGTGCGTATAGCCCTACCAAGACACCGATACGACACACACGTCCGCGTCGGGCAGGAGAAGTGCGTGTGATTCGATCTCGTGGCCTTCTTTCCTGGGGCGTGACCAATGTGGAATAGGTACTAATTAGGGTCAGTAGTATAGATCTCCCTCCCCCGATGGTAGAGGTTGTGAATAGGTAACGTAATAATACTCTGGAGCCTAGGTGGTGTTCCCCGCGATACTGGGGCCCGGGAGAAACTCCTTATTTGGAACACTAGACTCACCGCTCTCCTGGGATATGAACATGAGAACGAAAACGAAAAGGGATTGGGCTAGGTGGTAGGTGGTCGTTGAATAGGTAGGGCAAGTTTCGAAAGTCTGGTTGCTGGTTGCTTACGATCCCAGCGTTAGGCATGAGGATGTCGAGGCGATCCGACTCCTGTGCGAAGGTCCCGGCCCCCTTCTTCACAGAGTAAAAGGAGCCGAGGTCCAGCTCCAAGAACTTGATCGGCGCACCGGGGACCTTCTTGATGTCGTCTGTCGCCGCCTTGGCCTTGTGATAATGGAGGGCTTCTGTCGTCGAGATAGGGGGTTTCTAAGAGCGTGTTGAAGTGACTAAGGCCATTGCCATACTATATAGTCCTCGTCATGCTATAGAATAGTAACATCTATCTCTACAAACATGTATCCATTCACGGATACATCTGGAGTCAGACGATCATTAGATTCCGTAGCACATAAGCCATTCATCACACGATGCCTACCGCATATCGTAGCTCTATTATAACTCTATAGTCTCCGAGCCAGGAGGATGCTGTGGCCTCGGCGCTATCAGTTTTCAGGTCATTATAGCTTACAAATCAAGTGCTATAACTTGAATATGTATTTTACTCGTTATGTCTAGGTCCTAGAATGATACATCCCTGCTCTTTATTAAGCAGACGTGCAATGTGCGTTACCTAGTTAGACACAACTAAGGTACATGTTGATTCTAACCTCACAATATCTACATGATAAGAATCTCCGTTCCATTGGCAGCATCGTACATATACGAACTTCACTAGCTAGAGATATTTAGAACCCCGAATCACTATGTTATAAACATTAAGAGTCGTTTCTTAGGTTGAAAATCTGTTTCTATGGCTCAAGTTCGATCATAATATCTTTTCCCTGGGTTCATATATCTTCAAATCAACTAAATCATCCATACTATTCCGAGGCTTGCTAAACATACTTCAGCACAATTACATTATCTTCTGAAAACGTAGCTGTTTTTTTGCATTTCTATTGAATACAACGAGTATGTACTTCAAAATCTAGACTCAACTCTCATTTGAGTCTTAAAGATCTATCGATGGCCTGGTAATTATGGAATACATATTATTATTGTCATCCTTATAGTACATCTAAATATGATGTAGCTCATGTGATTTCATATTCACAGTAGAGGATAAATGAAACCAAGAGGTAAAAATTCGTAGGTGCCATGAGCCTCCTATAATTAGGTTAGAAGTTTTGATTTTGTCTCTCACCGAAAGACACGTAAACGTAGGGAACAAACCAGGTAGTTAAGAATTTCCGTTGGACTCAAACTCTCACCTCAAGTCTAGCTTTCCGACACGGAATTAGGAACTCATACTCAAGAAAAAGAAAAAATGTTGAGTGAGGATCATGAAAGCTGATTGATCCCATGTCATGGGAGAGATAAAGTGAAACCTGGCAGTATTCCCAAACAAAAGGGTGTGTACTAACCACATCGTAATAGAGAGAGGATATCACCTTTTTTCTTCGCAGCAGGAGTCATGGTTTGAGATATTTGACCTGTTCCATTTCAGAAAAGGGGAATGTCGGCTTTCTTGATAGATTACACCCGAACAGCAAAGATAATTGAGAATGTGGCGAGGAGTTACACGTTTCAGGCTATCTCGACGTGTCTAAAACTACAAGCTACAGATCTGCTAACTGAACAGACTCTTTGTCAGGAGCGGAAGAAGGTGTAGACATTTCAACCGCACCATGTTTTGGAGTGAGCCCACTCGATGTAGTCCTCGTGATAAAATACAGCAAGCGAGCGGGCTACAAGATAGTCTTTAGGGAGCATACATACTCTGTCTGTACTTGCCTTTAGTCAACAAACTTATGATATAAAGGATATTCAGACCGTACTTATATCATCAGGGGCCGATACTGTAGATCCCCATAGGAATTTGCAACTACGACTAGCGACCCCTAAATATTGCATACTGAGCTTACTTCATCCCCTTCTCGACCGCCCGTCAATCTCAAAACCATGCGAGATACTGACATGGAACGACCAAACCACTCCGATAGACCCATGATCTTTAGAAGATCACCGTCCCACCCTCTCGACTTCCACATCACCATGGCGGAGGTCGATTCAAACACGCACTCCCCACCATCCAGGGAAACACCCACGCCGACGATGCAACAGCGGCACCTGGGGTCCGGAGCCGCCACCGCCACCATCACCGCCTCTTCCTCTTCACGCCCGCTAGGAGTCATCGACAGCGATGACGACTATGAATTGCCTCTTTCCACTCCCTCCGAAACGCAGCCGCGCTCGGAGTCGGGAGGAGAAGAGGAAGAAGATATAGAAGAAGAAAAATTCGAGGAAGAGGAGGAGGAGGAGGAAGAGGAGAGCGCCGGAAGCGACGATACCATGGCGGACTTCGATCGCGACAGTGACAGCGACAGCGACGACGACTATTACATACCACACCGCAACGCCCCGATCGCGGAGAGCAGCCACAGCGACGCGAATTTCTATCACGACGGTAAATCCCCCCTTTTCCCCCGGTCCCGGGGCGGGTGATGGGGAGTCTCGCGACGGCGATGACGAGGAGGAGGAGGATGAGTGGAGCGATTAGGAGGTTACTTGGGAGGGGGATGGCACCGGTTCATTATTACCCGCTGTTCGTGGACTAGTTTTTTTTTTTTTTTTGGGGGAGGGTTTGTAGGATCGATGGTATTATCTAAGTATTTACTCAGGGGATGATGAATGAAATCTTGTCTCTTCGTCGAATTTTCTTTTTCCCTCTTTCAACCGTATTTGTCGTGGAGTTAGCTAATCAAAAAAAAAAAGAAAAAAGGGGGGGGTTGGCTTTCATTTCTGCTGCCCCGGGGTAATGCTGTTCATGAATGGTTCTTTCCGAGCAGATAGATAACATGTTTTATTTTTGAAAATATGTATGATGAAAGTCCAACTCTGCCTTCCAGAGTGGCGAGAATTCTTCCCGCTGTCTGATCGTTGATATGTCACAGTATATCCTCCCACCAAAATTCGGGTAATCGATTTGACTTGGCTAGCCTCGACTTGTCCGTCCTCTAGCTTCCCCGATACGTCGAGTAGCCGTAGGGCGAGAGGAGAAGCGGGACGTGGTAGTGCTGGCCCTTCTTTACGGAGAAGGTGATGGTGACCTCAGGGAAGAAGGTGTCCCTGGATTCGGCGGCGTAGTAGGTGCCCGTGTCGAAGCGCAGGGTCCAGGTGGACTGGTCCTCGACTTCGCTTAGCACATCCTCTAGCGTATAGGTGGGCACGTCGCCCGAGGAATGGACGCTCGAGTACGGAAGCCAGGCGGTGATGCGTCCATCATCGTCGGTCTGCGACTCGAACGTCTTGAGCGGCGCGTGCCCTCCCTCGAGCTTGACGCGCACGCTCTTGGCCGGGCGGCCGATGGAGGTATCGAGCACGTGGCAGGTGATAGGGTCCTTGTCGCCTGCCATTGGATTGGTAGATGTATGTGTTGTTTCTATAGTTGTCTCGGGGTTGAGTAGAGAACGAGGCCCTCGAAGGGATTGGGTCGCTACGAAGCGGGGGTGGAGGCGGATAGAGAAACAAACTCTTGAGGAGACGCCTCTTGAGGCAGGGGAGGGAGCTTAGGCAGCAGGCTGGTTAAGTACACACGCTAGGACTCTCTGGGAGAAGGGATCGTGAATCAAAGTGAGCAACCCAAGCCGGTAGTTAGGTAGGACAACCGAGGCGAAGCCGTGCCTGGGGCTGTGATATGCAGGTGCAGCTCTTTACGGCCAAGTACGAGTAGGACAGCATGCGCACACACCGCAAAGTACTCTGACAGATGGGGAGCTGAAGTCCCGCATAAAAGGGGTTGGCGTGGATGGGGATGGGGATGGGGATGGGGATAGGAATAGGGACAATGATCGTGTAGGAGAGATGCACAAGGTGCAGTAGTGAGTATGCTAGGTTATAGGTACCCTACCCCGCCCCCACCAACCCTGAAGTTCATCTCGTCAGCGAGCTCAGGCTCGGTACCACCCAATGACTTGGCCCGGCCCGGCCTGGCCCCACTGGAGCTCCCAGTGAGGGGAAAACTTACACCACTAAGAGCAACTGTTACACTACATCAAATAGACAAAGCTACCCTGTATCATTGTTCTTTATATTTAGAAACACCTATATGATATGTACACTACGTACTCCTGCTCCATCTGACACACCAATCTCACCGGTCCTTCGACAGATGACCAATAATTACGGTGGCCGATCTTCTGTCTGTACATCCGTACTCCAGTTCAATCCAGTCCTAGTGGTGATGTGTAATGCGTGATATGACCCCAGACGTCTAATTATAGCTTAATCAAAAGGATGGCTATATCACGAGCTAGTGTAGCATATATCAATATGTATATACATACGTACGTACGTACATACATACCTTAGGTAGGTAATGCATGTTAGCCAAGGTAGAAGTTGCCATTATTGCCCCCTACGAGTGTACATGTACCGCTCAAAAGAGGCAAGCCCAGCCAACCTAGACCAATGGCTGGACCTCCCAACACCTCTTATACAGGAGTTGCCGAATCGGGTAACTTGTGTCTCTTCTTAGGGTTTGATATCAGTTCTAGAGTTCCTAACAATAAACAGATCGAGGCTTACAGATTACCCCGGCTATAGATCACTGTTATATCAAATCCATGTTCATATTCCTCGGCTTATCTGCGTATGACATACATACATCGGGAGGCGCCGGAGAGGCGTGCTTACTATGCATACTAACTAGCAAGTGTCCTCGATGATATTAAGCACATCCATATTCATGTACTCCTATAAAAGACATGATAAATCTAGCGAGACGCTAGATATGGATAACCCGAGTAAGACCTCTCAGATTCGTCTATGATCTTCATAGATGCTGCAATAGCCACAGAGAAACCTGGCCAACTTTATTAACTCACTTGGCTTAAGCATGAACACAACCTCGTCTGGACACTGCCTCAAATAATTGCAACCAACCTATGTTCAGGGATTGGCCACCGGCTCGAGGTATACTGAGGCTCAGCCTTTACGCGTAAGTCCGGCGGCGGTCTGGCGAGGAAAAGTTGCTGCTTGGAAAAACCTCATACGATTCGTAATGTCAGCTTTATTTCGACGTGAGATAATTATTGCTAGATAATGTACTATGCATCTAATAGGAGAGACATCATCTCTTTTCTTGTTTCTCCTAGCGTAAGGGTTTATAGCTATATGTATGACATCAATAGATAGCTACATCGTCTCTCAGCAAGGTTATCTCGGATGTCATCCACAGTTTGTCTTCTTGATAAAGTAAGGTGCTTACACCCCGGTTCGATTGTATCCCGATTTTCTTCTTCATGTGCCTTTCTATTCAAGATGGTCGTAACTAGTCTCGAAAGCCGACCTAATGGATAAGTGAGCAGGCACATTGCTATCATTTTCCCCTTACATGTAAAGTACAAATTAGTAGGCGTATGTGGGTCAAGATCATAATGTAGAACAAAATGTAGGTTTAGTAAATGTGTGTCTGAATGTTGAAATCATAGAAAAGACTAAGTAACGGTTGGTTAACCTAACTGTAGTTTCTAAAGTAGCAGACCAATTGAGACAATTTAAGAGCAACTTTATGTTAGATATAGGGACATGCTACAGGGGTTAAGGGGATGTGCACAGACCATCGAAAGAATCCTGTAGAAGAGCCCCACCACGGAACTTTGTTGGAATTGTTGCGACGAAATGATGTCGCGGGGCATTTTGTTATACGTAGACGATAACTTCCTTCGTCTCTTATATCCTGTCAAGTACTACTTTCAGGTTCTGTTCCACGAGCGCACGTGTCTGTCCTTTGCCCATACTCCCCCCTTAGTCTCCATCTCCATCTCTCTCTATTCAGTCCTTTCCTCCCACTCGCATCATTCTGCTACCGTTTTCAGCCACGCCTACCCGCCATGTCCACCGCAGTGGTTTCCGCTGACGATGTCTTCGAGCCGACGCTGCAGTCGATCCTGGACCAGAAGACACTCCGATGGATCTTCGTCGGAGGCAAAGGTGGTGTAGGCAAGACTACCACCTCGTGCTCCTTGGCTATCCAACTCGCCAAAGTCCGCCGCTCCGTCCTCCTCATCTCGACCGATCCCGCACACAACCTATCTGATGCCTTTTCGCAAAAGTTCGGCAAGGAGGCGCGATTGATTGACGGCTACACGAATCTGAGCGCCATGGAGATTGACCCGAACGGTAGTATTCAGGATCTTCTAGCTGGCCAAGGGGAGGAAACAGATCCTGCGGCCGGCGGTATGGGAGGAATGATGCAAGATCTAGCATTCGCTGTAAGCCTACTCTCCGCTTGCTTCTTACCACGCAGTACCTCGACTGATACATTCCATCTAGATACCCGGAATAGACGAAGCTATGTCATTCGCTGAAGTCTTGAAACAAGTCAAGTCTCTTTCCTACGAAACCATCATTTTCGACACCGCACCCACCGGCCACACACTACGCTTCCTCCAGTTCCCTTCGGTCCTCGAGAAGGCCTTGGCTAAGATCTCCCAATTATCCTCGCAGTACGGGCCTCTGCTGAATGGCTTCCTCGGCGGGCAAGGACAGTTGCCGAATGGTCAAAACCTGAACGAGATGATGGAGAAACTAGAAGGTCTACGCCAGACAATTTCCGAAGTCAACACCCAGTTTAAGGACGAGAACCTGACTACGTTCGTGTGCGTGTGCATCGCGGAATTCCTAAGTCTTTACGAGACGGAGCGCATGATCCAGGAGCTTGGAAGCTATAGCATAGATACCCACTGCATCGTGGTCAACCAGCTCCTGTTCCCGAAACAGGGTAGTGACTGCGATCAGTGTAATGCGAGACGGAAAATGCAGAAGAAGTACTTGGATCAGATCGAAGAGCTCTACGACGAGTTCAATGTCGTCAGGATGCCACTGTTGGTGGAGGAAGTTCGGGGTAGGGAGAGACTAGAGAAGTTCAGCGAGATGCTCATCCATCCGTATGTGCCTCCCGAGTAATTTTTAGGCATGACCTTAGACTTTTTTCTACGGCAACGAAGCATGGCGTCCTGTTTCTATTGGTTGAAGAAGTACAATGCATGGGTTGGAGCTGGTCGAGGCTCATAAGAAAGGCTTTCGGGTTCCTTGAATTAGCAGCAATGTCAAGTTCGAGATTTTACTAGTCTTTGATATTATTGTTGCATCTCATCCAACAGGGCTGCAACACATACCTGTTTGGCTATCTGAGTGAAGGCCATACTGAATGACAGATCGTTCTAAGGTTACAACTAAATAGGCCGCGGCCTAAATGAGTATATTTAGGTTATCATCGCGAGATCATGGTAGAGACAAAAAGCATAATATGTGCTTTTCTATCAAAGCTCATCAGTAGCATGTTCGGCGTGCAATAAATATCTATGGAACCAGTAGAGAATTCTTAGGCTGAATGGTGTGTTTTCGAATTAAAAATGAGTTGTATATCATTAAACAGACCTAGAAAGGGTGATGGGTAATTCCTTCTTTACACATACATCAATACCTAGTTAATTGCGCGCATAATTAAGTTAAAACCCCCCAAAACTAACATGACTACATAGGTATATATCACGCAAGTTTGATTATTGCAAAGTTGTATACAGATGTCCTTACCGTCCGTTGACATGTACCTAAGTACTTCCTCAACAGCTTGTTACATGTAGCTAGACTTAGATGCATCTCGGCAAAACCCTCAACATTGAATTCCGGGGTGAAATTATTAGGATGTGTTATAGTTAGAAGTAGCATTTACAAGACAAAACCACCTAACTTACAAGAACACCTCAAGCACAACATTGAAGTATATACCACGACTGCCTATAAATAGATAGAGGTAATGACGAAAGGTTAGCTAAACCCGTGCTAAGCATTACATAATATATACACCCCCTAAATGCTGATATACTTCAGTGTTCGTAAGGGGGAAGTAGATGAGCTTTTGAGTATATGCCCGTCTCGTCAGGACAATGTATAGGTACTCCCTAGGTACTGCCTTCTCGAATTCATTACCATATTGATGGTTCAGTTCAGCGTATTAACGAAAACACGAGCCCATGAGCTATCGGCAATCACTTCCGTTCGTCTCACTAACTTACATGTGATGAACCTGCTCTGGCGTCTCGGCCGTTCCTTGGCTTCTCTCTTCTGACTCGTGCTAATACCTGAATGGTATTTGCCTACATACCTGCTTACCAGGTAATGTACCTGGCTTTTCTCATTATGTATGTATGCTGATAAGTGTAGACTCTTGTCAGAAAACCGGGGGACCTTGATGTAATCTTCACACTATACTATTCCCCCTATTTACTTTCTTCTTATCAATGTTCTTTAAGAAACTTACTCAATTGAGTAATACTTGCCTGTAAGCTTTACCGCTACTTTATTCTTCTCTCACAAAGGTTACATTTTACCAACGTTAAGCCCCCGTGTCTTTTAATTTATGCGTTCCCGTAGCACTGGGACACTGGGGGAGCATGCGTTGATTGGCGAATACCTATCTGAGGATATACTATCGCGATTTCGGGCAAATGATCGTCGTTGTAGGCGGTAGGTGACGGCAGGAATGTCTCAGGGGCTATAGATCTGTGGTTATGGCGGGGTAGCTACGGCACCGGGGTGAAGCTGTTTGGACGCAGGTAGTTCTGCTTCGCATTTCATCACTTTGTCTCACCTTATACAACCAACTCGACTTTACATACTCCGTTTCGCTCGCTTGTCCAGACGAAACAAAAATAAAATACCGAACGAGATAGATTCCTGACTCAGCAACAAGAAACTCAGCAGCATCAACATGGCGGCAGCAGACTTCCCCGTCATCGACGCCCACATTCATCTTTATACTAAAGATGATCTCCCAACCCTGAACTGGTACACGCCGGACCACCCCTTAGCTAAACAGCATTCGATAGAGGAGTACAGGGCCGCCACAGAGGGATCCACGCCCAGCGGCTTCATATTCGTGGAAACAGACCGCAAGTTTGACCTCGAGGCCGGCGCGAGAGATGGCAGCGGCTGGAAGGACCCGCTGGCCGAGGTCTCGTGGGTGAAGCGCATTGCCGCCGGCGAACCGAGAGAAGGCGAGGGTTTCACCAAGGAGGACGCCTCACTGGTCAAGGGTTTCATTCCCTGGGCCCCGCTGCCGAGCGGCGCCGCCGTCATGGAGAAGTACATCGAGCTCGTGAAGCAGGAGGCCGGCGAGACCTGGCCCAAGGTCAGAGGGTTCAGGTACCTGCTCCAGGACAAGCCGAACGGGACCATGCTGGAGGACAACTTCATTGAGAGCCTGAGGCTGCTGGGACGGAAGAAATTGGTCTTCGACCTGGGCGTCGATCAGCACAACCGCGGCAGAACTCAGCTCGAGGAGGTCGTCGAGATGATCGACCGCGCACACGAGGGTGTTCCCGAAGAGGACAAGGTCGTCTTCATCATCAGTCAGTCCCCTAAGCCCCCCCTCCCCTTTACCACCCCCCCCTCCTGTCCTCCTTCCCACCAATTGAAAAAAGGGACCGTCCAAGCTGACAACCGGCAAAACCGCAGACCACATGTGCAAGCCGGACCTGACGGTCTACAACGTGCAGACGGACACGTCCTTCATCGCGTGGCGCACGGCCATCTTCACGCTGAGCAAGTGCAGCCGGACGTACATGAAGCTGTCGGGCGGGTTCCCCGAGATGCCCGAGCCGCTGCGGCGGCGGCCGGCCGAAGACGTCTTCGACGCGCTGACGCCCTGGATGACGATCCTGCTGGCGGCCTTCGGCGCCGGCCGCCTCATGTTCGCCAGCGACTGGCCCATGTGCGCCGCCGCCGCCGGCGCCGACGCCTGGCACAAGTGGCGCCGGCTCGTCGAGCGCCTCTGCTGGATGGCCTCCCTCGACGACGACGAGAAGCGCATGGTCTGGGGCGGCACAGCGCTCAAGGCGTACGGCATCGCCGAGGAGTGAATAGTTTGATTTCCTGGGAAGGGGGTTAAGGGGGGGAGGGGGGGGGGGAGGAAGACTTTCGGAAAGGAAAGGTACAAGGCAAAGACAAAGAGGGGAAAAGAGAGAAATGAAATAAATCTTTGAATGAGAGCTTAATTTCTACAGGGAGGTTTCTTTTGAAGGGAGTTGTCCTGATGAGTGCAATGCGAACCCAAAGAATGAGAAAAGAGGAATAAACCCCGTGGGGAAAGGGTGCGATTTGCATGCGTATATATGTGTGTATATATCCATGACATGAGTTAGGTTTTCATTTAGAAGAGCCACCGAGAGAAGAAGTCTAGAGAAAGATTCGAGAAAAAAGACTGGTTATATTGTATATGAGGGGATAGAAGGGATTCCGATTGTATCATTGGGTCCTTTGAAATATATGATTTTATAGTCTGAGCCGGAATTCGTAATGGAATGCTAATTCCCTCAACCCCCTGAACCACATACAACGCAGAAGCGAGGGTATCGCACGGGCAAGGCCAAGCAAGAGCTTACTTAGTACTTAGGCGTGTATTATGAGTGATATTAAGTAAGGAGGTAGGTAAGATTCGTGCGAGAATGGCTTGGTTGACACATCTTTCTGCCATCTGTCTATCTGGGCTATTATCCAACCAATCTCGAGACATGTTACACGGTAAAAATCACGTATGCGGGAGACGAGGTTGTCGCGTATCATGTATACACGTAGTAACGCAGCTCGAGACTAGATTTCACTCCTTGCGGTTTTTTTTTTCTGTCTTCCCAAGCCGGAAACCTCTATAAGAATTATAGTACTATTAACAGTCCTCTCTTCGTTCCTTATTCCCTTTTTTCTTATTTCTCTCGTCCCTTCGTCTTATTCAACTGGGACACCACCCCCATCTTGACCTTATCTATAATAGACATATATGCCCGTCTCTTCACCTGACCTAATTAGCTGGATGGTTTTTTTGGATGGATGACGATGATGCTACTTGATTCTATATATATAAAAAAAACCCTGCCGGCCTGAACGCCCCGGATGAACAACCCCCCACCCTCTCCAATCCTTTGCTGCAAACGTAAAAAAGACTAAATTCTTTCTTTCCCTCGTTTCCGTTACAAGAACGCCCATGACAGAGCCATGACGACCATTGCGTACGTGACGCCGTGGCCGACCGATGGCCTGGCACCTCCGCCCGTGCTCGTGCCGCAGCATTCCCGGTTGTACGTGACGTTGTTCATCTTGGCGGCGACCTCGAATACGGTGCCCGGGTAGGAGCCGAAGTTGTAGTAGTCGACGTTGAGGAAGTTGGGGGCGCGGCCCCATTCGTCGCGGCACTGCTCGGCGCCGAGGCCGACGCTGCCGAAGCCGGTCGCGTTGTTGGTCACGTTGAGCTCGGTGCGGGCGGGGACCAGCATGTCGGCGCCGAGGATGGAGAGCTCGATGTTGAGGTTATGGTTCAGCAGGTACATGCGGTCCCGGGCCTGGTCCCCGGGCAGGTCCGGCGGGCGCTGGACGGTGCAGGGGAAGCCCTGGTCGACCGGGTCGAAGGGGGTCTCCCACACCTGCGAGAACTCGTCCAGCAGCCAGGGATACTCGGTCTGGTTCGCCATGTAGTCCATGAACATGACGACGCGCTTGCCGCTCAGGATCATCTCGCTGAGGGTCGGCCAGTCGTTCAGCCGCATGGGAGCCACGGGTGGCGTGTAGACGTAGCGCAAGATGCCCGTCTGCTCGATATAGGGCACGTACATAGACGGGACGGAGCTACGGCCGCGGTCAGCGTGCAGCCAAGCAGATAGAAACAGTGCCGGAAAATATGACTTACTAGTTTCCGTTGCCCAGGAGAATAGTGATGACATCGTAAGGATGCGTTACCACCCAGTCCTTCACCTGGGTGAGCCAGTCGGTGATGGGGCCGGCATCCAGGATATCGCAGCTCGTGTGGCAGAAGTGCGGCTCGCTTCCATTTGTCGGCCATTGTATCTGGGCCTGGAGGAAGCGCACACCGTCGTTGAGCTGATACGTAACATCATACTGCTGGTTGGCAGCAAGATTGTTGGGCGTTATGAATGGCGAGTTGTGACAAGCAACCTCGGTGATGTTGCTATACTTCCGGGAGCAGAACTCGGGGTAATTGTTGCACGGCTGCGTGTTAGTCACCTGGGGCGTGGGCGACGAGGTGGTCGAGAAGTTCCCCGTCTGCGTGCTCGACTGAGCCGAGCCGGTGAGGAAGGTGACGGTTGTCTTTGTTGTATGAACGGTAACATCTTCACTAGTCGCATTGGCTGTGCCTATAGAACTTGCGCTGCCAGTGATGGACCCCAAGTCCGAAGGATCTAGTGTGACCTGGGAGGTGCCGGACAGGTAGGTTCCCGTGGGCGTTGCATTCTCGGTGATGGATATGGTCGAGTCGGTCGCCGTCGTTCTATCATCATCGATCGACGTAGTTTGGGCGAGAGTCCTGGAGACGACCAACAGAGACCAAGCTCCCAGACGTAAAGCCATGGCGTGATAGCCAGAACGGGGGAAGCTTGATCGAGCACAAAACGAATGGAAACCTGGCCAAAGCAATACAGATCGTGAGAAGGAATACCTCGCCAGGTGAGGGAAAGGGAGAGCCTATTATGATATGTACGCAGTATAATATCGAGCCTACGTCTGAACCGAAAGATGGGAGGGAGAAGAGAAAAAAAACAACCACCCAAGTCAAGTCAAGTCACAAGAGTGATCAGATCGTTCCATAGCCACCTCCCCTGCCCTACTGAACCCTGAATGGCCCAGGGTTTTCACAACGACAAAAAGATACTTCCCAGTACATGTAATCTACAAACGTTTACACGCGGTGGGTCACCTGAAACTAGAGCAGGCGCCGTGCTTAAGGTGTGATGCATACGGATGACGATCTAGAAGCAATGCAAGAGTCAGATGGGCCAGAGCAGGTTTAATAGGCAGGGAACATGTGAGAAAGATAACGGAAAATAAAAATAAAAAAGACGCACGGGTGGTAGGTATAAGAGGAGACTTGCTGGGGAGAATACGCGTACCACACTGGGAGGATGCTTGCACATCCAGCATTATTTCTGTGTTGGCAGTAATCATTTGACGTCAGCGGCAGCTGAGCCTGCTTTAGTCGGTGGAACGGACACGGGATTGTCAACAGAGTTGCCAGAAAAGTTGTCGCGACAACCTGATCCAAAGGAGTATTCTCACACTAAGCACGGAATATGCCATCGGACATACCAGACGTTACCCTCTTTTTCTCCCGCACTATAGAGTTAGTTATTGGCCGATCACGAATAGTCTCTTACTAGTCGACCATTATGTAGTATAACACATAAACTCATGACGCGTTGCACTGGGACTTTGATACCCTTTTTAACTAACCAATCGAATTGTGTAGGTAGTTTCAATGTTGTGTCTGGAGCTTGGTAATACCCGACATGCTGGTGCTACATACATCAGTGCTGTGGTTGCTTGCTGCGGTTGCTGCTGCGGTTGTGATTGTTCGTGTTGTTTAAGTATTGGGTTCCATAGGTTAGAAGCCTCGACCAAAGAAATCAATGCTTCATACCTCAATACGGAAATTTTAAGTTAGTACCGCTGACAACATTGAACCTCCCTGCTCAACTTAATTTCGTCCCGGGGGCTGGCCAGGCTAGCCACCTACAAGCCGTAGTTTTTGGGCGTTTCAAAAACAACAAGTCGTGCGGTCCACCGTTGATCGCTATGTATCCTTCATTAGCCTTGGCGCGCAGGGCGGTAGGCTCCCCGGGCACTGTCAAGCGCCCAAGTACCGGCAGTCGGCAATCCTGATGCAGCTAGACAGGGCCCGTCATCAAGTTACGAGCTGAACCCTTAAAAGCCCTGAACATGATCCATGCAAGTACTGTACTTCGCTGGTACTTCGTAATCGGGGGAGGCAGTTGTGGTCAAGAGCCCAATCAACAGCGGCTGTTTAGTCCCTGATCCATCCAGATCTTTCCCCTTGACATCCTTGCTGAGCTTGGTCGTCGATCCAAGTTGAGCCAAATCCATTTCCTGCCATCTCTTTGACTCTTCCATTGAAAATATTTCCTCTTGCATAGACATGGCACGTCTCGATAACTTTCATTAAACCATCTTTTATTTTGTCGAGCGAGAGTCCCGAACAATCTACCTATACTTCCAGGGTTTCGGGCTGTCAATCGCGGAGAGCGGCGGGTTTGAGCTCTAAATCGTTGCTCTACTCGTTTTAACCAATCCCACCAAGGTTTTCTCGCGAATATGGCCTTGGGGTCTCGATTCCGAAAGCGCCAGAATGCATCTCCTACCTCCGAAACCGACAACGAAAGTCATCAGCCCTCTGTTGAGGACCAGGCTGCTCTGAAAAGAGGAACGAAAACCAGACGCAACGCCATCGTCGTAGCATGTTTCTCTTACTTGGTCGCCGTCGTGTTCTTGATCCTGGTAAGAAACGATTCTTGACTCGTAATCGGCTACGTCTAACTGCTTCTCTGGTCTTAGGTTGAGGTGGGAAATACCCAGGGTACCCGAGTTCTAGGCGATATCTATTTTTTCAAGCTCGACCTCGCCAACATCCTTCCCCAAGCGGTGCCGACCACGTTGACGCTCCAGAACTCCATAGCCCGGACCCTGGGCCTGCATGATTTCTACCAAGTCGGACTATGGAACTATTGCGAAGGTTATCTGAACGAGTACGTAACGTATTCTCGCCATTCGCTGACGGGGGATTAAGCTGACATAATCGTTAGGGGAATCACCTACTGCTCGACACCGACGGCACTCTGGTGGTTTAACCCTGTCGAAATCCTTTTGAATGAGCTCTTCGCCGGCGCGGCGATAGCGTTGCCATCCGAAGTGAACGACATTCTGAACATCCTCCATATTGCCTCGAACATTATGTTTGGGTTTTTCCTGGTTGGGGTGCTCCTCAGTTTTGTCCTCATACTGGCGTCTCCTGTCGTGCTATACTCGCGATGGTGGAGCCTACCGCTCGGTCTGCTTTCTTTCATCAACTCACTCCTAGTCCTGGTGGCTACGATCCTTGGTACGGCCATGTCGCTCATCGCCAAGTATGCGTTGTCGTCGCAGACGGACCTGGGTGTGAGCGCGGACATTGGAACCAAAATGTTTGCGTTCATGTGGATAGCGACAGCATTCACCTCGCTCGCCTTCTGGATCCACGCCGGTATGGGATGCTGCTGCACATCCCGCCGAGACATTCGCACCGGGCGCAGGGGTGTGAAGAACACGAATAGGGAAAAGCCAGGACACGCTACAGCTACTGATGGGTCCGTAACATCTGCGTAAATTCCGTTATGGAGGACCAAATATCTTAGGATTACAATGCATGCACTCCCTTTCGGGGAGCTTTATTTAGGAGCAGCAAGTCATTACTTTGGTATAAACGGGGAATCCGGCGTTTGAGACGATGGTTGAGAGGGGGTGTTATTTAAAAGAATCTTTAGATAAACATATAGCCATAACTGCGCTATGGACCACATGGCCAATTCTTAATGCAGGAAAACAATTGAAATAAGACAACGTACGTGGGAATTCGAGACTTTGCTTATTGATGGTGATATTAGCCTACCAGAGGTGAATACCTACTGCAACAGCTCACCCAAGTGGCTCCTCAAGCTACCAGGTGGCAAATCATGGGCTGCCGGCTGTGAGCCAGCCGGGAAGCTTTGTGGCTATCACGTGATGATTCCATTTTGGCACTAGCGCATCAGTGAGTTAGTTACCTACCTTCTGACTAATAAGCCTTTTGCTCCTCTATGTAGCAAGGCATCCTTTCTCCACAAAGCATCTGCTCGTTTCTTTTTCTTCTGCATCTCCTCATCCCATCCTCATCCTCGTCCTCGTCCACATCCGCATCCTCTTCTCTGCGTGACCCATCATCTTCATCAATTAACGACACAGGCGACTACGCGAAACCACGACTACTCTGGTCAGGATCCTCAACGCTATCGCGCTTACGTGCCTTGCCTGGTCTATTTCGACTTTGCGACCGTCTCGTGTCGAGTACCTCTCGATCGCACCCATCACAAACAACTTCGCCACGCCCATCACCAGACGAGCGATGACCGACTAACCATTTGTGCTTTGCCTTGTGCTCAGTGAATATACCATAGAATAGGCAGGAGGTCTCGGGCTAACTAGAAGACGAGATATTTGTGGTGCATGTGGTCTTGTGGTTTGGGCTTGGAAGGGATTTTTCTGCCTTTTCATCACTCAAGTTGATCTGGTTGTCAAGTCCGCCTCTGGCTTTGTACATCATTCTCCTTTTTTTCCTACTCGGAGCGTGAACTCCCACTGTTCTTTCAAGTACAATCAGAATTGATACCCATCCATCTGTTTGCCAGTTGCTGGTCCTTGAGAGAAGAAGAGAAAAAAAATAACAAAACAGAGCAGAGAGTCACAATAGCCAGAACAGAGAACTCTACCAAACAACATTACTCTCAGTTTGCGCGAACGAACAATCGACCGCACAATTGCGCTGCATATCTTTCTCACCCTACACCTCTAACTTCTAGTTCCCCCATATTTCCGCTCCCCCAACTCCCTTAAACCACTTCCTCTAAGATACACTCCATACCCTTCCGTCCCTCACTACGCCAGCAGCATTTGTAAGAGGTTCAGGCACATCTATATTTCACCATGACTTCGTCTGTGTTTTTCAAATTCAAATCCCAAAAGGAGCCATCCCGGGTTGAATTTGACGGTACTGGCATTTCAGTCTTCGAACTCAAACGTGACATTATCATCAAGAGTGGGTTAGGCGATGGCACGGATTTTGACCTTGCGATCTACTCTGAAGACGGTAGCGAAGGTAGGCTCGCCATCTTTAGGCATGACAAGGAGCGGAGAAACAAGAAGACTAATTGGCATGTAGAATATGACGATGATACAACCGTCATCCCTCGATCCACCACAGTTATCGCACGACGGTTACCTCCCCAGAAACCAGGTGCTGGTCGTGCTGCTCGATATGTATCGGGCAAAATGCCAGCCAGTGCGAAAAACTCGGGTCGGAGAGAAGTCACGGCGAAAGCAGCCAAGCCTGCAACGACCGGTCTTGCCCAGATGAGCACGGCTATGACTGAGGAGGAGAAGATGATGGCTATGTTCCAGGCACAGTCAGATCAATGGACTGCTCAGCAGGAAGAGATGGCTCAGTAAGTTTTCTCCCACACCAAGTCACGCCAGAAATGCTAACAACCACGATAGCCAGACAGCTGTATTTAAGCCAGGTGCCAAGAAACCAGCGAACGTTCCCGACCATGACCCCCCCAATGGATACATCTGCTATCGTTGCGGCCAGAAAGGCCACTGGATTCAAGTGTGTCCTACGAACGACAACCCGGAATACGACAACCGACCCCGCGTCAAGCGCACAACGGGAATCCCCCGTTCATTCCTGAAGACGGTGGACAAGTCAGCACTACAGCAGACTGGTGCGGACGGCGAGGAGGTGAAGCCTCCTTCCGGTGTCATGGTCAATGCAGACGGAGAGTTTGTAATTGCAGAGCCTGACAAGGCATCGTGGGAACAGTACCAAGCAAAGACGAAGTCGTCGGCTGCCGCCCAGAAGGCAGCTTCTGCTGAGGACAAGGAACTGGACGAGAAAGGTTTACTGTGCTCCATCCACAACAGGATGTTCATAGATCCAATGAAGACCCCGTGTTGTGAGAAGACGTATTGCAATGATTGCATTACCAATGCTCTCATCGAGAGCGACTTCGTCTGTCCAAATTGCCAGACGGAGGGTGTGCTCATTGATGACCTGAAGGCCGATGACGAAGCATCTACAAGAATACAAGACTTCCTCAAGGAGAAAGAATCCGTCAAGGTAAAGGAACGATCTAAAAGTCCGCCTGGTGCTAAATCTCCATCACAACCACCCTCGGAAAAGAAAGAGACACCCCTGGTAGAATCAACAAAGGCCGAGTCCGTCGCGCCGGAAAAGACCAAGTCTCCTACACCGTCCTCGACAAATGTCAAGTCGCCTCGTACAGATTCAATGAGGAAGTCATCTACTCCTAATTCTATGCCGGGCTCTAGTGAGACACCGAAACCCCAGGAAACAAACCCAAAGAAACGGCCAGCAGAAGAACTAATGGAGAACCCTAAGATCCCGAAAGGACCCAAGGCTATGCAACGTGCACTAGAAGCTAAAGAAGTGCAGAACATGATGCCGCAAGGAATGAATGGCATTGGAGGCATGATGCCCAATATGATGCAATTTCCCATGAATGGCATGAATGGCATGAACGGCTTTAACCCTAACATGAATATGGCGATGATGATGGGGGGCATGAATCCCATGATGAACCCCATGATGGGCATGAACGGAGGCTTCAACCCAGCTCCGTTCCAGGGCATGAACGGCAACGGCATGTTTGGAAACTTCGGTATGGGTGGCGGCATGGGCAACATGAACGGAATGAATATGAATGGTGGTGGTCCTAGCGGTGGTGTTGGTGCCATGAACACTGGTGGCATGAACGGTTTCAACCAGCATCCGCAGAGACAAAACTTCACGACACCAAACAACGACGACGATGCCTACTTCCGGAAGCCGGTCAACCCGGGACGTCATCAGAACCGACAGCGCAGAGTCCGACCTAGTGACTACAGGGAGCTATGAACTCCTGTGTTCCTTTTACTCTACTGAACGATTACGTCTGAATGTCGGCTTGTTCCCATTTGCACATACATAGAAGTCACTTCCGTTTCTTCACGTTGCGCAATTGTACATTACCGGACAACCACGAAATTAGCATCTCGACCTGACAATGGCTACCAAGCCAGCTAGCCTAGTCTACTCGGTCGAAACCATGATCAGGCGTTTGGAGGGGCAACGGTCTCGGGAAGGGAAAGGCATAAGTTGGATCAATCGTGCGCGAAAGATCACCCAATCAATCATCTCTTGGGCGCCCGGAGTTTCGAGTTATATTTTTTCTTGACATGCAACAACCACAGCGTTGGTTTCACATGCATGAGGGAGGCAAAGGAAGTGTTTTTATTACCCCCACAAGGAAGGAATCACGGAAAAAAAAGGGATCTTGGAAGAATTGGAGGGAAGAGGAAGAAGAACGACGGGTTTCTGTTGCGATGGTTTTTTGTTTCTTGCTCGGTATGCGGTTTTTTTGTGATTTTTCCTTTTTTCTTCTATCACTTTTGTCACGAGCCGCTGCCGTTGCTGCTACCCGTCGTATAGATCACTTGAGAGAAGTAGATACGTTTTTCTTTAAATCTTTCCCCGGAAAGCGAAAGAAATGAATGGACGATAATTTCTTCTTCTCTGAAGTTTATTCTTTGGGTTTCTAACTGATAGTGACCACCTAAACAAACGATATTGATATGATCAGCTTCTGCTTATATGTGTGCAATGTGACATGTGTGTGTTCTTATAACTTACCATCACCTCGGGATAGCAGCGCAGGATTATGTGACTACTAGATGTAAAATAGTCGAACACCCCTGGATCCCACGTCCCTCCTGTCTCGACCGTCGTAGCTTGCTACTTATCAATAATTTAAAAAAAGAGCGGCTATGACATTCGATCATCGACAAAGATATACCTGTTCCATTTATTCTCCTTTCTTGTAAATAACCTGGCTATCGGGCTCGTCCAGGGATGAAAAGTCGTGCAATGGGCTGCTCTTTACTACTGCTGAGTCCACGAGGAATATCACACGTAAGGAGTCAATGTAGGCGAGGCCCTGCTATTGTAAATTGATCCTGATTGCCTCTCTGCATTACACAATAGGTAGGCCATCTAAGATCTAGAGAGCATTCGTCGTTTCGCAGAGGATTGGATCAGCATGTCACTTCCATGTCACACCGCCTATTACAAACAGTAAGATATTCGGGGGTTTTCTTCTTTCTTCAGAGAATGAATAGATTCAACAGTCATCTACTCATTCGAGATAGCTATCTATGGCTGGCCCAATGAAAAAAAAAATGAGCTTTTCTTTCCTTCTCTTGACCCAAGAAAAGACTGTGCCCGTGCCTTATCCTGTCCTGTCCAGCTCATCATAGCTTCTCATTCGGCAAACTTACAAGCAAGCTTTCCTCTTTTTAATTTTAATTTCTCTTCAATTCACAGTTTGCCGAATTAAGGGGCGGGCTAATGCCCAAGTCTTTCCAAAGAGACCAGACCTGGGTTGCCACACATTTTGATTTTTTTTTTTGGACACATTCACAACATGTACAAGTGTACATGTTGTGAGAAAAAGAAAACATCTTCAGGAACCGTCGCTCGTCTTGGAGCGAAATTGGGAGCGGCTCACTGTTGGTGTTTCTTTTTGTTTCGCTGGAGCAGGTCGGTGACTGTCTTCTCCCCCCCATCCCTTCCCTTGGTAGGAAAGAAGATCGATTGGCAGAGGTGGGGATGGAAGAAGCAGCCACCGTGCTCTCGACAGAAAATTGTCAGAACATACGAAACGGAATCACACGATCATAGCCACACGGCTTAACGTTGTCGCCGTGGCGTTCCAATCGCCGATGATCGTGGGGTCGCAGCATCGACCCAACTTGTGGGCTAGACGCAACAACGGGTGGCGCGTTGGGGGAACAGTTGAACCCACCGGAAGAGCAAGGCCAGCTTGAATCTTCACGATGGATAAGCTGGATTCCCCCCGGGTCACACACCGCGTGCGCAATGCAATTATAACAACAGGGCGGGACTGAGTATAGTCCCGTGAGAAAATAAAAATGAGCGAACGGTTAAGTTGAAACAACCGTCTACTATCTTCGGCCTTCCGGTGGTGGTGGTGGTAGTGATGGTACAAATCATCCTCATCATCTTCATCACGAGCGAACGACGATGCCGTTGCGCCTGGCGCTGCGTGATACGTACTCCTCCTCGTCGCCAGAGCTGGAGCAGTTGCTGTCGTCGTCCGAGTAGCCACAGCGCGTGCCGCCGCAGTCGATCTTGACGCGGTCGCCCTTGCGCGTGATTCCGTAGCGCTCGCATGTGCAGTTGCTGCAGTCCGAGGCGGGCGTGCTGTAGCCTGAGAGCGAAGAGTTCGGGGACGAGCTGTCGGACCGGTACGAGAGGCTGGAGCCCGAGGAAGACACGGGCGAAGTCGAGAAGTCCGTGATGATGTCCTCGTCGATGCCGGCACTACCGAAGCGTGCGGTCAGTTCCTCGATGGCCTCCTCGTCGCAGTAGTCGGCGTCTAGGATGTGACGTGTGGCGTGTGGTGACATTGGCTTTGGTGCCACAATCTGCGATGTTGAGAGGGGTCGGCCCTTAGGAATGTCAACGCTGAGGGATCCGCGCTTGGAGGACCGGTGCTTGTCTTTTGATGACGAGGACGATGAGTGCTTTGATGAGCTCTTGCTGTGCGACTTAGAGGACTTGTCTTTAGGAACGTCAAGGATGTTCAATTCTCGGCCGGTAGTGGGCTCGACAGTGGAGGTTTCACTTGGGTTGTGCGACACATGGTAGCCGTCGATGATGTAGTAGTACCAGTATCGCTGACCGGGCTCGAGGTTGCCTTGGAATCGGAATGTACCCTTCCACGAGCCAGACTTGGAGGAAGACTTGTCCTTGGACAGGGGGATCTGACCAACGTAGTTGTCCCAAGACCCGAGAAGGTGGACAGACTTGACGCCGGAAGAAACACGGAGGGAGAAGGACAGTTGAATGGTCGCCATTTTGCTTGTAGTTGTTATTGCAAATAATTGTCGTTTAAATTTTTATAGGGACCTTTTTGAGCAAGGAAAAGCCAGTTTCTTGTTTCTATTAGGGGGTTTCGGTGATGATTAGGGGGTATCAGTTGACCGGCAACTGCGTGTTAGAGTATGATTTTTTTGGTATAAGTGAATTATTAGTTGAATATTAAGATGCAAGAAGGAGCACAGCTCTATCAAGCGAAGAACGGGGGAAAAAACACAAGGGATGAGAGAAAAAACAGAAACCAGCTTTTGGTGTTTGAGTGCTTGCTGAAGAAAGAAAGAGAAAAAACGAAAAGGAGGGAGGACGGCAGGCTGTAATATATGCTTGGGGCCAAATAACGAGGCCCGTATGGCCCATCATAGAGACCGTCACTCGTCAACTCAACGCCATACCTACGTTGCTACCAACTTGCAGGCACACCATGCCTTACCGATGCAACCAGGTTGCCAGGTATGTCAATGTGGAGATCATCTTGGGCTTCCAAGGGTCTTGTTCAGCTAGTAGCACCCGCTAACTCAAAGTCCTAAGTCAGCATTACTGCAAGTTGGGCGGTTAAGCATCGTGAGGGATGATAACGAGCACTTGGGAAGATCGGTACAAGATCAGGGCAAAAATAGAAGTGAGAGGGAGGACATGGCCAAGCTAGTCGGGAAAAGGCGATTGGGCGTCTAAACCATGGCGATCATTGGTCAATAGCCACCTGCCGACGGCCAATACACAATCACGGCTGCTTTCGCCTATCACCCATCACACACCGACGTGCATATGGCCCGCCAATGACGGGACCAGCCTTCGGGTCTGTGGCTGCATGGCAAATGGCACTCTCCCGGGGAGAAGCACTTGAGCTGCTCGATTCGTCTAGCCAGAAAAGCCCGGTGCGGAGGGACGACGGCATCTCACCATGCGGGTCGCCCAGCGTGATGGACGACTTGAACAAGGTAGCTCCATGGAATTCATCATGTACAAAGCGTTCGCTTTCCTACGCCTGCATATGCAGCCCATCAAGGGAACCCTATTGGTGAATGGCCAGTCCACTTGGTAGATTCGAGTACGTGAGATCGCCTGATTGTTCTGCGCAAGAGGGAAGATGCGTAGGACTTGCAAACGCGGCCAGGCACCCAGCGGACGGACCTGGGTTGCTGATCATAGGGAGAAGCAATGATGATGCCATGACTTAAACTAGTTCCGAACGCTTGCTCGGCGTAGCTGGAGTACGCAATATTACCCGTAGACAATAGTCTCGAGGAACACATAGGTAGGCAAGGATGAATAGAAGAAGGGAATGACTTCGGGTCGCCAGACTAAGAATCATCCTCCTCGAGGACAGTATGACACTCCTAGATGGGAGAAACTTTCCATGGGTTTTCTGGAACAGAGTCCGAATCATTACTAAATGTTTCGTTTCTCACCAGAGCCAGGCGTCGACCTACTCGCTGCTCCGGAGGGAGATGGGATGGAGATGGATTCGCCGGCTCGATGCATGCAAGTCATTTACTAGCCCCGGCGGGTATGTAGAACAAGTCACACAGAACACCCACTATATGATCGTAGAAGTCCGACAGCAACGGTCCATCTTGGTTCCAATTCCAAGTTTCTGAGCAAAGGCAGTAGGTGGCAGTAGAGCTAAGGAAAGTCGGGGCTTGGGGAGGATCCCGTAACCGTCATGCACAGGGCTGGAACTTATTCCGGAAGAAGCTGACAAGTGGACGGTTGGCAGCGTAGAAAAAAGGGAGGGGAAAGGACTGAGGGGAACTACCTAGTGTAGTAGAGATAGAGAACGCCCTCATTAGTAATAGTCAAGATGGGGTGGCTCGACACTCTGATTCGTCGAAGGCATCGTCTACAGTCACATGACTAGGCTTGGCTCAGCGCGTGTAATGCAATGCATCCACTGTAGCTCCGTGATTGTCACTTCTTCCGCAGCAGAGACCCCTGTTCTGTCTGTCTGTCTGCCTGTCTGCCCGCGGCAACCAAGCCCTGTTCATCCCTACTTCGATCTGTTCATGATGATCATGCAACGTCAACAATAGCCGAACAGCCTTCACTATCTTGACCTGACCAGGTCTTGGGCCCCGGGATCCCGCCCGCCGGAGCTTCCGTAAAGCAATTCGAACCGTGTTGCCAAGGGGCAGGACTCTCCATCTTGTAAATCGTTTGCGGGTCCCATTGCAACCATCTGGTGTCATTCTGGCGCCTATTGCGTCTAGACTCAAGGAGAAGTACTATCAAGAGTCTATGCCTTGACGCTGATCAACGGTCCCGTGAGTAAAGACATATACAGAAGGTGTCAGCGGGCGCGTATTGTCGAATACTAATGCATTGTCTGCAGTAGTTTTAGGCCGGAGTGGAGGCAGCATGGTTTCTACAGACGCGGTAGACGAGGGCCTCGTAAGTTCGGTTACCGAGTATGTCAAGACTTACATGGCAAAATACGATGGTTCTCACGACTTCAACCATATCCAGAGAGTCCTCGGGCTTGCGAGGCATATCCACCAGCACTCTCCGGATATGCCGCTGCGAGACCCGCAGGTTGTGGTCCTAAGTGCGCTTCTCCATGACGTGGGCGACAGGAAATATCTAAAGCCGGGCGAGGATGCGTCAACCTTGGTCTACGACCTTCTCCTCTCTCTGGGCGCTAAGGAACAACTGGCAAGGAGAGTACAGACAGTATGCTTGGGCGTCAGCTACTCCAACGAGATCAAGAATACGGCTCGAGTGCAAGAGCTTGTCGAATCTCATCCAGAGCTAGCCATTGTTCAGGATGCAGATCGGCTTGACGCTATTGGAAGTATCGGAATTGGCAGGGTCTTCACATTTGGCGGTGCCAAAACTGGACGATCTATGGATGACTCCATCCAGCATTTCCACGATAAACTCTTGAAACTTCAAGGCATGATGAAGACAGATGTCGGACGGAAGCTGGCGCACGAGAGGACCCAGAGAATGCAGGAATTCCTCAAGTGGTGGGACGAGGAATCAGTATTCTCTACTGGGCCTCCAGTCTCTCCTTAGAAAGCCAGCCAGCGTCTCGCCATATGTCTACAAATCATTGTACAGTAATATATGTTAGATTTATCACATATATACACCACAATAGTTTGGGAGGGTCCGCTCTGAGTGTCCATGACAGCGCGAATCTAATTAGCCGAAGTAGTTGTATGGACTGGCTCATTGTGTATCGGGCCCTTCAATATCGACCTTTCTCGTCCCAGTCTATTCAATAGCCCGAGCAAAATACGTTACGACCTAAGGAGCCATGTAGCTCACCTTTTCGCCGCCACTTATCCTATACTCGAGCCAAAGCGCTATGACTTATATCTCCAATCATACCACGGACTCCTATGTGTCCGCCGGCTTGTAGCGACATCGAGGGAACTCCAAGTGAAAGTGCCTCAATCTTGCTCAAGCTCAAAGCAGTTACTTGCATTCGAGACGAAAGCTGCTTTGCTGAGTAATATTCAGCGTCTGGTTTACTAAATATGGGCTGAAGTCTCGCCAGAGACAATACGGTGTGTCCTCAGTATGGTTTCCGGGACCCATGGAGATCCTAACCTTGGCGAAGCGGCCGTTCGTGATGCATCATAAATTGGCGTTAATATCTGTTATCGACATTTCCCACTCATGTCTTCATTGACCACCCCCCGTTCTTCTGGGGCTGTTCACTCTGGTCTTCTGATCATTGAGGAAACTGCTGATATCCCCAAGGTATTGGCAGAGTATGGGGCATTGCCTTTCAATTTATTAGTGAACCTCTGATATGAAGTCCCCAAGTCCTACCTCCAAACCCGAACACTAGGCCAAAAATAGAAGCCTTTAGAAAGGCCTATGCATTAACTACGTCTTTTGCCCTAGTAGCTAACACATACCCCAATATGATACGATGTCGAATAACAGGCCACCTTCTAACAGTGCGGCGTCTTCCAGTAGTGGGTCGCTTGACGAGGAGAGAAACGACAGGTTCGTTAAGAGGCGGTTGCGATTAATGCGGCGCTATTAAACGACGACATCAAGGACAGGCATAGCTTACGACGAGTAAAGACTGGAGATGAACGAACAAGTAGTACTCATAACCCAGGAAATATAGCTAGTCTAGCTTACGTAAAGAGCAAGAAGGTCATCGTGTCTAGGTCTAATTCTAGTATACAAGTCGGACAGTCCTTCCCAGCTGTGACTAGGAAGGCCTTATGGCTCAAGTGAAATCACGGTGTTTATATAGTGAGGAATCTCTCCAAATTGGACTCTGAAAGTTAGCCCCTAGGCTATGACTAAAGTATGGAGAAGCCCGCCGACAGTATGTATATTCACAGACCATTCTATCCTGATATGGAGTCTAATACCACGGACAGCGACCGGCATCACAGAAATTTTGATATTAGCAGAGACATTCGTTCCACAAATGCCACGAATGCTCGTGGGAAGTGGCAGGAAATACATCGTGATAAGAAAAGCTAAGACATCAAGCGATGAAACCAGGGTTGCCTCCTTGGGAACTGATTTGCAAACAGGTATCACAAGAGATGATAATCAAAGCATGGCTGTTTTACATACACATCTATCGGTTCCACGATCCTATGCTACTACTTAAACCCCGAGATGAGACATAGCCACCACGGCGAAAACGTTCTGGGAGAATGCGGTTACCCGACCACATGCGAACATTTATGAATCTAACATGTTAAATGCAAATTTAATGTAGATAACGCGGTCATCTATTTTTAATCATATATATTGACTCACAAGGGTTTTCTTCTTCTTCTCTCTCTCTCTTTTTTTTTTTTTTTTTTGGGGGGGGGGGGGTTTTAAGATATTTTTTGCCAAATTGGGAAAAAAAAAACCAGGATAATGCAATAAATATAAAAAGCACGGTAAAC